>CM060947.1:102616861-103216861 GCA_030765055.1 Mantis religiosa | reverse complement strand
CGGAACTAGTTTCAGAGGCTTTGCCTCTATCATCGGCCGGCTCTCGACCAAGAGCCGAGCTCTAGAGTCGAGAGCCGGCCGATGATAGAGGCAAAGCCTCTGAAACTAGTTCCGGAAAAATTTAAAAGTAAGTGTTGTCTAGTGTCTTTAATCGACTCTCTTTAAAGTTAATTTATCATAACAACACTGTTTTCAACACTTCCAAGAAAGTAATTTGAATGATTATTTTGTTATCTACAAGGCTTTTTCCATATCCATTTTTAATTGCAGTTTTTAAGATTTGATGGTATTCTTTTTTATATTTTTGCTGGTTGAGGGGTAGGTATACTAATCTGTGTGTGAGACTGTTGACGGTGGCATGTTTGTGTGGAATTGGGTTGAAACTATTTGCTTTGATGTAATTATCTGTGTGTGTTGCTTTTCTAAAAATAACAAATTCCAGTTTTTCATTGTTTTTTGTGATTTTAAGGTCCAAAAAAGGTAGAGTAGTTTCTACTGTGAATTGTAAGCTGGGTTCTTGAAGGTTGAGTAGTTTCAAAGCATCATCTATCTGTCTGTATTGTACTATTCCAAAGATGTCGTCCACATATCTGTACCATGTATAAATTGGCCAAAAATGGTGATAGCGGGCTTCCCAAAGCCAGTCCAGAAATTTGTTTGTAATACTTTTCATTGAAGACAAAATAATTTTGGTGTATACATATTTCAGTCATTGCTAAATATTCTACTATTGTATTGGCATCTAGGTTAATAGAAGTTAGCCATTTCTTATGCTAAATCAAAAGTTTGTCTATTGGGATGCTAGGGCAGATGGAGCGGACATCAAAGGATACTAAAATGTCTTGAGGTTTTAGTTTAAGATTTTGAATCTTTCTACCAGGTCTAAAGAGTTTTTTATGCTCAAAGTATTGAATTGTGGAAAGAATTGACATTTTTTGGAAAGCCATTTTGCCAGAAGGTAAGTAGGAGTGTTAACATTATATACAATGGGTCTCATGGGTAACAGATGCAAGATAAATCTATAAAATTTACATTAGAAACTGAAATTAATGGATTTCTTCCTTTTCTAGATCTAAAGATAATAATAAATTAAACTTTGGTATTTATAGGAAGTCTACTCATGTTGATAATTACATAAAAAATACAAGTTTTAACCCTTTTTCACATAAATTTGCTGTTTTCAATAGTTTGATTTATAGATTAATAAATATAGATCTGAATAAAGATGAATTTTATAAAGAATATAAACATATTATTAATACTACTTTAATTAATGGTTTTAATAAAGACTTAATACATAAAAAAATTTAAATGTAAAAAAAAAACTGTTAATGATATTTCTACCCTTAAAAAATAAAAGACAATTATAATTTTAAAAACTTTACTTACCATCCTTGGGTTAATAAACATTTTCAATTTTTTTTTAAAGAGTTTGATATAACTTTAGTTCCTCAAAATAAATATAGTTGTAAAAATTTATTACATTTCTCTATAAAAGATAAAATTCCTAATAATAAAAAATCTGGTATTTATCAGTTTAATTGTTTCAATTGTGATAAAGTTTATATTGGATTTAGAAATTAGAACGAAAGAACATTTTCGTAACATTAAGTATAAACAAACTGATAAATCGGCCGTAGCAGATCATTTTTGGTCATTTAACCATGAAATAAATCCATATGTTAAATTATTAAAACAATTAAATGGTCCGATAGGTTTAATGGTTTGGGAAAAGACATTCATTATAAAAAGCAAATATCGCGTAATGAATTTTGAAATACCGGCAGTCGATTTCTGTTTTCAAATTTGTTTTCCTTTCAGATTTTGGTAATACTAACAAGAACATATCAAGGTCTAATGTTTAGTAACTGTGGCGACAGCATTGTTTTTCCAGCTGAAGATGTGTATGAATATACATGAAATTGCAAGAATTATCATCATTTCTTATACGATAAGTGAAGTTTTAAGTTACAAATTACTATATTTGTATACAGTTATTATTATTATTATTATTATTATTATTATTATTATTATTAGTAGTAGTAGTAGTAGTAGTAGTAGTAGTAGTAGTAGTAGTCAAAGTCATAATAATAATATAATAATAAATTCAAATGATAAAAATCTGGCATTCGTCAATTTTCACTATTTAGATTGTGATCAGGTTGACAATGGAAGGACCAAATGTAATTTCGAAACCAGAGTGAAGGAACATTTTAAGATATTAAAAATAACAGATTGAAAAGTCAGCAGCGGCAGATCAGTTTTGGTAATTTAACTGTGAAATAAATCCAGAAGTGAAATATTAAAACAATTAAATGGACAGATAGAATTAGTGGTTTGAAAAAATATCTTGAAAAATAGAAATTGTGTCAAATTCTGAAATACCACCAATAGATTCAGTCAGTAAGTTTGTTTTGCTTCCAGTAGATGGCAGGACGCTAGCAAATTACCCATCATCAGTACAGTTAGATTGCCAGCTGAAGATGTGATCGACACATCATGAAGGTAGTCCTGGATGATGTCAATTGAAAACAGATAATTGAAGTATGTCACAAATTGATGTAATTTGTAATATTTGTATTGCTTCACTGTCAGTAGCTTCAGGTTTTTACAAAACATCGAGTACTTAAGCCATGCAAAGTACAGTCAAGTTTTCATTCTGTGACCATATCTGTTTCAGAAAGCAAGCTTGAACCTTTTTGGAAGAGTAATATCTGCCAAAGAAAAGGAGATGTCTCATCCACTCAGGCCTGTAGGCATGGGTGATAGAGGAAAACGAATCAGGAAACCACCATATCTACCAGAATACAATAATCATTTTAAGGCAATATACATTGTGAGTGTCTCAAGAGAGGCGGCATTTGATGTCCTATGTGGAGAGGAAGGTGGAACTAATACAAAGGTGTAAGAAGCAAAGACAAACATTTCACACTTTTTAAAATGGGTAATGTAATGGTATAGTTATAAACATCATTTATGTTAAGTTAAATGGTAGAAATTAATCCTTCAAAATGCTAGACGTGTACCGTCTTTTGTGTCTTCCTGTCTTTCACACACTTTTTTGTTTGGTCTCCTGAGATTTCTATGCTTACAATCTACTAAAATCCCCAAGTTTACGTTTTTGAAGTATTATATTTCCTGCCATGCCAGATATTTCTTGAGCAAACTGCTTTTGCATTCTCCTCTGGACAGGCATACAATGATACAACCATTCACATACACATTTTGCATAGAGAGGACTTATTGCAACTTGTCACAACCATGTGGAAAGTACTTTTGCTTCCCGAGTATGCTTAGTTTTTGTTTGGCTGAGCTATCATTGTTAATATTCTTGGACTGTTAGTATAATTGCAAATGTTCATAAAAGATGCACATATACAATGATTCCAATGTACTTAGAATGCAAATAACCATACAAATAGGATGATAGCAAACAAAGTGATCACGACAAATGCATGGGTGCTGAACTCAAAGAACAATGTATTAAATTTAATAAGAAAACTGTAAAAAATAATGTGCCAATGAAAACATTGTAAAAGATAACTTAATCACAAAGCAAAACTTCTTAGCATGTTTAATGCAGATTTTCTAATAATCTCACATCAATGCACTTATCGGTGCCAACCACAAAAGTGATGGACAATATGCTAAGCAGGTGGTGGAAAGCTTTAAATGAATGAAAGTGGATGCATTCTTCACAGTACTTATAATGACAAGAGAAGATCCAATTAGAGCTAAGACATTTCCATAACCGCACAGATGGAAGGAATCATTGCAGAATCATGTCAAGATTATTACCAAAGAAAAAGATGTGGAGAAGTTCTTCACACAAGAAAAGGTAGCCGGATCCAAACTCAGTGTTGAAGAAGAGGAACGATGTGCAAGTGAAGTGATGCTTACCAGTATTGAGACATGTGCAATGGTAAAAGTTCTGCACAGATATTTACCATCTGTTCTTCTTATGAACTTGAGGGGAAAAGTTGGCCAAACAGAAATCCATTTTGTATTATTTGGTATAAAAGCTCATTCATGTTATTTCTATACTACACAATAAATAAAATTTTAAAAATTTAACTGCTACATGCAGAGAAAGAATACTTATTATATCTTAGATAATTTCATAAACATGTACAAAAAATATCCAAATTAAAAGAATTTGGTATTATACAATACCATAGCTGCCCTTCACCTAACCAGTGAATTAGTTTAATTACAAAGACATTGCAGTAACAGCAATTATCTTACACCCTAGATATTTGAGATAAGTATTAGGAATGAGAACAAAACAATCTATACAATAATGCGCTTTTATGAAACCTCTTTCTCCAGATATTTTATGTAATATTAGTATTACAGTGACAAATAATATTTCATTGTTTTTATAAACATTATATCAGTCTGTTGAAAAATAAAAAAAGGGTTTCTTCTGTACCTGCTTAGGTTCTTCGCTTTCTGTACTGTAGATACTTTTCATCTCATCTTCAACTGGTTGAGAGTCCAAGGTAATCCAAAGCTGGGGATGTTTTGTAGCAGGAGACATTTTCTCATGCTGAAGCATATTATACAGCAACTCCATTGAAATCTTACCCTCCTGCATGGACAGAAGGGCAGCCAAAGCTGCAGGTATGCTTGGCAAACCACATAAGAGGATTGTCAAATTTTCTTTGACTAAAGAAGTGTGTCTATCTTCAAATAACTCTTTTCTCAATGCCACACTTAACAGCAACACAACAAATTCTTGAAGTGGCCATAATTGCACAGCTGTGAAATCGTCTATGGAATATCCAGATTTCAGTACTTCTAGATCTTTCTCCAGATCTGTTAAACAGGAATCAACTGCAAAGATAAATGCACATGTAAGCATAGGAATTTTCCAATTAAATACCTATATAACAGTATCTATCAGACAAACAATTCACTATTTTCCTTCTTTAACTAAAGCAGACCTCTATTGGTCTATACTTTATGTTGATGTGAATTTGAATAACTGTTCCCTAGTTTACAAAGCCAATGCATAAGATTTAACACAGGACACAAGAAATTCCTTGAGGTGTCAGAAACTAAGATTTCTAGGAACCAGCCACAGCAGAACACACTCTTTTGAAATGAAGACTGGACATCAATAATGGACTAAGTGCCAAAAACATAAGAACTGAGTTAGACCCAACAAACCATTGTAAGTGCAATTGCCAAGAACCTACCAAGTGTGTGTGTGTGTGTGTGTGTGTGTGCATGTGTGTGTGTGCATGTGTGTGTGCGTGCGTGTGTGTGTGTGTGTGTGTGCATGTGTGTGTGCGTGCGTGTGTGTGTGTGTGTGTGTGTGTGTGGTTTTTTTTTTGTAATTTACGTCCTCCAACGTTAAGTCATGTTGGACGATGAATGGAATGGGTGAAATGATGCTCAAATGAGCCCAGGGTCCAGAGAGCTTAGAGTTACCTGACATTCGCCTTTATGGATAAGGGAAAACCTTAATATTACATTTAATGCCAGGAATTCAAAATTTATAACTTTATCACGGTTTTTTGTTACGAATTAGTAGTGGAAGAAGGGGAATGTTCATTTAATTACCAAACAGCTGAGGATGAGATCGAATAATCTTGAAAACGTTTCAATTATACATCAAGTGAAGTTTGAGTGTAAACATAGTGACTCATAAATAAAACTCAAAAATGAAGAGCACTTCACTGTTAATAATGCTTCTGCTTTTAATATTTAAAGTGAAAGGAAAGACAATAAGAAAAAAGATAACAGTAAGTTTAAAACATTTTTAAAAACAGATAATAAAGTATAATCAGCAGAAAGGTACATTTGGTACTTAATAAGGAAAAAACTGATGTAACAAAGTCATGGAAAATTTACCAAGAGTAACAAGGTTAAGTAAAGAACTGGGTAAACTGTAAGTGAAGAAGCCCATGGAATACATATTTAATTAAAGTGAGGGCATAGTGAGATATGGAACTGGGTTAGATTTTACCAAAAGGCATATAATGATAACTGAATAATAAGAGTAACAATGATGGTAAAGTAGAAAATAAAATTAATGCGCAGAGTGGAGCAACATTCATAAATTTAAAATGGAAGTGGTAATCGGTTGTCATATGCATTAATTATAACCATGGATGTAGATTATATAACTCTAGGATAAATTTAAAGTACCCTAGGATAAATAGATTGAAAAATTCAATGCCATAGCTGGGATTTGAGCCACGGATTTCCCGGACAGCACCTTTGAGCTACCATGGCCAACATGCTGTCATGACATTAAATTCTCCAACTGACTCATGTTTCCCAGTTAACCACTAGGGGCTTTCACATACAATGAGATATGCACAATTTTTGGGTGACTTACCAACTCTGGTAAGTCCCATACCTAATAGTTACCACTATTAGGTTATTTATGGAAGTATAGTCAATTTTTCCACTAGCCGTGTGTAGCCTAAGATTTGAATGGATAGAGCCAGATTGAAAAGTTCAATGCCATGGCCAGTATATGAACCACAGATCTCCTGGTCTCTGTCCCGTTGCTCTTAACCATTGTATAGTGGTCTACTGGCAAACACATGTCGGTTGGTGAATTTAATGTCATGATGGCACATTGGCCATGGTAGCTCAAAGGTTAAGAGCAACTGGATAGAGACTGGGAGGTCCGTGGTTCAAATCCCAACCAAGGCATTGAATTTTTCAATCTGACTATGTATTCAAATCTTACCCTACACATGATTAGTGTGAAAAAAATGATTAAATTTCTATCCTAAGATAAATTTGAAGTACTCCAAATAGAGAAAAGTTTGGTATCAGTAAAAGAGCCAGGACTGAATTCAAGAGTAGCTCACGATGTATCTTCTTTAGTACTTAAATCATGTCACTGTGGTAGCAAGGGTTAAGTGGAGTCACCTCATTCCACCACTTTTGTTTGCTGTCAAGAGAAGGAAAAAATACAATACTAAAGGACACCCTCTGATGTAATCGGCTAGAGGTAGCCCCTCTGTTGTTCCACGCTGGTGTTGCAGATGTTTTTCAGCAGATCTGGAAGATCTGACTTTGACAGTATTCCATTACTTTGATTTGGGAGCTGTTGGTTTCCCAAACATTCTGTCAGTCAAAGTTCATTTCAATTGAATTGCTAGTTCTGAGCTGAAAATGAGCATCAGAGTTGTGAATCAGTTGGCTGGAGCAGTTGTGCAATTAAAAGTGAGTAATGCTCTGCAACTAGTGAACGTCAAAGTTTGAGTAGCACACGTTTGTACATGCAACAGACATAAAGGAGCATGAGACTAAATGTTCACTCTGTGAAAATGTAAAAAGTAAAAGTGATTGTAGTTAGCATTGGACTAACAATTCTAGTGAAAAAGTAACTTTAGTGCAACTTTGTGCTGTCATGTTTGTCCCATTTATCATATCACATCAATATGTTACCATATTTCATAAAATTCAATTACACAATGAATTTCAATAAGAGGACCTACACCACTTCACAGGAAGACTTGACTTAAACTTTCTGGAGATTAATTTAGAGAAACTTATAACCCAGCATCACATTACCTTCACTGAAGCTAATATTTCCATCTGCTAATAATGAGCTATATGCTGATACAACGGTTTGCCAGGCTTGCACGCCCTTCTGGGTGCTAAGGAAACCTACACAAGATTTCCAAGTAGGTTTATCTTCCTGCCATATATTTAAAATGTCCGAAATCCTGAAATTAAAAAAAACAAAACAGAATGATACATTTACATGGGTGTGTATTATCAATTGATCACAGAATGAATGAAATTGTTTTGTTCACAATTATAGATCTCAAAACAAAAAGCACACAGAAGCTCTGTCTCATCAAAACAGGTAAATTAGCTTTTTAAAGATTAATTGTTGGTTATGTTTATACTTTATCTCACTTACTTTGAAAAATTGAAATACATATTTCACGAAATAAAAGTGAATCGAGAAGATATTGTTACATTGCATCATTTATACTGTTTATCACAGGACATGGTTCAAGAGCTGTTCTCCCATCATCAGCTGAGTCTCGACTAGTACAAACTGTAGTGTTTTCCTCCTTCGTGTCGCTGGTAGATGGCATGATGTATTTGTCAGAGATGTCCGGTGGTTTGTATGTATGTTTGTATGTTCGGTGTATTTGTCAGAGATGTTCGAAATTCATGATTCTATGACGATTTTTATTAATGAAGATTTTTTCCCCATATACATCATGCCATCTACTGGCGACACGAAGTAGGAAAACACTGCAATTTGATCTAGTCGAGACTCAGCTGATGATGGAAGCAACAGCTCTTGAAACATGTCCTGTGAAAGAAAGTGTAAGTGAAGCAATGTGTCAATATCTTCTGGATTCACATTTATTTTAACTTGTGCTTCACTATCTCTACGCTTCATTCAATTTTTATACTTTGAATATTTCAGGAAACTTACTCACATTCTAACACCCACTTGCTGGAGGTTTGTTGGTAGTTAGCTGAGGATGGGGGTAAAGATTCCTAAAACCTGTTTCAAGTTTCCAAAAGTAAAGTGTAAACATACACTACATTCTATTAATGTGGTTAGCTTCACCGTTCAAAAACTTCCAATTATTGGTGAGGGATATTACTAAAAGGTCTATGAAAGAGTTTGAGTTGCTTGTTACCCGAGGATGGGATCAAGATTCTCAAAACATGTTCTTATTTTTCACAAGTGGGGTATAGTGTAAACATAAGTGATGTACAATTAAGGTGATTAACGTCAATGTTCAAAACTTCCAATTAATAGAATATGAAAATTAATATATCGAGATTTAACTGTATTGGAACACCACAGTGAAGCGAAAAATTATTAATTTTTAGATGAGTCGTATTTATTACATATATGCTTCACTTTCGTACCTATTTTGAGGACATGTTTCGCAAATCATCGTTTGCATCTACGGCTCAGATGACTGTACAGGTGCAGTACAGTCTGACCATCAAAACATTAGCACAACATACGTAAACAGGAATAAACTTAATGATCCACAACACGTTTAAATTACTGTTTCACTGATCATTAACAAACCACATGCTTAATCCACAAGTTGAATCCCTGATATAGAGATTTCATGCTTACATTTTGATTCCCTTCCTGGAAGCAGTATAATGTTATGGTCGTTACCTCAACGTCGATATACATAGAACTGGGCAGCCCGAAGAAATTTTGTGCTGTCAGCCCGTCTTACCCAGCTTCGTCCCGCAGGCACTATATAAACCCCTCTCATTCGAGAAAACAGGGAGTCTGTCCAACTCGGGCAGTTTGTCGGCAGGACAGGGAGTCTCTGGAGCAGTACGGCGGTAGTGCCGAAAGAGGGCAGTTAAAACACAGTAGTCGACAGAACAGTACGGTCTAGTACTAGGAACTCAATGCTGTCATAGCTATGGAGGGATACGACAGTCTACAAGGTAAAGGAGTATTACAGAATCAAAGCTACTTGACATCCTATGCTTGGTCATTCAAGAGAATATCGCCAGGGCATTATGGTAAAATGCATATCACTACATCTAGTCACCAGTGGATCAGCATTATGTGAATGTCAAGGGGGGCATTTGCAGTTGGAAGGTTCCAGACACCAGGATGTCTTCTGCTTCAACTCGTATTAACCAGGTTCAGGGTGAGAGTTTCGAACTGTTTGTTTCAGACATTTGCTTGAGTTTTGATCACGCTTATTTGAGATAAATTTTTGAACTAAGTTAAAAGACAATTGCAGAATGATTTTCCTGGGTCATTTATAAAGAATGACTAAAACTGTGATTTATGCCATAGTTGAATGCATCTTGTGGGAGGACAGCTTTGTGGAATGCCAGGTTTTTAGGCAAGATCTTTCCTCCAGACCAAGGCCAAATGGGAATTTTCTTTGAATGTATATATTTAAAGGGTTATTTCATGTTTGGTAAACATTCAGAAATTTTGAATGTAATTTTGAGAATTTGTGTGGTTTTTTTTTTTTTTTTTTTTTTTTTTTAAACCTGGCATGCCCCATTCCTTAGGAATACTACATGCCTTCTTTTATTTACATTATATACAACTTTTACAATAATTTTACAATGATTTTACATATCTTGTATTTGTATTAAAATGTTTCCTACAATATTTTACAATATTCTTATTAAAATAGTTGCAATTAATTAGCAGTTTTATTGAATTTTTATGCATTTGCTACTCTATATCTCTGAAGTTTATTGATTTAACAAATTTGACGAAATATGATACATATGTGTTAGTAAGTTCCTCTTTGGTAATGGGCCACGCGCATTGAATGCTTTTTATTTTCTTGATGATTTCGGTTCTTTGTTTGTTTATGGTTGGACATTGGAATATTGTGTGGGTGTGTGTTTTTTTTTTTTATTTTACCTGGAATGCCCCATTCCTTAGGAAAGCTACATGCCTTCTTTTATTTACATTATATACAACTTTTACAACAAATTTACAATGATTTTACATATCTTGTATTTGTATTAAAATGTTTACTACAATATTTTTATTAAAATAGTTGCAATTAATTAGCAGTTTTATTGAATTTTTATGTTTCATTTGCCTACTCTATATCTCTGAAGTTTATTGATTTAACAAATTTGACGAAATATGTTAGATGTGTGTTAATAAGTTCCTCTTTGGTAATGGGCCACGCGCATTGTCTGCTTTATATTCCTGATCATTTTGGTTCTTTGTTTATGATTGGACATCGGAATATTATGAGGTCTACTGTTTGGTCCTCTTCTTGACATTTGCATACTGGGCTATCTAGTAAAGCAAATCGATGGCGGTATGACTGGAGCTCTCCATGTCCTGTGACAATTGCTCTCTCTCCCTCGTGCATGTGTGTGTGTGTGTGTGTGTGTGTGTGTGTGTGTGTGTGTGTGTGTGTGTGTGTGTGTGTGTGTGTGTGTAAAGAGTTATTACTATTTTCACATCAGGGTCAATCAATAGCATCCTCCTTAGTTGTTTTTTCATGTTAAATCTCTTTTGTTCTCCTATGTGTTATATAATCCTATATTTTCCAAATATATTCAAGAAATCCTTTCATGGAAGTGTTGACTGCAGTGTTGTTGTATAAATTAAATTTATTGGGAGTCGAATAATGACACTAAACAACACTTACTTTTAAATTTTCCCAGAACTAGTTTCAGAGGCCTTCCCTCTATCATCAACCGGACATCGACTGGTTCTCCTTGGTGTAGCTGGCAATATTTTGACATCAGTCTCCTCTGGTGGCAGTTCGAGGAACTTGCTAAACAAATCTTTCTGGGGGATGTCGAAATTGAATACTTTGTTCCTATTTTTTGAAATAAAGATTTGTTCCCATGTGGACAGTTCTTGTTTTCCTGTTGTATGTTTTAGTAACTTTGGTTCCGGATTTATGTTGTGGTTCTTTTCCCAAAAATTTGTGGCAACTGCTGATTTTTCTAATTGTTTGTATTTTATGTTCCTAAAGTGTTCATTTGCTCTTGTTCCTAAATTTCTTTTGGTTTTTCCAATATAAATTTGACTGCAGTCACAGCATTCAATTTGATATATCCCAGATTTTTTGTTAGATGGAATGGCATCTTTGATGTTTGAGCAAATTAGGTTTTTTAAGGAGTAATGGTTCACTGGTGCTAGTTGAATGTTTTGTTTTTTGAAGACTTTTTTGAATTTATCAAAGGCCCATGGATGGTAAGTGAATTTTTTGAAGATCATTTTAGTTTTTGTAGCTGAGAGGGTTGTGGTTTCCTTTAGTAGTTTCTTCTTTTTTGCTAAGTTCACTTTTTTGTCTACTAGAGATTTGGGAAAGTCATTTTTCTGTGCTATTTCAATAATTTTGTTGTATTCTATTTTGTATTCTTCTGCTGTGAGAGGGATGTTGACCAGTCTGTGTGCTAAACTATTAAAGATTGCCTGTTTGTGGGATCTTGGATTGTAGCCATTAGCTTTTATGTAGTTTGTCTGTCTGTGGTGGTTTTCTGTAAATGCCAAAGTTTATTCCATTTTTATTTCTGATTATTTTTAGATCTAAAAATGGTAAATACTCGTCTTTTTCAACTTCTACAGTGAACTTGATGCTTTTTTCTTGAATATATAAAAGTTTTAGTGCATCACCGATGTGTTTTTTTGGCACAATGGCAAATATGTCATCTACATATCTTTGCCAGAGTTTGAACATCCATGGGAAACCTTTAGTGATCCTTATTTCTAGTGCAATCATGTACAGATCGGCCAGGAAGGGTGATAAGGGGTTGCCCATTGCTAAACCAGAAGTTTGATGGAAATATTTTGTTTGAAACTGGAAGAAATTCTGTTATATGCATAATTTGGTTAGTTTGATGTAATCTGAAATTTCAAGTGATGACATTCATTAGAAAAATCAGCAGTTGCCAACATTTTTGGGAAAAAAACCACAACATAAATCCGGAACCAAAATTACTAAAACATACAACAGGAAGACAAGAATTGTCCACATGGGAACAAGTCTTTATTTCAAAAAATAGGAACAAAGTATTCAATTTCGACATCCCCCAGAAAGATTTGTTCAGCAAGTTCCTCGAACTGCCACCAGAGGAGACTGATGACAAAATATTGCCAGCTACACCAAGGAGAACCAGTCGATGCCCGGTTGATGATAGAGGGAAGGCCTATGAAACTAGTTCCGGGAAAATTTAAAAGTGTTGTTTTGTGTCATTAATCGACTCCCAATAAATTTAAATTTAATATTAAAGAAAGCTTATCATGTGTGTATGATTGCAAGTTCAATTCCCCCACCGATCCCTGATCCAGTACGTTTTCCTAAATAGTATGTTGCTAAGTTGCTCATCTATTCAAATAGTGGAGGGAGGAAAAACAATTGAACGAATTGCATAGTGAGCTATTATTAAGAAAGTCGAAAGGATAATAAGACAAGGCAACAGCAGTCAGTCCCATTTCTAGTAGATTCTATGCATATGACATATTTCAATGGTTCACAACACAGCTGATTTTTGAGGTAGGTATAATTGCCAACATGATTAGACTTTTCAATATTTTTAAAATATCAAGAGCTTTAATTGAAAGAACTATTGTTGTTGGTTTCTTGACGCTTCGTCACCTACATTTTAATATTGAGGGACTAGTTTCAGAACCATCGCTTCCATTTTCAACTTCTATCCAACTGAAAATGGAAGCGATGGCTGCCGGAACTAGTCCCTCAATAATATAAAATATAAGTAACAAAGTGTCAAAAAACCAACTACGTATAGCTTTTTTCAATTAATTTTGATGCCACTGTTACTAAGTTCCTCCAAGCATGCATGATCCAAGTGCTTTTTTCAAACTATATAGTTTTGCAAATGCTCCTACTGGTACAGAACACTGCTGAAGTAGTACACAAGGGGGATAGACATTTTTAACCTTTTTATTTTTTTTTAAAAAAAAAAGATCAAAGGCTTGAAAGTATTATTTTTTGTCTTTCTTGACAGATTGGAAACAAAACTGTCTGAAAGCAGAAATGTCCAGTACAAAACATCTGGGATCCTTACTTTAGGTACATGAAGACAGGAAAACACAGCAGTCATACTTTTAAATTATTCCCATGAAATATTATCTTATGGCACAGATTATTAACAGTTTTAAATGCAAAAAGTGCACTAATCAAAGTATGTTAAGAAAAACAACTACTTTCCGACTGACTTTAAAGTTTACTTGAAGCCTAGGTACTACAGTTCAAACTGTTGGATTAAAAAGATTATCTAAATATCTGGGTGGATATAAAAAATTACCTGGATAGTTTTAGAAGCAGCTCTGCATATTCCACTGAAGATCTGGGAGAGGGTTGTCCCATGAACCGTCGAACTAGCTTTCCAATTCTTTGAAGTGGTGACAATATTTCAGGCAAGCTCATCTTTATAGTTCTGTTTGTTGTTTCAAACTCCTTCACAACACTACTTGACTTCCTGATAAAGAAGAAAGCCATATTAGTTTCCTATAATTATGTAGTACATAATTTTCAATGTCATATCTTGGTTGTTTCATACAGTAAATTCATATTTTTCTTCTTGAAAAGATTTATGCTTATGAAATTCTGCAATACATAAATACGTAAGCTGCAAAATACTCTGGTCCATTTTGGTTATTTTTGACACATTTCAATTTAAGAAACTAAAATTCATGCCAGACAGATTAATACATTTGTCATTGATGACCCCTAGGTACTATAGGCTCATTGTTTTCTGTAAACCTTGTTATTGTGATTCAATTACCTTATGCTTTGGCTGCACGCATTGCAAGTAATTTGATCATTTCACCACAAACAGAAAACAATATGTAGTTCAACTGTATATGCATGCAAGAAAGAAGTGTAAATGTAAAAATAAAATTAAAATAAAATGTAAAGCAGTAATAAGTATGTATTTAACCAGACAACACAGACATGAACTGAGTGGCTAAGAGCGTTTATGGTAGGAAATAGCTCACATCCTCATACACTGGGTCATTTGACAAACAATAATTCAACGTATACTAGTGTGATTGGAAGAATTTAGTAACAATGATGTCAAAATTAATTTAAAAAACATGAGGTTTTTTTTTTTTTAATACTTCGTCATTTATACAAAATGTAAATGACAAAGTATTTAAAAAACCAACTACAAATAGTTTTCTTCAATCAATATATACTGTTCAAAAAACTGGAACATACAACATAGCAGCCAATGTTTAGAAAACATTTATGGCTACAAAAATTATTTGCAAAGCCTTATATTTTATCAAGAACTGCAATTTTACTATGGTCAGCTTTTATCTTTCTGATATGGTCTCTTGGTTAAACAAATTAAATGAGAACAAAGAGAACAACCAATTTTTTCACACTGGCAGAGTGATATATATATATATATATATATATATATATATATATCTTTCAAAAGCATTGTCCTGTAATATCTAATGACAGGCCGAAGGACCGACTTAACGGCTCACTTTACATTTTTTCTATTGATTCTCATTACAGCTGTTTTGGCAGTTTACAACAGTGTCTGTCTCCCTTAAAACTTAACAAAAACAGGGACATGCCATTTTCAGAAACAAGAATAAAAAGTGTTACACTCATATACATTTTGTCCACTTTATTATAGGGTATACAAACAATTCTTATGAAATTCATGTAAATATATATATTTTTTTTATAATAGCCATGTCACACGACTTCCAGAAGGTAGCTGGTGTCCAGTGGACCTGGACGTAAGACAGACAAAATGAAAAGACATACTACCAGAAAAAGACTAAAGAGTGTTCAGACAAGAGAGAGTAGCTTTTAAGTTCAAAGTCAGTGAAAAGTACAAAGCCTATAACAAAGTGCAGAAGTTGATATGTACAGAAGTACTTAGTCATTAATAAAATAGCATGGGCCAGAATCAAAGACAAACATGTAATAAGGAATAGATATTAATACAACTGTAGTTGACAACTGTAAAGCAAGCTTACAAGGGGCACTATTTATATTTTGAGCCTAATAAAACAAATTGAAAACTGCTTTATTATTTTTCAAAATATTCTCCTTTATGATCAATACACTTTTGCATCAGTTTGAACCATTGGTCAAATTTATTCCAGTCTTCTTGAGACATCTCCAGAACATAGTTTTTGAAGGCATCAACGACATCTGCCAAAGAAAATCATTATCTATGCAATTTATTCTTGATGTTTGGGAACCAAATGAAGTCATTGGGTGCCAAATCAGGACTGTATGGCGTATGACCCATCAATTTGATTTTTTGAGCCTTCAAATACTCTGTTGTTAGACGAGATGTGTGTGCACTAGCACTGTCTTGATGAATGATCCTATGGTTCTTGTTGGTTTTCCTTACTTCAACAAATACTTCCGGTAAACAAATGGTTCATTTTGAAACACCCATACAGTCGATTGCTGTTTACATTCCAGTTCATGCGCAAAGATACATGATTTGTCACCTGTTACAATTTTATATGTCTTTTGAGGTACCACCATTGTATTTCTTGAGCATTTTTGCACACCAATCAACACAAGCAGATTTTTGAGATTGCATCAAATTATTTGGGATCCAACTAGAGCAAACCTTTTTCATAGCCAAATGATCATGCAATATTTTATACATGCTGGTGGAACTAAAGCCTAGGGTTGTCTCAATCTCCCAATATGTCGTATGATGATCTTGCATTCTTTGTTTTTGCACAGCAATGTTTTCTGGCATAACTGATTTTGGATGACCTTCACGAACTTCATCATTGAGTGAATGGTGGCCATGATTAAACTTGTTATATCAGCATTTCACAGTGGCAAAGCATGGAGCTTTATCTCCAAATGTGGAAGTTAGATTATTGATGCACTCTTGTCTTGATAATCCACATCAAAAGTTGTAATAATCATTGCACAAACAGTTTCACAAGTTAATTCCATGTTTTTGATGAGACAATTTTCAAGTTAATGTAAACAAAACAAATAATGCTCTATTGACAAAATGTTTGAAGTAGATTATGGTCAACAATGTCTAACTTTCCATTGGAAATGTCAGATAGTACCTACAACATTCAGAGTTGCCAAGGTTCAAAATATAAATAGTGTCCCTTGTAGAAGGATTAACTGTAGGTAGCACTGAGCTCTCCCTAATAGAAGGTAGGAGACCCTTGCCCTATAAAGGGAAACTACAATCTTTACCTTTATGATAGGACAATCTCCTGATAGTAGATCTGTATTTCAAATCCCGGAAATGGTATTAAATTATTTAACACATGTATATGCTGTATATATATATATATATATATATATATATATATATATATATATATATATATATATATATATACTGTTATATGTTTTCACACACATGGATGGACACATTAATTTACTTTATCTTGTTTTCCTTTCTTTTTGGATTCAAGGAGCCTTAAAACATATTTCGTAAAATTTTCATATAAAATTTTTGTAAGGTCTGCATTACCTCCTCTATCTATGTAGTAGACAAAGTAAAACCTACATTAATTTTTATAATATATATAAACATACATATTGTAATCAGTGTTAATGTAATATATTATAAATATTTATAATTATAAATTGAGATGGACTTATAAGTGAAAGAAGAAAGAATAAATATATTAGTTAAAATATTATTTATCTAGGTACCAATAGATATATACAAAATAAAAAGTCCAAATGGAAATTCTTTTTTGATTATTTTGGTATTAAGCAATAATTAATTTTTTTCTGGTATAAAAGTTCATATCATTATTTCTACAAGTTTAAATGTTTCATGGAGAGAAAGGATATTTACTGTATCTTATGTAATTCCAACTTATACAAAGTTGAAATAGCGTAAGTACTGTCCTTCTTCTAGGCAGTGAATAACTTGAATTAAAAAGGCAGTATAGTATTAACAATTAGTTTACACTCTGTATATTTCACATAGGTACTAAGAACAAGAACATTTTTATATATGTTACTAATTGTATTATTTTGTAAAAATGGTCGCGATATGACCCAGGAAGTTAAAGCGACCTTAAATAAATTTAAAAAAAAAAAAAAGAACAAGAACAAAGCAATCTATGATATTAACAATGTGCATTTTTAAAAATAAATTTGTTTTAATTTGATTTTAGTTTACTTAAGTAGTTTAAATTAAAATTTGAACCTCTTTCTCCAAGCAGAAAAAGAGAGGTAATATTGTGTGCTAAATCATAGTATTATGCTCCAAAATAGTAGATCAAATTAAAACTGAAAAGAAAATTAATGTTAACAAACACATCATGAAAGGCCTTAAAAAGAAACCAGTTATTTGCAATAAAGCAGACAAGGGGAATAAAATAGTTAAGGATAATTACCAAAAAGTGGAAAATAACCCATTAAAATACTGCGTTGAATCCACAAATAAAACTTTAAAAGAAAGCGAAATAATCAACAAGAAAGAATTCACAAAATTAGAGTAAATTATCCAACATTACCAAAGAGTATATGGGCTACCAAAAATTCACAAAACAGGAAAAGCCATGAGAACTATCACTAGTAGCATAAATGCTCCCACATATAATTTGGCCAAATGGTTACTAAATAACAAAATTATACATAGAACAAAACTTATTCAGCTTTAATGGGAAATACTACAAGCAGAATTCAGGGTTATCAATGAGTAACCTACTTTCACCCTTTTAGGAAAATTTATTTAAGAGTGCATTAGAAACACAAATTAAAAAGGCCGTATCATGGATCTTCAATGTTTGGTATAGATTAAGTTGATGACATCTTTGCAATAGTTCCAAATAAACATTTAGATGATGCATTAAAATAAATTAATCTGCAAGAAAAAACTATCAAATTCACTATCAAATTAGAAAAGGAAATCAATAGACAACTCTCTTCCTTGGACTTAAATATAATCAGGAATGACACAAAAATAAAATACGGAATTTACAGGAAACACAGTCAGAAAATTGCATAAAAAAAACCTAGCTAAAACCTAATTATACATAAACATACAATACTAAACAGTCTTACACACAGACTAGTCAACATACCCATGGATAACGCAGAATTTTTCAAAGAACAAAAAGCTATACTCCACATAGCAAAAGAAAATGGATTCAACAAAAGTCTGGTTGAAGTCTGAAAATTAGAAAGGCTAAAATAAAGAAAACTGTTAAGGAAGCACCCAAATTCACTAAAGAAAAAGAAAGCAACAGCATATTCAGTGCATTTACATACCACACAAAAACATGTAATAAATTCAAAAAGACCTTTAAGGAACAAAATATCTTGGCACCTACTAATAGATACTCAGTTTTAAAATTGCTAAATTAAGGTGAAGTCCCTCCAATTAACAGATCCGTAATAGACCAAATAAGTGAAAAACTCAACAGAGCTCAAACTAAAAGAAACCAAAAATAAACCAGTGTCAGGGTGCACTTTAGAAACATCAAAATGAAAGAAAAAGGTAAGACAGCAATAGCATTTCATTTCCGGAACAAAAATGATGACATTGATCCAAGTCCAAAATTACTAAAAATAGTGAAAAACAAAAATAAACTGACAACATGGGAGAACATATTCATATGGAAAAATAAGGACCCAGTAATGAACTTTGAAATCCCACCAATAGATAATACGACAAAGAAGTTCATAGTTCCACCGCCGGAGAGAAGAGAGCAGACAACAGACAAATAGTTGGATAGAGGTTGAAAATGGGCACGACGGCTTCCGAAACTAGTCCCTCAGTAATATAAAAATGTAAGTGACGAAGTGACAGAAACAAACTACAAATAGTTTTTTTTTTTTTTTTTCAATTAATTTTGATGTCACTGTTACTAAATTCCTCCAATCACATACAATGGTATTAGTTATTTTACATTGAGTACTTCAAACTTTACATTGTTTTATAAACAGCTGGAGAAGTTTATTTCATACTTACAAATCAGAGTCCTGATTTATCATTCTATTAAGAATTGGAATGGTCCATTTGTAAAGCCAATGATAATGTACAGAGAGGCGTGAAATTGCTTCTTGTACCAGCACACCTGTGCGCTTCCCTTCTTGCATGAGGGGCAATTCACCCATTGCACTGAGGCGAAATCTCCAAAGTAACAGATAAAAACAATTCTTGATAGGTATGACTCTTGAAGATTTCAGAAGTGTTTCCAACAACACATCAAATTGATCCAAATATAATGCAAAACATGTTATACACGGATGTTTTGCTATGTCTTCCCTTATTTGCCCTGAAACAAATTTAATCTAATCATTTCACAATGTAAATCAAATTTTCAAAGTAACAAATTACAACTTAACATAATTATTGTAACATCATATGAATGAAATGAATTGAATATGAAAACCTTTTTATGAACTCTATTCTGTATAAAGAAATTTGTTACTATCAAATGCTTATACAAGATTTTATGAATATTCGCTTCACCCAGATGTACACATATATTATGCTTACTATCAACCAGACATTTTGTATCACTACTAAGCATTACTTTTGTTGATCTCTTAGTGCTCCTCTGGTATCTGTACTTTCGCACTAGGGTTCTAGACTTCGTTTTTTTCTTACTTATCTATGTCCTCCAGCTTAAACCTATTCCTGCGCTTCTATTTTGTATGCCTTACTATTCATTACATGTACTCCATTTTAAGTTCATGCAAAGATTTTCTTGAACAGCATTAAAATCTGCACTCAAAATTTGTACACTTGTGCATTCTGTTATATAACTATTATGTTGTCATGCCTGTAGAGATGATTTTATATTTTGTTGAAACAGTTGATAAAATATATATTAAGCAGTTAGTATCACAAACCTGAAATTCTAAGAAACATAATTTTGGGTGTTTTGCAAAGTCAATAAGCATTTGAACAAAACTTTGTGAAAGTGGGTGCAAAATTTCTGAAAGATGCCAATTTTATATTATATACATACACTTTTTTTTTATGTCTCCCTTCTTCCCCAATGTTGGTGTTAGGAGTCGCTTGGATTCCCTCAGAGTGAGAGGGCCAAAGCATATTGACCTGATAAATGAGATCAGGGTTGGGGGGTTGACTCAACTCCTGGGATGGAGCAATTGGTGGAATGATGGTGGGGGAAACCGGAGGACCCGGCAGAAACCCACCTCAGCGTCATGTTGTCCACCACAAATCCCACTTTGCGGTCACCTGGGATCGAACCGAGCCGCCTAGGTAAGAGCCAAGCAGTCTAACCCCTCAAACATGGCACATATATGTTAATATTATTCAAGCACTTAATATTGTTTTCTCTACACACTGCTTCTATACTGTTATTCTTCTAGGCTGGTTTCAGGATAAATCTGAAATCTGAATAGGAATGGAAAGCAAAACCATGCACATAATACCAAAAAATGGAATGTAAATACAATTGAACCAATTTATACACATATGAAGGGGAAGAGGAAAGATTACTTATAACTCAGAATTACTTACAAATAAGGTTTTGATAATGCATCACTTTCTTTAAAAGTAATACAGTGGTCCTGCACATAAAAGTTTTGCAAAGAATAAATATATGTACGAGCAAACATTACTTAGAAATAGGTCCTGCTTTAAACTATTCAGTTAATTTGGTCTGTTTCATTTTTCTTGCATTAACAGCATCTAACTATTTTGCAAAACATCTTAATGAATTTACAGCTTTTCTGTACAACTTTTTGCACTGATGTAATACCTACACAGCCGGCGTGAAAGAGGCCCTGAGTTTGAAAATGAAAACGGAGACAAAACCGCTGTTCAACAGTATACACCATATACCAAAAATTATATTTACTTTCCATCTGTAGCTACAGCACTGTTGCAATGAATGACATTACAGCCAAGGTTTTTGTCTTATTTCAGTGGGCAAAAGCAGCCTGTTTAGCTAATCTGCAAGCTCATTTAATTATATAAAACTGAGCTATATTTTGCTGAAATTGAATATGTATAACAGAAAATTAAGTATAAATGCACTACATATTAATAAGATTTTATTAACATGGTTCTAAATTAATTTTTCCAAGGACCTGCAAATATTTAGGTATTATGTATATAGGATAATACTGTTAACACTATGATAAGGCAATATTAAGTTAATTGTAGCATGTGATTTTGAAGTTAGCTGTAATGAGTTAAGATGATGCAAATAATGATTTGATGTAAATGATAAAAATGAATAATTTCTGCAGTTTTTTTGGTTTCCTTGAAAATCCTTGTAACCTTCAAGTTACTGAGATTATGCATATTGTATTTCACCGTTTTTAAGACATTCTTATTTATTTTTGCTTTATTCCACATGCCAATAGCATGTGCTTTCAGTCTTCTCTCTGTTGGACTTATCTCTGCTTGTATAAAATATGTTCTGTATTTAAAAGTGATTTTTTTTTTCCATACATTCAAACAATCTGTAGAAAATATTTTTTGCAACCAAAATATATGGATGTGTTGAATGACTTATATTAATATCACAGTTCTGTTAAACAGATGAGTTACCTTATTATTTTAAGCAAAAGGTTAGAAACGTTTAAACATGACTCATCACACTAGACACCTAATGTATTGCCACTTGGCCTAATTAAGTCTTCTGTTTTCTGGTTATGTGTAAAGCTGGATGAGTACATTATAGTTCATTGTTATCGACAGATACACAAAAAGGTACATGCCCTTCACACATCACAAGTATATGCTGTAAAATGGCAGAGTCTGCTTGTACCTCTGAGCTCAAACATAAGACAAATAAAACAAAAATCTTGGGAAGAAACATATTATTTGCTCTAGATTGTCTTCTTTCAGCTAAATACACTGTTCAATAGCTTCATTACCATGCTTATAATGAGAAGTATCAAGCTTTGCAAAAGAATTATCAACTGCAGACTCTACCTCTTCACTGTCAGCAAATCTTTTATCACCAAGCCATTTCTTAAATTTTGGAAACAGAATAATCTGACAGTCTATATATGGCAAATAAGTCATCTGAGGAAGCAATTTCAAGTTTGACTTATTGATAGCCATAACGAATGTGTGAACTTGGACACTGCCTTGATGCAATGTGGCCATCATCAATTGCTGTAATATGTTAATATAATATTTGACATGTATTACTTTTCCTCTTTACAGAAAATAAATGAAAATTATACTATACACATTCCAAATAATGCCATAATCAGCCTGCAGATGACATTGTCTTCACCTTCTTTGGAGCCCTTTCTCCCCTTTCTCTCCTCTGTTTTGACTATTCCATCATCTCAGGTGCAAAGTAAGAGATCCATGTTTCATCCATGGTTACGTACTGATGCAAAAACTAGACATTACAGCACCGAAACATTGCCAAACTCTCAAATGAAATATCCTTACAATTTTAATTTGACTCTACTGTGAATGAGGCATCCATCTTATGCACCGCTTTCAAAAAACAAATCTTTATAGTCATTATATGATATACAGTCCCTTTTTAAATATCTACAATGTCTGCAAGATCACACTTTCAGTCAGCTGTCATCCAATATCATTTTGGAATTTTCTTCATAATTTCTGGCATGGTCAACCATGCAATTTCCTCTTGGCAGGTCATAGGTCACTCAAAACTGTCACAGTGACAGGAGCAGATTTCTTCAGAGTAGAATCTAGCTCAGCTTTAATATTAGTTGGACTAAGGGCCTGTATTACAATGTCCGGTTACTAGCGGAAGTTTGTTAACTTTCAGTTATCAATAACTAATGGCTAGGTTCAGTGACTCGTATTACGAACTCTATTTACCTGTAGGTTTATTACCCTATGAATTATGGTGGATTGTGAACGGTTGGCAATATTTTCCACTAAGATTTTACCTTGTTTGCAACGCTATCTTGTGTTTAGAATGTGAATTAGCGCGAATACAAAACATATGTAGTAGCATCAGGCGTCTTGTTTTAACTTTTTATTAGCTGTTCTCTATATATTTTCGTGATATTTTCATTAATAGTTTATTCGTAATAAGGTCTAGCATAGTTCGTTTACAGTTTAGATTTTTCCATAGCGTTATATTATTTTTCACAGTGTTAAGTTAGTGTTATAGGTTATATACGTTGTGTTCGGTTAGTTTTATTATAGATTAGGTGAGATATATGGAGAATATATTAAATGCCTTGTTAATTTATAAACACCAAAAGATTTGTAGTCAAAATATTTTAAAAATAAGGCCACATAACTGTTATTAATTCTGATAATAGTATTGCACAAATATAATTTGGCTAAAATAATTTGATTAGTAGTTTATCCTCATGAATAAATCACCTTTTCTTATATAATTATCATTTCACTGAGGTATATGAAAATAGGGAAGGTCCACAAATTATGAGTCATCCATGAATAAAGGCAAGGTTACAAAATATGCATTCTGGGAACAGTAACTTGGTACCTGATTTTTTTAAACATAATTTATTTGGCTAGTTATGAAGCAATAACTATGGTTTTCTTGTAAGGAAACAGTTTGTAGCAAACTTACTTTTCTTCTTGGCACTTCATAATCAAATGCTACATTTCAGTTACAGCATTGTGTCCTTGATTGAAAAACGTAATTGAACAAATAAATAGCTTCATTTAAATACCACAGGATAAAAGATGGGCAGGTTTTAACATTTCTTTACATGTGCAATTCGCAGCAAATATATTTATGTACTGCATTTGCACAATCTATAGTAGGTACGGCAAGAATCATAAGTAATACTTCAACTTGTATTGAGACAGCGCACACACTGCATAAACCGCAATATAGTTAGCAAATGGTATTCAGTAAGGCACACTGAGGGACAAAACCATTATGGTATTAGCTACATTACATATGTGAACAGCGTTTGCAATAACGGTTTGGATATCGATACAAATTGCATAACCTAAAAAATGTCTTTTATTCACTGCTTTACATCTTGTTACTTTCCTCCGGTAATGCTTTAACGAAACGCAAATTAAACATTGCACCCACTATTAGCAAAATCGAATTTTTACTACTTCAGCATGTTTCTGAACTTTTATACCTACCCACCTACACATATAGTATTGTATGTACTTTCCGGTATAGGTTTAACATGCTTTGTTTATTACATTTATGTTCGTTAAAACATGTTGAAATATGGTCGCATAAAATATTGCATTGCTTGCAACAAGTCACTGACACCTTGGAACACTAAAATTATCATTCCATAACCTATTACGTCAAGATAGCTAATACTCAGGTGGTTTATTTTATTTCAGTTTCAATGTCACATATATGTATATATGAATATATCGTTCCACATTCTAATTCTTTTAGCTCTTCTATTAAATAAATTCTGTGCCAACATTTCCTCAGAATCGCTGTCAACATTCAATCTGGCCTGGAGGTACGCCATTTTCTTTTTTGTGTGTGAAGGTAAACTCCAAGTTATGTCACTAACCGCTACTCGAGGTGAGGGTTAGTTTACCTCCAGAAATAACTCTCAGTTAGCCCTTAACCGAATGTCGTAATACCGACAACTGCGTGTAACTCCAAGTTAACTGTTAACCAACACCTTAACCGGAGATTGTAATACAGGCCCTAAGACCTTTCAAATGCAAGTGTTATAATCACATAACAATGACCACTTTTATCCAATTTTAAAAATTCATTAGCTGCTCACAGTAACACATTACCCTAATTAGAAATGTCTCTGAACAATTCTCATCCAGTATTCAACCATCCCAAATTTATATCAAAAGGAATCCTGCAATTCATCCCCAGAGCTATTGCTGCTTTCAATCTTGCCTTGTATTTTACACCTTTGGCACGTTTTATCCATTTTATAAAAGTGAGTCCTAGATCTCAGAATTCTTAACGTCCATCATTGTACTGCATGTCTGTCTGCCCTCCATAGTAAAATATAAATTGTGAAAGTAATTCTTTTAAACTTATTAACATTAACTGTAAGTAATGTTGAGGTAATTCTGATGTCTGACTAACACCTGCTGTAGTCTGTTAATTGCTGCTCCTGTACCTCACAAAACTCTCCAAACTCACAAGGGAGCTATCACTGTGCTCACACCTGTGCATGATTTTGACGGTATTATCTCTGCTCTAAGTGGGGCCTGTGCACCAAAAATCTAGCTGGAAGTACTCGAAAACAAGTCCAGAATATGTAGGAACATATAGGCATAACAGCACAGCATTATATGGGAGGTATTGTAGCGATCTACACATGGCATGCGTAAGGAGCGCCATTACAACACTTCACACAGAGCTGATAAGTGATATCCAGCAGCTACTTGCAAGTGGTTGCATGCAACACTTTCCAGGCTTCAGTTTTGGACATAACGGTTCTACTCTCCAGCAGATTTTTAATGCACATGGTTTATATACAGCAGGCATTATACCATTAAATTTTCAGGTGCGTAGCAGTGTGAGTACAGCGATAGTTCCCTTCTGAGCTTCTGTATTGAAATTCCACATTTTTATAAGATTACCTGAGTACTCTAATTATTTTATCTGACTTGCCTTTGTACATAATTTGTCATTTTTATTGACAAGGAGTTTATCTTCTTAAAATCTACAAAAATACAATACAGCTTTCCGCATCAATTAACATTGTCCTGCTAATAATGTACCAAAAATACAACATCAAACTCAGTGATTTCAGGTCTATTTTCCCCATTACATTATTTGCTATCTCTTCTGCCAAATCTTGCAACTCTCTCACTCTTCCTTAACCTCATATTATATTATTCTTTTTTGAAGTCAACATTTTCTTCAACAGTGCACACTATTCTGATTGATCATAAATGATCTTTCCAAGCATTTTAAGTTACACTGCCCTAATCTTAGTTGCATTTTGTCCCTCCTGTATAGTTCCATTCACTCCCCAAACTTGGACCCAGTAGTTACCTAAGGCTCAAACATATCTATCTCCTTTGCAGAAAGCAAATCATATAGGGGTTGTTATTGTCACTGCACAATTCATTCTCAATTCACAAATTAAAAACCAAATTTAACTGCATACCGCCGCCACCACTACCTCAAACTGCCTCAGTTTATACGAAAACCATATGCATGCTATTTATTTTCTATTTTTAAAAATATCTGTCACTGAACCTTCTTTTCTTTTAGCATTGATCATGTTCTGAAAAAGGCTTAATTTTCTTGAATTTATGTTACTTGTCTATTTATTCCAATAAGCTAAAACAGATGCACATATGTCATGATCAGCTTTGGCAATCAGTGAGAAATTAATGTGGAGGAGCAGAACTTGGTCTATGTACATGGATTTGGGGTAGGCTTACAAGAAACTTTGTTTACAATATTATGACATTCTGATATTGAACTTCAAATAAGATCTGTCACAACTTACCTTCTTTTGCAGAATTTGAGTAACACTCAACTGTAAGGAGAGTTTTCTGTTGCTTTCTCTCTTGAGCAAAAAGCACTTTTGTTGCTCTGAAGTGCAGAAGTGTCAAGAGTCTCTCCTGTGCATTACATTCATAATTGTATGGTACCAATTCAGGAAGATGGCGTAGGTCCCAGGGAAGATTTGGCATGTCCGTTTCTGCAGAGTTTTGAGGAAGTTGCAGTATGGATGCCATAGTGTCATATAAAACATTGGATAAAACTTCAATATTCTTGTCCTTTGCAACATGTGTATCCAACCAATGGTGACGTAAAGTGAGATCATTGAAGGATGCGCATTCATAAAGTGAAATCACTAATTGAGATGTAGCGTTGTAATGTATCTGCAAACCTGAAGATTTGAAAACACTATGTTATTACAGAAAAATTTGTTTGCAAATAATCACCAAAAACTCTTTTAATGTAAACAATAAAAACAACAATAGATATTATTATTAATTTTAATATTAATAAAATTAATAATTTAAAATTTATCCACAAATTAGTATGAAAAATAAAGTATAAAAAACAACAGATATTAAACATTTAAATTCAACAGATAGTCAAACTGAAAAATTCAATGCCATGGCCGGGATTTGAACCATGGTCTCTTAGTTTACATCTAGTTGCTCTTACTAATTGAGCTACCATTGCCAACGTTCCGTCATGACATTAAATTCTCCAACTGATCCATGTATTTTCCCAGTCAACTACTAGGCGCTCTCGTATTTGAGATACAAACTATAGATCTAGGTTCTCTGGAATGTATATCCTTAGTTGGTGATTGATGTTTCAGCCAGATAGACAACAGTGTTGTCACTTTTAGATCCATTGTTCACATGGTAGAAACATGCATAATTGCCATGGAATTAACAATGACTGCATACAGCAACATATTAAGGAAACAAATACAAAAAGAGAATAGTCAAATGGAAATGTAAGAACACATCAAGCTCATATCTTATTTGATACATACGTCCACATTTATTACAAAATAAGAATAATCCTTTTCATAGTGTATTATTACAAGGAAGTCATTAAATAAATTTAAGCTCTTGTCTGCCTGATTGGAAGAAAATAAAAGAGCTTGACTAAATGAATGTGAAGCTTAACTCATATCAAATAAAAGAGTCACACCTGCAATTTAATATTTAATTCCAATGGGAAAATGTCATCCATTTGCAAACTCTGCCAGCAGCACTGTAGTTACCGCCACCACCTCTGCCACCATTATAAAGCCTCCCACTCTCTCTTTTTTCTGCACATAATTTAGGCACTTGCACTCTTATCAGAATACTTTTTCCAAAAACACATTTGTTCATTTTGCCAGAAAGCTTTAGTTAATCATTTTAAAATTACATTACTTTCAATCGAAATAGTTACATACAAATATTTAACAAATACAGCCACAATTCTATAGCACACACATTATCACTGAATTTTGTGTTCATAAATGCAGCTGAATAGTCACTTCAGAAATTAAACAGTGTATGCAAAACAAGTAAATTGGTGTACCAGTTGTGAAATGTCGACTCATAGCGCTATACAATAGCTTCCTATTAACACTAGGTAGAAGTTTGTGAAAAGGAATTTATTCATTGTGGTTAATAGAAAACACATCATATTCAATGTTACTGCTGGCGGAGGCAACATTGGTTTGCACCATTCATTGCCAAGGAAATCGCTTGGAAAAATCTTGACTAATTGGTACCTTCATTTGTTGCTAAGAGAACACAGTGACATATGAACTCTCTCCTTCCTACTGCTAGTTATAAGAGCAGAAATGACTGTGGCCAGCAAATGTCAACTACCAACTAAGGGCGCATCAGCTGGAACATTTTTCCCAACTGAGCCCGGAATCTTTTATTGAACATGAGCTACAAACAACTACACAATAGCACTAGGTTTTTTTTTCAGTCTAATTCATCTATCCATCTTCAGCCCTCACATACAAAAAGAATAATTCAATACGTTCCACATAATCCTATGCAAAGTTTTATAGCATTTAGCTATATCAATTTTGAATAGTCATATAGATGGGTTTAATTTAAAAGAAGGCTCATTGCTTGATTAGGGTTCATGATTGTGGTAATTCAGTTGGAACTTGAATACCAAAGGTCTGTAGTTAACATTTCATGGTACTGATATTTTTGATATTTTGACTATTGATATTTTGGAATTGATATCATCCTCAGGCCACATATAATTATGGGTAAAACATTTATTTATACAGTCATCCAAAGAATAAGTATTGATTCCTTCTGGTATACTGAATGAAATATTGAAGCAATACTTTGTTCTCTGTTAACTACATTACTTGTTAATATAACATCCACTTTTTAACAGGAATTTCATTATATTATGCTCTGATGTCTTTGGGAATAATCTTAAGAGAGATGAGAATCAATGAACAGATTTTCCATCTTTCTGTGTTAAGTTAATCGACTCATACTATTCATAATTCTCCAGAATTACAAATGTTCCTGATGAACTACACTTACCAACATTGCAAAGCGGCCTTCACTTTGTATTGCAAAACTCCACTTTTATAAAGCTTGTTTTTTGAAGGTAACTCAGGCTTCTGATAAAAGCTATACAACTGTACTGTTCAGGTGCATAAAGATGATTTTACATTGCATACAGTAACTAAGGAATTATCACAAGTACAGACTATTTTACTTTTCTAGGAACTATGCTGTACTGCTAGTTGAAACTAACAAAACTAATTATATGTGTTTGGAGGAATTTAGTAACAGTGACGTCAAAATTATCTAAAAAATTATTTGTAGTTGGTTATTGACCCAACCCACACCAATTTCCTATGTTAACTGATAGTAAAGATATGAATGTGCATTGAATTCATCTTTTAACAGGGGCTCTGTTAAGATGATTTCATCATCTTTCCAAATCCCTTCGTTATCTACCTAATGTTTTGTTTATTGTGCCAGCTTGTGACTCAACAAAGATAACAGAAACACATGGCTAGGATTAGACACTGAAAGTTTCAAGCTATCATAGCTTCAGTTTGGATTTCTTCTTTCCTGTTAAGAGTGGTAATTTCGGTCCCCGTAATTCAATTAAACTGATCATGTGGAATTGTTTTATTGGTATTTAACATTCTTTGCTGGATTAGTCAAAATATCACATAGTAAACATGGTGCGAGCAGTAAAAGTGAATCAATAATACATAAACAGGAAGTGTTGCGTCACGAAAGCAGGAGTATCATTTACAGTGTATATTGTTTCTTTAAAATGCAAAGAAATACTGCAGCCAATTGTCATCAACTTAGAGGAAGACAGCAATGATTCGGACATGATCAGAAGTGAGGATGAAGATGAATGCAATGATGATGAGGCAGATACAACAGCTTTGCCATAAGAAATTTTCTGCTTGGCCTGCGCATATTTTTGTTACCATTTTAAGGTGTGATTTTCAGATTACTTGTTAAATTAACATCCACACCAAGTTTATGTCTACTTGCCAGGTACAGTAATACCCTATAAAGTGTTCTCCCTGCCCTTTGATATATGTCTACGTTGCACTTCGCTGCTAGTGGTCAATCTTCAGTGCCATTAAATTTTGCATCTGCCATAGAAAACATCTGCATTTTACATTTACACCGATGAATAATTTAAGTTAATTGATGGAAATTAATAATTCCTTGACGCTAGCCATGTACAGGCTAAGATTTTGCATAGAGTCAAACTAAAAATTCAATGCCATGGCGGGGATTTGAACCATGTATCTCCTGCTTTCTGTCCTGTCGCTCTTACCTATTCAGCTACCATGACCAACATGCCATCCAGACATTAAATTCTTCAATTGACTCATATTTTCCTGGTAAACCACTAGGGGCTCTCGTATTCGAGATACACTGTTTGTGGCAACTTACTATTGTAAGTACTTGAGTCCCAGGCTTCACTGTTAGACTGTTACTATTTAAGTTGAATGATGGAAATTAATAGCTCCTTCACATTAACCGTGTACAGAATAAGGTTTTGGACAGATAAGAGTCGAAATGAAAAATTGCAAATTGCAAACTGATGAATAAATCTAGTAAAATTATACTGCATCAAATGCCCAATAATAGAATGTTCAAACCACCTCTACCTAGCAAAACATGTAGTCATATAAGCAAATTGTTCTTAAAAATGCATCTCCTTTTGACATTTATACATGCTTTAGTTAATTGATGGAAATTAATCATTTCTCCACACTATTTATACATGCATCTGACATCACTATACATAAAATCTTATTTAGATACAAAATGACTTTCAGTAATATGCCCATTAGCTACAAAGCAAAACTTGAACAAAGTAGAACGTGTATAATTTGGAAATATGTCCAAGGCACATAAATATATTACTCAAATGCATGCAAAAAATTTTATATACGAATTTGTTTGTATACAATGCACAGACAGAATGCAAATTTTAAAATTAATTAATAATTATTTATAATACGAAAAATAGCATTATGCATTTGGACTACCGCATTACATTATATCTTTATTCATGTCTATATGAGCTCAATACTTCTCAGTTTCACCCTACCTGTAGCACTTGAAGTGAAATTCGGTCCAAAAAAATTTACAGGTCGCTAATATTCAATGAAAGGATGAACATGATTCAGGCAAAAGAAAAAAATGAACTTCCTGTTCACGAAATAAGGTTGAGTTTCAAATGAAGAAAAATGCAAATTTATGAAACTTTTTAGAACAAGAATAAGATAAGGGACGAGTGAATGAAAGGGAACAGGCAAACGAAAAGGAAGGCAAACTCAACTCAACTCCATGCTGGTGGGCTGTTTGGAACAGCCCGAAGGGTGGTCAAATCGTGTACCTGCTCTGGGAAGAGCTTTACTATGTAGTGGCGGGATGTGGGTGTTGCAGAATGACAGGTGTACATTAAGTGGGGGTAGTGAAGGGAGGTAGCTTGTTGCTCCTCAGGGAATGATGAACCAGGTGCTACAGACAGCGTGCACCGCTGGTGGATTAGTTATTGAACTAGGAAGAAGAGATATATATATATATATATATATATATATATATATATAATTTTGAGTTTTCCAGAATAAATTTTGGATAGCTGAAATTTAGTTTAGGCTGGAATTGAGATCATGTGGTTACCGGTAATGACCGTAAGACATGCGGGGTAACCGGTATCGCTTTAAGCGACGCTCACGAGGTACATAATCCCCAAGGGATCTGACGAGGGCGCTCTGATGTTGGGGCAAACCCTCGAAGAATTTTGTCGCCTGGCGCCTAATTTCATTCTCCACATATCGGAGGGATGAGCCTCGTGAAGTAGTCTCACGGGGAACCTTGTGCAAACAGAATAAATAATCCGAAGACATTTATTCTGTGCACGTTGGAGCAGAACTAGGTGTGAGCCTGCGGCCATACCCCAGACTTTGCACGCATAGAGCATGACAGGGACGACCAGAGCCATAAAGAGGCGCAACTATAGGGAAACAGACATCACAAACCGAAGCACAGGGTATAGTGATACCACGGCACCACACGACCAATGAGCCTGCTCATGGATGTGCTCCCTTAAAGTTAGGCCCTTATCCAGCTTGACTCCCTAGTACTTGATTGAATTCTACAACCTGATCCCTTGCCCGAAGTACATAAATGTGGGGAAAGTATAAACTTGATAGAAGCGTAGGGACAGTGAAGCACAAATTAGTACAAAAGTGAATCAAGAAGATATTGACACATTGCTTCACTCACACTGTTTATTCACAGGACATGTTTCAAGAGCTCTTGCTCTTATCATCAGCTGAAACTCGATTAGTGTAAGTTGTAGTGGTTTCCTCTTTCTCCGTATTGTCAATAGATGGCGTGATGTACTTGTCAAAGATGTCCAGTGGTGGAGTTTCAAAATTCATGACTCTATTTTTGTTAATGAAGATTTTTTCCCATACGGAAAGGTCTATGCGGTGATTAACATATTCTATTAGAGATGTTTCCAAGTTGATGTCATGCCTAGTATTCAAAAAATGAAAAGCCACTGCTGATTTTTCTGTTTCACCATTTTTAATGTTTGTTATATGTTCTTTAGTTCTGATGTTAATATTTCTTTTTGTTTTTCCTATATAAATTTTAGGGCAAGTTTCACATTTGATCCAACAGATTCCTGGTTTTTCTTTGGTAGTGACTGAATTTTTGGGAGGGCCTTTTAACAAATTTCTGATATTAAACTTATTTTGAGGTGCAAGAGTTATGTTGTGTTTTGAGAAGATTTTTTGGAATTTGTTATAGGCTGATGGATGGAAGGTGAATTTTTTAAAAAGTTTTTTCTCTTTTCTCCTGTAGGTTTTAGGATGGTGGTTTCTTTTATTTTTTTTTAGCTTTGTTGAGTCTGTTAACTGTTTTGTCTACTAAATTTGGGTTGAAACCGTTGGATATAGCGACTTTTTTTATGTGTAGGTATTCTTCTTGATAATCTTCTCTGTTTAGTGGAAAGTTGATCATCCGAAAGATTAAACTGTTGAAAATGGCATGTTGGTGTTGTTTTGGGTTGAAACTCTTGTTCTTAATATAATTATCTGTGTGTGTCGGTTTCCTGTAAATACCAAAAGTGAGTTTGTTGTTCATTTTTTGATCTTGATGTCCAAAAAGGGGAGCACACCATCGTCTTGTTTCCAATGTAAATTTTATAGCTGGATTTTGTATATTCAAAAGTCTAAGACCATCTTGTATGAGTTTTTTTAGGTACTATGGCAAAAATGTCGTCAACATAGCGATACCACACGATAATTTGGAAAAGTTTTTGTGATATGTGTTTCAAAAGCACTCATAAATAAATCTGCCAAGAAGGGAGACAATGGGTTGCCCATAGCTAGGCCCGTTTTTTGTTTATAGATCTGTCCATTAAAGCTGAAAAAATTTTGATTGATACAAATTTCTGTAAGTTGTAAAAGTTCTTCTATTTCTTCAGATGTTATTTGTATTGATTCCAGGCATTTTTTGAGAAGTGGAATAAGCTCATTGGTAGGTATACTTGATGATAAGACAAGAGCTCTTGAAACATGTCCTGTGAATAAACAGTGTGAGTGAAGCAATGTGTCAATATCTTCTCGATTCACTTTTGTACCAAATGTGGGGAAATTGGCGGGAAAGCGGCGCTTGGTGAACAATATCGCTTGGCTTTTCTCCGTATTAATGGACAATCGCCAAAGCGTGCACCAATCCTGGAGGAGGATTAGGTAGCATTGGATGGGGTTGAAGGTTCTGCGTGGATGTCTGTTTGGGGAGGCAAAGAACAGGGAATGGACAAATTATACTGGTCGCCAACTTAGAAAGTGATTGACATTTCGTATGGAGAGAGAGGCGAAGTTGCCGCTTATTGCTGCCACGTGGAGAGCCCAATAGGATTACGTGTGCGAAGGTGATTCAGTTGCGACTGCAATGATTATTTATTATTATTATTTATAATACAGTACACAAAGACAATAGAAAAGTCGTGGATCTACATGCAAACGCTACAACATGAAAGAAGACCATCGTAACATAAGAGGCATACCTGAGGCATTTTGATGCTTATTGAAGTGGGAAAATGTCGTTTACATACATTTTTTCCGGGAATTTCTAATTCAGACCCTGATGCTTGACTTTCTTCTTTAAAATAAATTCTCTTTCCCAATCTTAACCACAGTGTTCTTACTGATACCTGCAGCACGTGAAGTCCTATCAAGCATCTTAGAGAATGAAATAATAAGCTCCCCTTTCAATTTCTTCTCTTCGAAGTATTCTCTCACGGAGTATATTCCCATGTCTGTCATTTAGTTGGAATACCTTTACCAAATATAGTTTTATTTGGTTCCCGAGCACGTTACGGTTTTCACTTGTCACTATTTTTAGACATACTTAAACATTCATTAAAACACAATTGCAAATGATCACAACACACGCACAGATACACAAACACACACATAAACCAAAGGAAATTGTCACAAAATGCAAAGGAACTTGCCAGTACAGGATCTCTAACTGTTGTAGCCTTATAAAATAACAGCAACATATATGTGAAGGCATTCTATTTACACAGCGTTATCAGAAGAGAAACAAAAACCAAGGTATTGTGTTAACTGCAGCAACTGCGTAACTCACTCGCTTGTAGGTCATGCTAAGCACGTGTTAGAATATCGGCAACCAAGGTTTAGCATCTAACATTGTCATGGAAACGTCTCAACTCTTGGTCCTTCTAATGGTTACTATGACAACCGTTATGACGTACTCATCCCCTCCCGTTTATTTACAGTGTTTTTCCATGTGCGTACTAACTGTCAATCACATTCTAGTTTGGCGACCAGTATAGCAAGATAGTGTGTAAATTATTTGGGAGCAAAATACTTACATTTGTCCAGATGCATGTTAGAGAGTGAGGCTCTGATAGTTGCTGATGAGCAGGAAATATGGAGTTTGAGACATGCACAAGCTGGCTCGACAGTTTCAAAGCTAAATCACAATACTGTATGGAATGAAATAAATGGGAAAGCTAAGGATGTAGAGGAAAATTTAGTGATGGAATGGAAGACAAAACTGCACCATGTAATTGCAGATTGTGATCCTAAAAATGTGTTGATAAAATAATAACGTTTCACACTGCCCACAAATTCTCTCACAATTCAAGATGATCAAGGAAAGACTGACTGTGCTGCTGTGCTGAAACATGCTTGGAGAAATGGAGAACCCACCGGTTATTGGAATGGTGCGAAAACCCTGCTGTTTAAAATATTTAGACATCAGCAAGCTTGCAGTCACATGGCAAAGCAATAAAAGCCCTGGATGGTGACAGGTTTTATGGTGGAGTAGCTGGACTCTTTCAATGCCAAAATGAAGAAAGGAAATTGTGAAGTGCTCAGCTGTTGTGTGAAGGTAAGAGGTTAGTCACCAACAGCTGAGGATGGGACTAGGACCATACCAAAAATGCTCCTGTGGTTAATAGTTGATTGAGTGAAGTTTTAATAAAATATGGCTCAATAAGTCTTAATATGAAATTAGCTTAACTTTTAACAATCTTTTAATCATAAGAATTTCAAACAGTCTGTTTACAAGCACATTTTCATGCAAGGGCAGTCCATATAATGAGTGAACATAATGATGCGGGCATAGTGATATAACACAATATACTTATGACATTCATATGTACACTTTAACATTGCACATCGTTGTGGTTATAATCTTTATTCTCATAGGGTTTTTCTAAGAGAGTGAATAAAAAAGTATGCAGTGGCTGGCCCCACAGCTCGGTCAGTAGAGCACCTGCAAGGTGTCTCTGGTTCAATTCCCAGCTGGGAGTGGGGATTTTTCTCCAACCAAGATGATTCCCCATCTTCCCCAGTCTGCAAGTATGAATGAAAGTGTGAATATGTGCATGATCTAATGATTAAAACCCAACAAATACATGTTAATATCTTTGACAGTTCCAAAGGAGAATGGCTGCCAATATGACCGCTGCACTTAAATATAAATGGAAATGGAACAAATAAAAAAAGAAGGTTATGAAGTTTGAAAGGTCTTGACAATGTAAACTATAAATCCTCTTAGTACATAAAATGAAACTATAACAAAACTTCACTTATCTTTTAAGGAAAATGATGAAAATTTCCCTAAAAAATAAGTTTTGTTACAAATAGTTACATTTTATGTAGTATTTGTTGCTTCATTGTTGCTAGCTTCTAAGTTTTTACATATAAATGCTCTTAGTTTTTACCTTTTATTCAAAATTTAGCAACACTAATTAAAAATATGTCAGATTGCCCTTCTGTCCATCAGATATAATTAGCTGTACCTTTAATTACCTTTCTTAAAAAGGCTACAGCTTGTAAAATCATTAATTTTAACTAATATGCTATCTGTCATGATCTTTATCACAGCACCAGGAGTATCTATAAAATTAACAATCTCCTCACATACAAGGCTGTAAAATAATTTAATTTGGAACAAAATGATTTAACTTTTCATTTATTTAATATCAATGCTGAATAAACAGTTCTTGATAAATAAAAAATGAACAATATTTATAATTTACCTGGTAGTATCTCACTTAAGAAATTTTTATTCAATAATGCTGCTCCTTGGAGATACACCATGGCTAGTGATGAATCACTATGAACACTATGAGCAGACAGCGACATTGATGCAGGTGGGGCTGAAAGGTTGCTTCTTGTAGACTTAATACCAACATTTTCTGATTGATACACTTCACTACAAGTAGACTGCAAAGACTTCAGAGCTTCTCTTCCATGCAATGTATTCTGGACCACCAGGAAAGCTGCTTTCAAAAGCTCTGATATTTTTTCCACATCTGCAAACATGGTAAGTATGTATTTCTTTGTGAATGAATAATTTGAAGGTATAGACAGTGAAGATATTAAATAATTAGTAGCAAATTTCAACTAATTCACAAACTTCATTTAGTTTGTAAACATCTCAAATGATTCCCAAACTACTGTTCCCATTTTCAGAAGTGGGACCAGGAAGATGGGAACACTGGTTCGTTAACATACTCTGATGTTTAAACAATAATGAAGAAAGGTGAATTTGTTCAAATTTATTCCTTGACATATCATATTCCATGCTAATATTCACCTTTAATTACTACTTTCATTCTGATAACTCACCTCAGCAATGTAACAATATAATCTGATAAATAATTGAAGTATATGTTATGTGCAAAATGCTTGGAACTTTCCAATTTTTCAGTAATGAAGCTGGTTACACTAATTTGAAGTTTTAGTTAAGTTACTTTCATTTACATATAAATTATTTCACAATTGTGTGCAGTAATACATTTGGTAGAAATGACATTGTTTTGTACTTACTTTGTTGCCCATGTGTAATATCTCGGTGTACACAAAGTAAGGCATCCTGTAGGGAAACTTGATCCAACCCTTGCTGTGATAGTAATGCTCTTGCATCTAGCAAATTCTGGGACAAATCTTCATTTAGAAAAATTTCAACTCCTCTGTTTCTCATAGCCCTGAGAAATTATAATTATGGATTAAAAGCAGGATTACACACCACCATTTCACATCCAAGTTTAATTTGTTTGAAAATTTCCAGAGCTGCATATCATACAACACAAAGTCAAGAAATGCTGGATACCAAAAGGTAAAAATTCTGTTTTTAGGTTTCAGTGCAAAAGCAAATCAAAATATCTCCCATACTAAGCTAAATAGTTGGAAATGTTTTGGAATCAGTCTGATGTTACACAAAACTTGGTTCTTGGGTTATATGTTAATGGCATTTCAAATGTGTAATGTTGCTAGGACTACTTACAGATTATTGTATTTGCCAGCATACAGGACATACATTTATTCCCTTTTGGAAATAGGTCTAAAACAATGTGCCTCTTACATTCAAATAGTATGTTACTACGAATTTTCATGTCTTGATTTGAAGTAATTTCTTGCTATCCTCTTTGCAGGGATTAGCCTTCCAGTTTTAAACAGTTCATGGATGAACATGCACCATCATTAATAATCTTGATCTGCTTGTACAATTTCAATTGTTCAGATTAGTGTGAGGATCTACTTGTACTTAACTTACAGTAATTTGTAAACTATGACTGGAAACAATGTTGCTATACAACTGCATTTAAGCTACAAGTAACTGTACAAGCTAAAGAACATGGAAAAGGGCAGAAAAGCATTTCAGGCCACCACCAACTCAGAAAATGATATGAACTTGGCAAAATCAGGAAGAAGTTTCAAAGAAAACAACTAAGGACAAACAAGTAAGAAGTGTAACTTTAAAGGGCCAGGACTTTGAACAAGAACCAGAGATATGGATTTTAGATAACAGAACAAATGGGAATATCAGTTTCTACAAAAATGAAATTTATCATGTGAAAGCAATTAGCAACCAGGGTTTCTTACTTAAATGGATGAACTCTTGATAATGAAGATTTATGAACATATATCAGCTTTATATGTGTGGACTAAAACAAAAATATCACAGTAGATGCCAGCCAAGTATAAAGAACAAATAGCTGAATTATTTAGTTTGTCATTAATGGAAGGAAAACGGAAAAATGTTAACCTTCACAAACTGGAAACAAGGATAAGACTCTATCAAGTAAAGAAAGATAACATAACTGTAGATTTAAACAAAAAGTGTTGTTTTTAAAACTTCAGGGCATAAGAAACTCTTATACAGTCATATTATTCTGTCAGAGGGTACACTGAGCATCTGATTGTGTTTTACCTGCATTTTCCCTTTGTCATTTCTATTTTCCCCACATTATATTTGGCAGGTCATAATACTTTAGTATGTTTGTCATGAATATAATGTATTTAGAATTAAAAGAAAATGTCATGTCATATAAGTTTCTGGTTGGGCCAATGGGCCCCACATGCAATGAAAACATAATGCTAACATAAATGCAATTATAGGGTAATAGTGTTCACAATGAACACTATACTTAGGATACTTGATATATGATGATTTGTAACTAACTGAATTTAATGCTCAAACGTATACTTTTATACATACAGCAGAATCAGAACACAAATGTATTTTGGCTATGTTCCTAGAGCTTGTAATTTCCCTTAAGCATTTTGTCATCTGAAGGAAAAATTATCTTCATCATTCTACTATGATGAAATTATTGGTAATTTATATTCTGCATGAGGTTAAAGCCAGTCCAAATACTACATTAATTATAAATTTGCTGCATTTATTTTTCTAGTCACAAAAGAGTTACCTCAATGTGGGCCTCAAGTACTTATATGCTTCCAGTAATGGTGTACAGGCAGGGGCGGCTCGACCTTACGTGCTACAGTATGCTGTTTTCTGTTTTATAAATAACATTGTATAAATTTTAAAAGACCATGTAAGTAACAATGCATTATTATAAGTATAGGAAATCGAGTACAACCAATAATGAACTCTTGGTGCATGGAAAACATCTGCATCCGTGACATCAACGTGCTGAGAGCCAGCAAGCTCAGTCATCAGTTATTGCGCATGAATACAACCTTCCCCTCTTGCCTCCCTGATGTCCTAAGTTCCCTAAATTTTCGCACAAATGCATGCTGCATCTGGGAGTTGAACGGTGATCATTCGCTGCATGGTGAAGCAGAGCCACCAACACTCATAGTTATAGCTGTAGAAATTGAATATGCATTGAAAATCATTCAACAATCTATCATTGCTTTATATTTTAGTTCTAGAAACTAATTTCATTCTTCTTACGTAAACACTTCCAATACCTAATGGTTATAAAATCGCAGGGCAGATTGTGATGCACCACATGATACTGCATTCCTGCGATCATAACGAGAATCCCTCATAATGAGTGCATGTGATTCGCAAGCTTGCATTGTATCCAAGTATTTCTTTGTGTAGCGTTATTTAGCGGCCATATCAGATTCTTTATTTTGTGTGTGAGTGTGAAACGTGTTATAAATTCACTTTATTCAGTGTTAATAATATTAATTTTGTAATATTTAATATTACAAAAACTTTAACCAATAATGAGAAGAAAAGATTAGTTTAAAAATGTTAGGGCAATCAATACCTGATTTAAAAATTGAGCAAAAGGCGAAAGGAACTAGAAATTCTGTTTATACCATGAAGAAACATCGGCGCATGGACTTCATTTTTCGAAACTAGGTGAGTTGCAGGACTTTTTCCTGTAGCACGCTGTTATTTTTTGACAAAGCCGACACTGTGTACAGGGTCCTGAATTTATAGCGCATTTTAAATTATGAATGGCACTTAAATGAGAAAAATCTATAAGCAGTGACACATATGTGCAATGCAATTAAAAATAAGTTTATAAGGAACTCTTAATAGGAAATACTGGTCAAATTGCAATTTGTACCACAACATTTTTTTCTAACTCCAACATCAGTGAGAGCTCTCTTGCCAATGTTACTTAAGGCAAACTTTTTTTTTTTGGATACTTGCAAAAGGCACTTTAAGTCAGTGTGTAATTCTTGCAAACAGTACTGAAACTATGGTTGTGATGATGGTATTAACTATATGCAAAGAATTTCAATGCATCCATTTCTGCATACCTGATCCCTACCATACTTCCCAAGACAGGACTGCGTAAGATTTTTTTAACAATAAGGAGAAACTGCAAGGTAAGAAGTTGCGCAAGTTACAAACTAATAAATGAGAAAGATTTAGTATATAATTTCAGAAGTGCCTTACATAGTAATGTCTAAACAACAAAGGAAGAAGGAAAAGAAAACGGAAGAGAATAAGAAGAAGAAAACTAATTGTAAATAAAGGTGATACTTCATCTTAATAAAGTTTTATCCAGCTGTACATGTTCTGTGGCTGAAACCAATTAAATATATAAAATTACCTTGAAATTTCTCCATTTATGGGATCCATGGCAAGAAAAAGTCTAAAATCTGGGTGGGGTGTGATACTGTAAAGGTTTCCATCAGAATCCACACCACGTTCTCCAATGGTTAGCTGTCCACCAGGCTCAAGCACAGCATTAAGGCGGTCCAATACAGCAGGGCTGCACAGATTCACATTATCCACCAGTAACCAGCAACCATCTCTCAGAGCCTAAGTGGAAGACAGATTTTGAATGTAATAGATGATTGAATGCACAATAGTTAGCAACATTATTTTACTCTCAAATTTTTGCAGTGCTAAAACAATTCCAACCTAATGTAAGTTGTGCTTGGGTTGAATGAGCATAAATACATCATCCACTACAGTGTAAAGGTATTACATAAGAATCATCTAACTTTAGTGTCCAATGAAATTAAATTTACTTAACTGGCACAGCTTATTTAATAATAGACTCAATGTCATAAGACTGTTTTTTGTTTCTGAAACATGCACACTGAAAGTAAAACCTTTTTGCAAGAATTATATTATGGAGATTTTTATATACACCAGTGTATTTTAAGGTTTTAAGCATTAAACAGCAGAACTTATTTCAATATAACGCTATGTATAATGGCTTCCTCCTTACCATGTCATATATGTAGCACATGTAAGTTATACATAAATCCAAAATAAATGCTGCAGTTCTGAGTTGCAATTTCTTTGTCATTTCTGAATAATAGTGGGTTTAGATACTGTTATTTTTCCAGATCAGGAGCTAAAAGTAACAGAATGAGGTATACGAATCTCTAAACTAATCAAATGTTTAATACAGGGGCACTATCTATTTACAATGCTGGACTAAGCACAATCTTAACCTTTTTAAAATTCAATAACATATGCAAGATTTTTATGAGAAATATTACATGGCTGTGAATTGGCACACTCAGAATATGTATACAATGTCTATATAATGGCTGTTTAGTTGAAGGAAGATGACATCAACAATTTGCTATAAGCAAGATTTTAAACACATTAAGAAGCAAGGACAGAGCACAGGCATGCTCATCTGCAAAGATATGAACCCTGTGCAAATGGTAAGGACATTTTCTATAATTTATTCACTCACCCTCTGCTATGAAATAGTTATAAAGAAAAAGAAAGTAAAGATTTATATCACTTACCTTCACAAGAATACTGTCAACCCATTTGAATTTTCCACCACTTGTGCTTGCTGGTCCAATTTCATTCTTCAAAATGTTCAGTCTTTGTTCTATATATTGCTGCTCCTCAACAAATGGCAACAGTGCCAATAACTGCTCAAGCAGCTGCAGCCGATGCTCCCAGTTTTGCTCTATCAATAAAGGAAGAACTAAGCTGTAATATAAAAGCTTTATGGTGCAATACAGAAAGTCATTTTTCCTTTCTTAACCACACTTTTGATCTCAGAATGGAAAATATGTACTACTAACAAAATGCTTCTATTCTTTCAAAGAATTAATGTGGTATTATACTTCCTAATCTTTCTACAGATAGACCGTGAACAAAGTGCAGTCACTGTGCGTATGCACAAGCACAGTCTTCTCCCCTCCTCGCCATCCAAGCAACACGTGCCTCCCACCCCTTAATACGCTGACCATTGCTGTGCAACTTGTGCCATGGAGGAGAGGAGAGGCAACCTAAATTGACAGTAGAGGGGAAAAGTGAGAGGACTTCAGTTTTGGTAAGACACACATTCAACAGTATTTTGCTCGCGGTAAACCTGCAGTGCTGATGTAGATATTTTAGTATTGTCTTTTTTCAAGACATTTTCTAGCATGGACAGTAGACTAAAGGATACCATATTTGTTTTCTGAATTATTTTAAGTGCATGAAAAGGTTAAGTAGCCAGATCGTTAGGTTCTTAGCAGTGCACTGGGAAATAAAATTTAAAAAATAGTAGTTTCTTGATATTGACATAAAATATATTTCTTCCAGTTCAAATCTGCCAGTGTAGTTTCTGTCAGTGGCAAGAAGGTATAGATAAATAGATATGACAGTGTTTGAGTGGCACAAGACTGCTCGGGGATCAGCACCAGAAGTATAATATATTAGGTTATCTCATAAGTAATGCCGGGTTTCTTTATTTTTGGTGTCTTGGAAAATTTATTAGGTGTTTTTGTTTGGCAACTATATTTACAGGATGTCATGGCTAGTGTTGCATACATTGCAAACATGTATCAGTCTTCAGTTTTTAATAAACAATCACAAAATGGAGATAAAGTTTGAACTTAAAAGAGTCCTTCTAAAACACTACTGGAAACAAGATAATAAAGTCAATGCCACAGCTTGAAGAATATGTGAAGTGGAAGGCAAAGGTGTCGTTAGTGAGCATGTGGCACAATAATGAAACAAGTTTCAACAATGGAGACGAAAACACTAAAGATTTTCAACTTTCTCTAAGAACTAAAGTCTGTAATATTGAAGATACACACCAAGTTTAGAGAGAAAATCCATAAAAAAGTACCGTAGGCTTAATTCAGTCTGGTCCCACAGTTATGTATGTCTGGTAGAATTTTGAAGGTGTGATTCACCAAGAAATTTGTTCTAAACAGACAGGAAATTGATTCAGATCTTTATTCTCAAATACTGCAACGAGTTCATGAATTGAGACGGAGATACCCAGCATTACTTAACCAAAAGAATTTTATTGCAACAGGACAGTGCAGCACCTCATACTCCATGAACAGCCATGGAAAAAAATCAGAAATTGGGAGGAATCAAACTGCTACCACACCCAGCACATAGCCCTGATCTTGCACCATCAGATTATCATCTTTTTTTATTTTTTTTTTTATCCATGGCCCAGTTTCTATGTGGAAGAAATTTTGACAACAATGAAGCAGCACAAGTGGATTTCACCGAATTTTTCACATAAAAAATAAACTCGTACCATTGTGGGATAATAAACCTCGCGGAACAATGGCTCAAAGGCCATAGAATCTAATAGTCTATAGTTTTAAAATTAGTTATTGCTTGTCAGAACACATTTCAAGTGATAGTTTTTCTTAAAAAGTAACATTACTTATGAGACAGTATTTATATCTCATAAAGACTAGCAATGAAGCCCACAGTACTGCTCCTTCCATGACAGGTTTCTTTACTTAAATGTTTGACGGCACATTCCACTTCGTAATTAACTTGCCCACTTCCCCTTGCAAACTTGTTAGCTTAAGAGCATTTTGATATTTGTCAGATTCAAATGATTCCCAAAAAGTGCAGTCAATTCAACAGCATCATGTAGAATATGCGACACTGAATAATCATACAATAATTGGCAGACAACAGTTTATTTCATTTTGCTCAAATGAATGTTTCAGAAAATACACAATCTAACCTGAGATGTAAGACAACTTCGGACTCAGTTTTGGAGGAGCAAAGTATATTTTAATCACACAATGAAACATAGAATAAAATAAATTTAAAACCAGTTCAGTCACCTTTTGGAATATGAAAGGGTACTTTAATAATAATAATAATAATAATAATAATAATAATAATAATAATAATAATAATAATAATAATAATAATAATATAATATAATAATAATAATATAATAATAATAATATAATAATAATATAATAATAATATAATAATAATAATAATATAATAATAATATAATAATAATAATAATAAAAATAATAATAATAATAATAATAATAATAATAATAATAATAATAATAATAATAATAATAATAATAATAATAATAATAATAATAATAATAATAATAATAATAATAATAATAATACTGTTTAATATGCTAAGTTTAAAATCAAATTAATTTATTTTTTGTTGTAATTTTATGTCCTCCAACGTTGTCATATCGGACGGTGAATGAAATGGGTCAAATGTGCCCAGGGTCCATGGAGCTTAGAGCTACCCGACAATCGTCTTTTTATGGATAAGGGAAAACCCCGGAAAAAACCTTATCCAGGTAACTCACCCTGACTGAGATTAAAACTTGGGACCTCTTGAACGTGAGGCAGACATGCTACCATCTACGCTACCTAGGTGGGCGATGTGTGACAGTGGATGTCATTCTTTAGATTTATTTTCATATCTAATCTACATTTTGTATTCATACAAAATATCATCTTTTGCTTTTGCACATACTTCCTGTTCCTCAGAAGAGAGAGAGAGGGAGAGAGAGAGACTGTAATTATGTTAGTTATAATGTACGAAACATTATCTTGAGCCAATGGGAAACAAAGGACATAAAGAGTAGATCTGCAGCCCTACTTACCTGCACTAGTAACTGCACTTTAGAAATGCTAAAATATACTACTACATTATGATATACCAAGAAAGCAAGAAAACCAAAAGGAGTTGTTTGCTAGAAGGCACATTAATATTAGTAATGTTAAATTTAGTAATGTTTTGCATACAATCCTAAAACAATGTCTTAAATCACCTTGACAAGTGTTAATTTTTCATGAAGGTCTTATGTATTTAGGTTGCTCAGTTAATGAAAAGTGCAGATCACTGGTGTACTGCAAAACATAATTCATTTCTTTAAAATGTTTTTTTATCTAAAAGTTGGCAAAACTGTAGTAATCAATGTCAATCCAGAGTAATCCCAGTTTTACTTCTCTGCGGTAATTCCAAATAAAACTGACACTCCACAAAGCATGAAAGTAAAGAATGGGAAGTAATGTAAAGTTGGCAAATGGAAAGTGAAAACATTATTGCTAACCTCTTTGTTATAAGTTATTTAAATATCCTATGACACTGCAGTATACCAGACAATATTAGTTTAAATACATTCAGTGATGTTAGTTAACAGGTGTTAAAATGCAGATTACTCAGTTTATTTATAAAAATATTGGAGTAAAATTAAACAAAAATAAATGAAAGGTCACATAAGAGTTTCATGAGCAAGCTAGCCGAGGATGAAAATATAATTTACATACACTTGATTGCAATAATTAGAGTATTGGTAAACGTTTATTGGGACAGAATTCGCCTTTTTATGCAAAGGCTCATAACACTTGTAAAAATTCCTCTAATGTTTGAGTGACCATTCATTTGATAAGCATTAGTGCTGTTAGTGTTCCTGTGGATTATGATGTAAAACGCATGAAATAAAACCAAGAAATATGCTAAGAATATCACTAATTCAAATTTATTTATTCCCTCTTTCATCTATGATACATTAAGGCCTATCTAAAACAAATCTGAGAGAATAAAGAGATAGACAAGAGTGAAACTATGCAAAAGAAATAGAGGCAACTTCAGTTTATTTCTGACTTTTACCTGTCTTGCAAATATAGGAAATACTGATGTTACTCACGTTATTTTCATTTTCTCTAAGCTATCTCTTTAAAGCAGGCATCCCTGAAACCATATAGTTTAATGTTTACTTGGCCTATTAAGTTACTAGTGGACTTTTATGCTATTCCATATGCTCTGACAAAGTATCTTCATCTATATGAAGATGGTCTTTAACTTGGACATTCAGTCAAGTGAGTAGCTTGGTCAGTAGCAACCAGCAGTATATGAGCAGGGCACTGAACAAAATTTTGCACAGCTCCACTGCAATATTATGTTATAACAAAATGACCAAGTTCAAAAAGCAATTTTTTTTATTACTTTCTATCAGCCGAACTAGAGTAAGTGGAGGAAGTATATCACTCCCCTAAAATTTGATAGCAGATTTCAATGAAAATGCATATTTCAAGAGTGCCTGATACAAAAAACACTTTGCGCGCGCGCGCGTGTGTGTGTGTGTGTGTGTGTGTGTGTGTATGTGTGTGTGTGTGTGTGTGTGTGTGTGTGTGTGTGTGTGTGTGTGTGTGTGTGTGTTTTTTTTTTTGACTCACTTGCCTAATTTTAGTAACAATGGCACTCCACTTTCTGAAATACTTCTTTTTATTCTATATCAAATATCAATACTGAACTTAAAACACAAAAGTATCCTACGAAGGTGAGATGTGAAGATTTTCACGAAAACTCTCCTAACCGAAACAATAACCTTTAATGGAGTATTTCTTAAATTTCTTCTTTTCTCAAAAATGGCTCATAACAGGTTTGATTAAAACACCACATATTATAATATATTTACACGTGTAGAACATGCACTTTCTGGGAATAGCTCTTGAAGTCCTCTACATTCAGAAGCAATAATCTATAACCTTATATGACTGGCACATGTTAAGCAACAGGTGAAAAAGTACGACAAAATACATGCAGATATCTTTTCAAATACACAATTTATTTCAAATAAATCGCTGGTACCATTTTATATATGTAACTAAAGTATGAATGTTGATTTTGTCAAATTATTCCTCATTGCATTTGAAGTTTCCGGTTGCAATGAGAATTAGTTTGAGTTCGCGACGTAGTTATAATTTTCTCTCAGGTCGTGGTCTCAAATCAAGATCGACAAACTTGGTGTGCTTTGACAAATAGTTATAATTTCAATTCTTTTCATTCACGTTATACTTAACAAATAAATATAAAAAAATACAATGTTAGCATTTTTCCATTAAAATAGACGGATGCTCTTTTTAAGAACTGACAACAGAAAACTTTTACTAGCATGTAATAGCACGTTGTAACATCTTGCATGTATACATCCGTTCTCCACTGCTTCCACACTAAGTGATGCTTCCTTCTTCCTAAACAAAGTTTATTGCTTCTTTTACTGTCGCTCTGGCAATTAAACATTTTCTTATTGGCCACATCATTCTTAACGACCAATACAATCTTACCATATTTTTTTATAATCTTTCTTTTTAAAACATAATTTCAACAATTCAGTACTCAATAATAGCTTTAAATAATTTTAAACTTCTAATTAACATTGTTAAAACAACTTAATATTATTGATTTTCTCCTCTTCATAACTCACTATACCATATGTTTTCCATTCATTTAATCTTGTTCACTTTCGTAAACAGTTCCAACAATTCCTTATATTTCTTTTTAGAGATTTTTAAAATAAATTTGAAATAAATATACAGTTAATAATGTTTTGGGGTTTGGAATTAAACAATTGTCTTAGATATCAATTATTAATGGTTTAAACTGTTCAATACTTTCTCGCTCTTTCAAAGTCCTTTAGATATGCAAGTGTTTTCTTACGACTATGGAAACAGTAAGGCCAACATGTAAGTACTTATGTAGTTCCTCAATAATTAACTCACTATTATCTTAGTATCTATGACAAAAAGTGAAATGTGTAACTTCTCCAAAGACTTATTTAAATTAAAAGAAAGTGATGGAGAAATAAAACTTTTCTAAGAATATTTTGTATACCCACTAATATACGAGGATAGAGAAAGTCAAATGAATCTAACATACCAAGCATTTTCCCCCCCCCTTCGGTTTACTGGAAGTTGGTCACTTATTAACATAATCACACTCAGCAATTTTCAACTTCAATAAAATCCATGTACTTAAGCAGCACATACCATGGTGATTTCTCTATTCTCTGTTCACAGCCAAAGGAGCTCATTTCTTAGCTTGTCAGCAGCAAACTGTTAGCATGTGAGTTTTTAGTAGTGTTGACGTACCAGTCAGTTACATACAACTACTCCTTCCTTACAATCTAAACTGATGTTTAACCCTTGATTTTGTACTCTTATGGTTATTTATTTTGAGTGCAGTCTCTTGCATTTTTTAAATTTAATTTTTTTTTGGGGTGTATTTTTTCGTCCTCCAACGACAAGTCATATCGGACGGTGAAATGAAGCTCAAATGTGTCCGGGGTCCATGGAGCTTAGCGCTACCCCGGAAAAAAACATCCAGGTAGCTTACACTGAGCGAGATTCGAACTCGGGACCGCATGAACCTGAGGCACACACGCTACCATCTACGCTAACGAGGCGGGCAATTAAAACTAAATGTTTTTGTTATAAGTATATGGCTTTATGCTTAAAACCAATATAATTTTAAACTCTACTTCAGTTTTTATCACAGAATTTAGTTTTTTGCCAAAAGCTCTGATCGGGAAACTCCTTTTATTTGGGCTCGAGCTCGATTCAAACTGGGCCATTATAGACTCTTTATCAGATTTCAGCTAGGCAGTTGACCCAACCAGGAATTGAGTTTCAAACCGCATAAAACGCAGAATGAGTATCGCTCGCTACACAAATTCAAAGGATTACTACAACAGTAGTTTTGGAAAATAATCACGGCATATGATTACGCAGCTTCGGAGCGCTGTGGATTAAGTAAACAAAGAATGCAGGCTGTGAAGATTAATCAGCCGCATCTGCTGGCCTCCCTGCATCCTATTTGTCGGAAGGCAATTAAGCGCCCGAGTAACCAAGTGCGAGCTGGAGACGAGGTTCAAATATTCAACAGAACAAAACAAATCACAGCTCTTAGCATAGTAGAGAGAGGCTTGGCTTGAAACGGAACCCCATGGTATCCACCGCCTTCTAAATTAAACAGTTGCAACACCACAGCAAGCAGATTTACATACACAAGGTTTAGTAACTGCTGCCGCATATGCAACAAGTTACAACTCGTAATTCGAAGAGCTTACATGACACGTAGGTACTTGTGCCGCACGCTTGAGCGGTAACACAATGCTCATAACTGCGTAAATACGACATGAAATCTTGCATATTGCTTTATGGGAGAATTGGGCCTTTTATCGATCTTCTAAGGCCGCATAACGGATCTACATAGCTATAGTGTTTCTCGAACAGGATTTAGATACACCACTAAACTGTATTCCTATTCTTCCGATATGCAGCAATGTATGTCCAATGTATGTCCTGATATCACTCTATTTGTTTCGTATTAACAACACGCTACACCAAATTGAAGATTGCCGCCAATCTCGAATAAAGGTGAGGTTTTGAAGGTAACTCGTGCTAAAACACCTTTTTTTATTTCCTTTTTATCCCCATCGTATGGAGGACTTAAAACCCCTGGGATACATAACTGGGTGGCTCGAGTCAGACGCCTGTGGATTCGACAGAATAGCCCGATGAGGGTGAAGATGTACATGATATGAAATGACGATGCAGTGGATGAAAGGAAAGCTGATTATGGAGCATTGGTGGAATGAATAACGGGAGAAACATGAGAACTTATAGAAAGCCGGCTCAGACGCAGCTTTGTCCGTCACCAATCCCACATATGGTTTCCTGGGTTCAACACGAACTGCCTAGGAGATAGGTGAGCGGTCTAACTACTGTTTACCACGTCGCCCATGCATGCCGCAACAAATTATACATCAACCGAATATTTTATAATTATTATTATAACTATTATTATTGAATGTGAAAGAATTATTTTTGAAAAATAAAATAATAAAGGGTTCTCCATTCAAAACCTAACGAGCGCACGGCATTTCGCCTGGTTAAGTTGGGCCACCGTAATGATTCCGATTTCCTTTCTAATATTTTGCGTTAGTTCTGCCTGTGTATGAGAATTTGTCAGGTAAAATTTGTCTTTAAGGGGGTACCCCACAGGTAAGATTAGATCGGGGGGGGGGGGGGCGACAGTGTCATACACCAGCACTTAACAAGTATATCTTCAAACACTTTTCTAATTTTTATCTTGGACTCCGCTGCTGTATGGGCAGTAGCAGAATCTTGTTGAAATCACCCATATAATTTCTCTTCTTCTGTCAGTTCACGATAAAATGTGGTCAAAATATAACTTCGGTATCTCTATATTTAGTTTGATCGTAGAGTATTGGATCGATGCGTTTAGCCCTAACAGGTCACCAAATCCAACTCTCCGATCAAAATGAGGGATTTCTTGAACGTGATGTGAATTTTCAGAGGCCTAGTACCGATTGTTATGAGTGTTGACACGACCACTGATGCGGAACAATGCCTCATCGGAAAAGAACAGAAGTTGTGAATCAATGAAACCTTCATTCATTTATGAAAGAAAGCATTCACATTGATGCATTCCTGATACTGAGTCACCTTGTTTTAAAAGATTGTCACTTGTTTATGTATACGGTGGTTTTAATAATTCAGTTGCTTTATGTGCACAAGACTCTGAAATTCCAACCTGTTGTGCTAATTTTCTGATAGATTTGGTCGGTGAACTTCAAAACATGCACCTATGTCGTCTAATTTTTCTTCAGTTAATACTGTACATTTATGCTTTCGTTATATATATAATATACATATATATATATATATATATATATATTTTACACACGACAATGCGTTGCTCCAGAGTCTAGGACCTGTTCATATTGGTAGCCGGTAGAATACTGCAGAACAGAATGCACAACGCTAGCCCCGCACACAACGGCAGGCAGTAGTGGGGGAATGCAGCAAGGTCGCGTGAGAGACGAACCGCATGTGCTCGTTAGGTTTTAAATGAGAATATCGGCGGTATAAATACAGATTATGAAAGAGGAAAGTTACAGCTTGTCCACCGCGTTATCAGTAGGTTCGTTACATACCAATCTGCCGAGTGACTCACGCTTCATAAAATCCTATCATTGATTATGTTTGTTCACAACTTTACAATGAAGGGCAGACGCATTTGGGATAACGGAATAGTTTGCTTCGGGTTCTTCTAGTAATGGTCCACTGAAACTAGCTGAAATAATTTGCACAAACATTTCCTTAGATCATAAAACCTTTCTTTTGATTACAAAAATTAGTAAGAATGCCTTCAGACCCAAGACTGAAAAACTAACTGATGCGAAACAGTTGCTAATCTACTGTTGACCGAACATAATTCTTTATACTTCTAGCGCCGGCGGCGCTAAAATGATTCTGGCAATTGACAGTAACACAGTTTTTAGTACACAATATACTATTATATACCCATTCGCACGCATATTTCCAGCGTTATATAATACTAATAATTATACACACACGCATATATATATATATATATATATATATATATTCCATGCTTAGCATACGCATTATTACTATGAAAAATTACTAGGTACTACTTACGTAAGTTTCGTCTGCGACTATTAGTCAAGCAGATACTCTGGAATTGATTTAAGCAAAAATTACCTCTTAGTTAAAAGAATTATAATTCACTCCAATCTTACCTGAGGAGACAAACACCTGATTTACATGCTCTAGATGTGTTGAAGTATAGAGCTATTTTTGCTGTCCTGTTATACGAAGACACACTTACCTATAGAGTAAGTAGTTCCCCAATATCTTTCCAGTTTCAGCAAAAGTTGGTATGCCTGTGAGATGTCTTTACTGAGCAAACTGTTTCTTACAGCAGCTAGAATATAACCTTCAACTCTATTTCCGATCTCATCCAGTTCACGATTGCAGTCCGCCTGAAACAAATGTTGTTCCATCAACTTACATAGCATATGCAAGCAGGTGATTTACTAAACAGAACGATATTTTTATCTCTAAGATTATATTGTTTCGACAACGTTCGAACCTGCGAAGTGCGATAGCCCAGGTTCGATCCCAGTATAAGATTTTCCTATTACTAGGTTTGGTTGGGGTGTTCCTAGGGGATCAAGGATCAACTGGTTGAAAATTAACAGCTATCATGTTAGCTTTCTGGGGCAGTTATCACATGCCCCACTCTAGAATATCCTGTGCAGACGGTAGTAGAGCATGTAGCGGCCATGTGTATTTTGGTATGCACCACCACCAGCACCCGCGAAGCAAACAACTATGTTCCCAGTATTTTCTTTTAATGAGTAACTAAAATACATGATCTATCTTATTACAAGCTTTACGATTCTCCATAAAGCAATAAATACAACACTGATATAAGAGGATCATCTATTTCTAACAAGCCACCATTTTTACCTTCTTTCCTGCACATTTCAGAATTCGAACACAATAGGAGTGTAAGTTTATTTTCAGAAAACTTTTCCCACCTTAATTATTCTCACATGAAATACGTATTTCTCATTTTCTCAAAAAACCAGCAAAGATTGCTATTTTTAAATGTAAATATGCTAGGAAACTAGCACGATGGTGTGCAACGCATTTGCATTTTAATACGTAACTTGTGAAAACCTGTTTATTCCTATTACAGCAATATTAAAATTCAGCTTCGAAAATCAAATGTACATAGAATAACTTTTATAGAATTAGATACTTTAGAAATATGTGGTGCTTTTTAAAATGTATCTCATTATTTTAATGTATTTTCTACCTTTTATCAGCTGATGCAAAGAATATGGAACCTCGGCGCTAACATACGAGGGGCGTTCAAGTTAAAACACCTAATTTTTTCAGGCTTGGGGCCAGAGAGGAACTTTGTTTTTTCTAAATACACTTGGACTCTTTGTAAATGCACTTCCGCATCTTAGCCACTGAAAAACAACAGATCTTCTTTACTGTTTTACTTCTTTGATTTCACAAATGTTTTAATTTACAGGAAAATAAAAATCTGGAGTCAGGCCTTTGTGGCTTGTAGCGCATGGAAGTGAGTTAGCCGATTCTCGTATGAGACATCTTCATTGATAACCGTCCTTCCTTCGTCTCTAAGACTTTATGGCACGCGCCAATTTCTCATATATCGTTCCTATAACAAGACCCTGTTGATCCTTGCTTTCTTCCACTTGAAACCTATGCCACATCAGAGAGTCTTCTCCCTTTAAAGTTAATGGAATCTTGATGTTTCAGGAGTCCCAAATTTTGACAGTGGGTAGTTTTCTCCTGGCACGTTGGCCATAGTAGCTCAATGGTTAGAGCGGCTGGACGGAGATCAGAAGATTCGTGCTTCAAATCCCGGCTATGGCATTGAAGTCTTCAGTCTGACTCTGTCTTTCCATACTTTAGCCTGCACACGGCCAGTGTGAAAGAACAATTAATTTCCATAAATTATAAATTGTTTGGCGAATTACACACAAATCAAACTCATCAATGACAGTGATTGTTCTGGTACACAATGTACTTTCCAGATGTTTCAAAGGAGGTCACTTGTTCCTCATATTTCTCCCCTTTAATTATTTTACGAAATTTTCTCTCAAATACTTTTGTTGTTGCACCCACCCTCCCTTGCATTGTATTAGTATAACGCCAGAAACTGCTTCCCGTTTCGGAATAGATTGACATTATTAATAACTTCGCGGTTTAGCTGTGAAGTGTTTTTCCAACAAGTTTGCTTTGAGTTGGAGGCATTTTAATCTAAATAAGAAAACATACAAAAGCACACATACATATAGACAAAACGCCAATCACCAGTGCGATTAAGAATCACAATTCAATTTCTAAAACGTTAAAATCTTATCGTGACGGCAATAAAGCGTTAGAAGTTACCCGGTCAAACCTCTCCACGATACTGACCATTTTAGTGTGCAGCGCATGACCGAGAGTGTAGGTTCAGCAACTCGATTCTAAATGACTGCGTACACGGTCTCCACCGGCACAGAACCATCGTCCACACTGTAGAGACTATGTGTGGAAGTGATTTGAAAAGGAATTCTCGTTTAATACATCATGCAAAGAATATGCATTACTCTCAAAGGAAGTCACAAGCCCAAAACAATGGAATAAACAACACTGAGAAGATTAATTAGACATCTACGTGTCAAATACTGCTCGCTCACTCACTCTGTCGCTCTCCATTCAAATGAAATCTCGATAGAAAATTTTCAGATGAATGCACATTTTATTTACCATACGTAATATTGTGGAAAAGCTAAATCAAAAGCTGAAAAAAGAACACTGTAAGCACAAGTATAATAAGTACCTACATTAACTTCGGTTTGAACTCGCTATAAAAGCACATTTGTGAAGAAATCATGATATAAAAGATTTAATTTGAATGAAATGCGTCATTATCTTTGGCAAGCAACAACAACAACAACAACAACAACAACAATAATAATAATAATAATAATAATAATAATAATAATAATAATAATAATAATAATAATAAATTCAATAAATAATACCAAAGGAAAATTAAACACTGAATGATCAATGTACATAAAAATATATGAGAATCAACTACTAGAATGCAAAAGCATGGTCATATAATTGTGATATGAGAATTGGTGGTTTTACTAGAGTTTAGTTTCAGATTTGATGACAATGAGCTAGATGAAGGTTTTTAGTATTTTCACAACCGTTCAAAAAGTTCATGTTACGCTCCACGACTTGTTCTATAATTTCAGGCAACAAGGTTTCAGATTACTAATACTAACAAAGCTACGAACTCGTTATACACTGGAGTTTCAAGTTTCCTCTGCACGAAGTTGTTGCAGGACCAGAACTTGAGAGTTTTGTTAATCGCCATTAGTGTTTTATTAGAAATTAGTAGATGTGTGCCTTGTTCGCATCATTCTATCCCCCCCTCTTAAATTGATTCGCCTGTGATTCCAAAACCGGAAATAGAACCTTTTCACTTTTCTCTGGCACTTATCAATAAAGGTAAAGAAAGCACTGCATTCCAACACAATCACCGCACATCTTCAGAAATACACGCTCTGGGGTAAACAATTTTGTTTTTAAAGGCATTTTAGAAGGGAAGAAACCGAAAAGTTTGACACTTACCACACTTAATATCAATATGCATTTTTTCTTCACTTGACTTTAATTTTTTTCCTCACTTTAACTTTGAGCCGGTTAGATCTTATCGAACGATGAAAAAGCCTCATAAGGAGGCCTCCTACATTTGGTCTGTCTCCTATGGTCATCTGAAAGCTGGTTTATGCACTATAGCTTATATTCCAGCTCGACATTGCCTTTTTAAAAATCCCTGAACTTTTAAAAAATTTAGCTTTGCGAATAAAATTATTTAAGAAATGTAGTGTAGCTACGATGTTTGGTTGCCGAAAGGAAGTCCGGCACAAATTAATCTATATCCTACTGATATGACCTTTACCTGCTTAGTTTTGCCATATATTATCGATAGATCGCTAACGGTGTTTCTTCTGAAACGAACCTATAAAGAGGTTGATCTTTGGCTTTCCTCATAAATTTCTCCATGCACTTTTCTTTAAGCATTAATGAGCCTTGCATAAATTATGTGGCCGCTCTCACCCAAATCTCTTCGTCTTTTATTTTTCCTCTTGCTGTGAGTTCTGCGGAAATAAAGAGCCGGCTTTACGATCGGCTTTCTCCACTGTGACTGAGGAGGGCGCGAGAGGGAGAGTTCCAGCATCGCCTAGTACACTTCGGCAAAAGTGCATCACATGTCCAACGCAACATGTGCATCTTTCCAACCTGCGACTTTTTTTCTTCCTTACACCGTAAGCGCACACAGGAAACAGAGGCAATGCCATTTTAAAAGACATTGTACCGTTTTTTTTTTAACTATTTACAATTGTTGATTAAGACCATTCATTCGACTTATTGGAGGAGTTCCAAGAAACAATTGTTTTATTCACCTTTGCTACCGTCAAGCCCTGCCGTTTTTTGGTTATGAATAATATGAAATACAGCAAAGCAGGACTTTGAGGCTTAAAATGTTTGTTTACGCTTGAAAGGTTTCTATGTTCTGCTTCCCCCCTTGATTTATGGAAAACAAAATAACACCTTTTACAAAATATTTCTAAGCTTACGAAAGGCGAGACGTTATAAACAGTAATAACTTCGGCATCTTTAGCGAGCATTAGATATATTAATACATGCATTTTGGGGGATCGTCAACAATATGGCTTCCTTAAATATATTTCACAATTTACAGCCGTTTGAAAATCAATACATGGGTACCTACAGATTATTCACATAGAAATTACCCAACAAGAGAAAAAAGACTGCGTTTTTATAACGCTTGTGACTTCGACTGGAAATGTTTATGGGAGAAAAATGACAACATTAAAATTCACATGTTCTAAGAACTTGTATAATATAAATATATGTTAAACAAGTATTATAATATATCGCTACTATTAATGAATTCCGATGACGAAACTTCCTTTTCTTCTCCACAAAAGATCATATTCTGTAATTGGTTCTTGCTGTAAAACTATTTTTGCTCTACGTTAAATTTTATATATATATATATATATATATATATATATATATATCCCAGTGTTAAAGAATGCTGTATTTTTGTTAAAATATTTAGGGAATGGCACTCTAAACTTGTCAGAAGCTCTCCAAATTGAATTAAATTTGGTGCTATTTATCTGCTCTAATGCAACTTCTTATGAATTACAGCAAATGTTCTAACTTTTAATTTCATTTGTAGTCTAGTATGTTAACCTAATTAGTTTATACTAAAATTCTGATAGATTGATATATTCAAACAAATTTAATTATAAAGCATAGAACCCATCGTAGTTTCTTCTCTATCAGCCATAATAACAGCATTTTTTCCAGGTTTGGTAAATTGAGTTATATTTTATTATTTCCGGATAATTGAGTACGTTCGTTCAACCTTTCGAGATGGGCAGGTTGAATCCAGACCGTAATTAGGTCATAAACTTTTTTCTTTTGACTTTCTCAATCTCGACTTGAATCGAGCATATCCTCCATTAGCTGCGTAGAGTTCGTTCTTTCTTCCAGTAGGAATCGATTCATATATAACTTCAGCCAGAGGCCTAGCATCTCTCCACGTAGAGTAAATCACTGAATAAGAGCTGGTTCCACTTTACTGATGTGAACATCTTAGTTGTGACGGCAGTCTATAAAATGAACTATACTGATTATGCCGTGAATGTTATGGCGTCACAGCAACCAGTATAGCCAAAAATTGCGCGGAGTCAGTTTACCGCATGAATTAAAAACTTTGAGACTCAATTTACCGTTCAGAGAATAGCAACCATAATGGACTCATGTTACCTGTGTCTACTCTCCCATTAATGTTCTTAGTTGAAAAATCAAAATCAGTCCCCCCCCCCTCTCTTGTAGCATTATCCCAGCCTAGAACTGTTATTTCATTATTCGATAAAATATGGGGAATCTTTTCACATCAAAAGATACATACTTAAAGCTTGTACGACAATTGCAGATTATTACATTTTTTTGCCAGGACGTTCGAAAGCATAACATCCGCAGGTATCCAATACTGATTGCCATGAATATCATCAATATTGTGGTATATTATAACGATGAGACTACGGAAGATGAGTAAATGAGATTAATAAAACCATTCAATACCTAAAAAGCCCTTCATGAACCACTTATACATGTCTCAGACATACATATACGTTTACAATTCCTTTTCCTTCATTGATTATAATCAGCATCATTTGCTTCCCAAAATATTATATACTGTGAAGTTTTGCAAACTTACAAAAAAGTACTCTAAGTCACCAAAATGTACTTTCTAGAAAATAAAGTTAAAGGAGCGGCATGCTAAAGACACTTAAATGGATTTGCGCATATTAAAAATTACATTTCAATGATTACAAGTAATTCAAACACTCAAACCATAACTTTCTTTAACTAGGAGGTTGTATTTTTTAAGTCAAAAGCTAAAAAAATACTATGTTCAGTCATTTCAGAGTACCGGTTCTCTTAAGGGTATTTAATGTTTATATGGCCTTTCATTCACACCAGAAATGAGCACATATCTGATACACCAATAACTGCATATGCTTAGAAATTATTGATTAATTAACACCTAATACGCTTTCAAGAAGATAACTAAAATTGATATTTAGAATTATGTTCACATGATTGAGAACGATTTGAATCTTTATAAATATGCATAATCATATGAAGCTTTTAGTATCAATAATAAGTAAAATGAAATCGACGCCCTATGTTATTTAAGCCATGCGCATGGATTGACTCGTGCTTTTTAAATGTAACTCTCCCCCCTCCCCCCATTTATACTCCGCTTTTAACTGCAGTAGTCATATCGGCTGCCGTTCTCTTTTGGAACATATCGTGATGGTGTGAACTCGTAATCGCTGGGTTGTATCATTAGATCACGCACACATTCACACTCTCATTCATACTTCCAAACTCTGGGGAAGATGGGGAATCATACTGGTTAGAGAAAAATTCCCACCCCAGCCGGGAAGCGAACCCGGGGTCCGTGCTACCAACTGAGCATGTAGCTTCTGTTATATTTATCTTTGTAAACGCTTGCAAGTCAGCGATCCTTATTTTTCTCTCCGTCTCTCTCTCTCTCTCTCTCTCTCTCTCTCTCTCTCTCTCTCTCTCTCTCTCTCTCTCTCTCTCTCTCTCTCTCTCTCTCTCTCTCATGATCGTAACAGCTTTTCATAATTATGACTCTTTTGAAAGCAAGCATTTAAATGAAGATCGGAATTTTACTGCGCATTTACATGTAAATATTGATAACTTCCCTTCAATAAATCTTTTCCTCTCCCCTTAAAACAATTACTATCACAGCTTTTAATGTTGAGATTACATTGACAAATGAAAGGAAGACCTACAGGAAAGGCAAGTTACTACGAGTTAGCATTTCGTGAACGGGAAACTACAAACTGACAGCCAAAGGGGAAGCTTCCTTTGATTAAATAAAAGCTTTAGCAGGAATACATCTCCAAGAAGATGCCTGAGGCAGGAAAGAGTTCCTTTACTGTCAGAAAAGGCAACCCTGCCTCTGAAGAGAGGCGGAGGTTATTGTAAAGCGACGCGATTCGCAGAAGCAACGATTTTACTACTGTCTCTCTCGCGTAATTCCGAATTAGCTTATGTCAACTTTTCACAGAGGAAAGCGCAAGCATGTATTCAAAGTACACTCCCCTAACAAGCATGGGCATATCTGCAGAATGTCTTGCGCGCAATTATGACGTCTAGAACAGAACGGGTATAACGTAGCTTGATACCTTGTCCTTAATGAGCACAAAGACTGACACTGGTTTCAAACAAAAACCACAGATTAAGCGTACTTAAGGAAAGCAGTGAGTGGAACTAAATCATTCCTCTAATCAAGCCCATAACTGTTACTCATCACTTTTGCAGCGATGCCTCAAAGCTGTTAAATCATAATACGCATTCCTTTACAAATAAACAAATGAAGCGCTTTTTTGCAAGATTAATGATTTTACAACAGATGGTAATAATGGAAATAATCATTTCTTCTACACTGCCCACACTAGAAGACTAGACTAGAGCCAGACTGAAAAATTCAATGCCACAGCCGGGATTTGAGCCACGGATCTGCCGCTCTCCGTGCGGTTGCTCTAAACCACTGAGCTACTATGGCCAACATGCCGAAATGACTTTAATTCTACAACTGACTTGTATGTTTCCCGGTAGACCACTAGGGGTTCTCATTTGCTATGAGATACACCTTTTGTGGCGACTTATTATGCCGTAAGTACTTAGTAAGTCCCAGGCTTCATAGCTAAACCATTAAGTTTTTAGGTAAATTGATGGAAATACTTAATCATTTCTTTAACACTATCAGTGTGTAGCCGTGTGTAGGCTACGGTTTGGATGAATAGGGCCAGACTGAAAAATTCAATGCCATAGCCGGGATTTGAATCACAGATCTCCAGCTCTCCATGCGGTTCCTCTAAACCAGTGAGCTAATATTAGCTCAGAGAAACTGGTACGCAAACATGCGATTTGAACGGGACCACCATATCAGAGAAAGTCCTTGTGCCTAGGTCACCACCAAAAAATTTGCAATGTGCATCTTATATACTTGACATAACCACTCGTCTATCCATGCACGATTAGTAACCCAACTCAATTATGAGTCAAGTGTGAGACAATTTTTCACACATATTACAGGAAGGATTTCCTATGTTGATATTTACGAAACATATGAAACAATACATAATGTGTGAACATTCATTATTATTATAATTATGAGAGGATTCAATAGGACGTATCTAAAGAGACGCGTTCCGTGATACCTTCGTAAATCGGCAGTGGACACGATGTGGACTTAGAAAAATATATGCTTCCAGTCTGCTTTCTCTCTCTCTCTCTCTCGGTCAAAGGAAGGGGAGGGGAACACAAACATAATTTAGTTGGTGAATTTTCTTGATTCGTCTTCCTCGTTCTTTCTCCCTGTTTATTATATTATGTAACGTGCAGCTGAAGATGTTCGTTTAATGCACGCTATATTATTAATGGAAATGCACATATGTCACAAGTAGTAGGAACTACGCACATTTGGTTACATTCAATACCCCATTCCGTGAATTATTCTAGTTATGCAAATGACATGAAGGATGAGCGTTACAATTGACTAAAGGCTCAATGAGGCGTAACAGGCCGGTTAACTAGGAAGCACTTCATCATGATCACGTAATGTATACGTTACTGCGCTTCTTCACAAATTAACGTTGAGAAATCGATTCAGAGCAGCAGGTGTCCTCAGCTGCCAACACCTCGCTTCTGAAACATTACTCTTCAAACTAATATTATTGTGCGCAGCCGGAGGGGAATTTTTCATTGCAAAATATGAAATGATTGCTGGAACCGTGCTGGGAATTCAATCTTCTGATACAAGCTCCTGACGTTCGTGCTAGACCTTTGATATTTAATGTGCAATTTTCTTTCTACAGTTACCACACATGAAGTATACTGCCTCTGCATTATCTTGCATGCATTCATATCTAACTTTATTCTTTTTTGACGCTCTACCGCAGGATAAGAATATAGACCGCTCATAATACCTGCAGTTCGAAATTTCCTTTAATTCTACGTTAAGTGCAATATCAATGCAGAGTTTCTAACGTTCACCGAGAACGATGATATCACAGCGTGTACAAATATATTACCGTGGATTAACACCACTAACAAACAGCTAGAGAGTTCCAAAAAGTGGCCAACTGATTTTGAAAGGCACTAAAATACACCAAGATTAGATGATTTTCTGATTTTTGTTTTTACACTTAATTTCAAGTGTTAGATTTACTGGCATGTAAAGGAACTGCGGGCTGAAATTCCGATACACCGGCGGGCATAATGATTCTGATAACTGACATCGTTAAAAACAAAATATTTAAAATTAGTGTCTTTTTCAGCCTTTATAATGGTTTTCACATGGATATGACAGCCTAAGTGGCCATTCATAATAGGAGTTAAGCATTAACATACGTAAAGCAGAAGAGTGATGCAGTATTATTATGAGGATGTGGAAGCCTCGCGTTGTGTCGATAATATGACGTGGTATTGTCGGCGTCTTGTAGAATCTCCACGATTTCACCTGCATTCTTATGTTGTCCACGGGTGCTAGGAAGAGCTAATGAGAGTTTACCATCAAGGTGGCCGAGGGTGGTTGAAGAATAACACAGAACTTAGTATTTCAATAAGTTTTAATGCTTAAAACGCCATTGTTGCTATCGGAGACCTTCCGATCAATGTATTACACTCTTATTTCACTCACATAAAATAATACTTTGTTAAACTCTTTAGTTTATCCGCAAATCAGTAATTTATTTCATTTTATAACATTTAGTTCACAAACAATGCACACACATGTAATCCTAATTTCCATGCCATATACCTAAAATCTCTTGAATTCCGTGCGGGTTACCTGCTTAGCCTCCCATTAATTCCATAAGCATTTTGTAATTTCTTTCTATTCCTGTTATAATAATAGTATTAAAATTATCCATTATTTATGTAATAATTATGGCCGCGCCATGACTGAAAGGTTAACTCTCACCAAGGCTGCCCGGCTACGATTCCAGCCGGAAGCAAAGTGCAATTTGTGGGGGCAACATGGCACTGGGGCGGGTTATCTCCGGGTCATCCGGGTTCCCCGCCAGCATTCCACCCATTACGCCATCATCTTTCCTGTCACTTCATCTCTTTCGTATTATCGCGCTGCTCGAACGGTTACCCTGGCTTTATCTTTCTTAATAGAAACCTCTCAATAACGCACAGATTATTATTCTTGCAAGAGTGAAAGGGGAACTCTCCTGCTTCCCGGACCTGTGCTAAGCATCAATGAACGCATAACTCCAGCAACTGGAATTTGCAGGAATCACAAATGACAAATATATGTTATTGGAAATTAATTGTTCTTTTACACTGGCCGTGTGTAGGCTAAAGTATGGAAAGAGAGAGCCAGACTGACATATTCAATGCTATAGCCGGGATTTGAACCACGGATCTTCTGGTTGCGCTCCAGCCGCTCTAACCCTTGAGCCACTATGGTCAACGTGCCGACATAACATTAAATTCTCCAACGGACTCGTGTTTATCCCGCTAAACCAATATAACATGTTATGTCCACTAGGAGTAATCAGTGCGTTATCTGAGAGGTATCTATTGCCAGAGATAAATCCATGGTAACCATTCGAGCAGAGCGACAATATTTTCACTTCTGGCGTTAGGCTGATCACTCATCCCGGAAGAAACCTCTGATTCTCAACCCGTTGCCTAGAGGCCTTGAGGTTGCGCGGTTCACAAGGCCTTATGTTCAACTTAAGGAAATACAGGAATTCATTCATTTATTCATATAATTATAATTTAATAATAGTTATAAATTATTACTATTATTTATAACAATTGAAGTGGCCTTAAACTTGATCACAGTGTTATTTTAGTAACAGTTTTTATGACTAGCTAGCTTGGCATTAGTATTTACAGTTTTGGGAAAAACTTAAATGACACTGATTTAATAAAATCCATCCTCGATTTATTACATTTTGGTACAGCAGCATCTGATCTGTCAGGAAGTTTTCCTTAATAACGATCCTTTGTTCCTTTGAATATGGTTTTGAATGGAGCGCTTCGCATCCGTTTGTTCTATTGAAGTATCAAATCACGCCCAAAACATGGATGGAAAAACGCTTTCTAGGGTGATGACCTAAAAATTGTAGACCACAAGAACATTTAAAAAGATGTGCTAACTTCCTTCTCTTCATTGTATTTTTCGTCACCAACTCTGATAAAGACAAAAGCGGCATCCAGGAATTTACACTCGGGCAATACTTTGTGCACACCATTGTGAACAGCCATTTCGAAATGTAAAAACACTTCCTTTGGCTTGAAGCTTACGCCAAAAATGGCACATTTGTTAAATAGTATTTGTCAACATTTGTTTCTAAGACTTCTTACTTTTATTTGGCAATAAGCAGAACACCAATGGCACTGTTAAATCATTTATAATTGCGTGCAGAGTGAACAGCTGGCAGAAATGTGGTGGACAGCACTTAAATGTTCCATGTCCTTAAAATTGCGAGGCAGCACAAAGTTTTGTAATATCTGTTGCAATTCAAAATCCCATAATTTTGGTGTGTCGTTAGATGACATGAATGTCTCACCTGTGACATTATTAGCATCTCTTCGACTGGTACCAACTGATATACCAACGGTACGGAATTCAGGTCATTAGAGGGGTAATCCAGATAGTTTACATGGAATTCATGACGGACCACCACATTATATGCACTCTTTTTTTCCTTCTTCTTCCAAAAACTGATTATTTTTTTTTTTTTTTTTTTTTTTTTTTTTTTTTTTTTTTTGGACACAGGAAGTCTCAAAACATGCATTACCGGGGAAATCTCAGCTTTGAAATGTTGGGTAAAACAGAACACTTCTACTTCTCATTTATTAGAAGGGGAAAAATTAAATTTAAAAGCAATTAGTGAAAGTTTAGCATTTCTCACGGAAGAAATTCAGACCCCCAATATCAAGAGACTGCAATTTTGTACTGATATAAATTAGTTACAAAGTCCAGAATACAAAAATAGTTATACAAATATCGAAATATAATCTACGAGTGTATATTTTGTATCCTTCGTACGTGTCTGAATCCAACGATTTTAGCGAATGATCAGATTATCTTTTCCTTTTCTTTTTTCTATCTCGGACACACCAACAGTGTGCTTATAAAGTATGGTTTATGGTCTAAAATAACATTTTATCGTAATATTAAAATTTTATTTTGGAATGTACATCCACATGCTATTGCCAAAACAGTTCAGTATTTGAATATATGAACGACCATTTATCAAAACAATGTTTTATACATGGAGAAACTACTACTCTTTAAACTCCCAAGTGCATAACAAAGCGTGAATTAATACCTATAGCCTTGAAAGGGAAGAGTTCACAGAGCAAACCCCTGGCAAAATCTCGTTTCGACAGCTTGATGTAAAACCGCAGCTGGTGCGAAGTGTGGTGCATCAATCAAGTCATCGTAATGGATGATGGTAGGAAGTGGTTCACTACGGACTAGCACTTCAACTTTCTCAGACATCATGAGGAAGCCTGCAGCTCTCTGGATGGCAAATAATTGTACAAGACAGGCACTAGCACCAAAGATTATCGATGCTGGACATACGAGATGGAGGGTTAAAAAAATAATTTTCGATATCCAGAGAGAGATGTGGTCCACTCTCGGACCCTCAATCACAGGGAAGTGATGCGTTACGGACGTCACAATGGGTGCAGATCGATCACGCTGTCTTTACCGGAGGCTATTTTTTTTTCTTCTTTTTACGAAAAGAATAGGCTTGGGCCGTGTAATGGTGGTGCAAGTTCTTAGTAAATTTCACCGTCATTACTTTGGATTTTCAAATACTAACTTTTTTTCCTCAAATAGAACGGCGTTATTCGTTTTTCTTATCTCATGGCCGTGATGACAGGACTGCATTTTAAAGTAATCATACAGCGGCCAGCTCTTAAAAGATTTACTATCGTTTCGGCCTAATGCAGTCCGTTATACCTACAAGGAAAGGCGCGATCAGAATACAATTTCTATAATTGTTTATCAATCTTGATTAGCGTGAAGTAGATAGAAGAGTAACAAGAGTAAAGAAAACCAGGTGTGTACCACACATCAGTTTTTCTGCTTAAAAGTAGAACCACAACATTTTATGGTTTTCATTTGGAAAGCTACATATATGGAAGTATACAAAGAAATATTTAAATTTACAAATTTTATTCTAGACGGAGATCTCATTTCAAAATATTCAAACCTTTTTATTTGAACATTTACCTATATCTGAAAAAGTTTAGAAACGATTGAACTAAGGGTAAAACATCAAATAGCCTCATAGGATAAAGCATGAAAAATTTCAATCAAATCATTGCACATTTTGAGAAAGGATAATCATTAACAACCAGCTCTGTTAACGCAACGAATATCTAAAATTACTACTTTCCTAATTAAGTCAAACATAGAACAAGCTAATGTAATAATATTCCAATATTCCACATGACCCACGCAGCTGCGATTTTTTAATTCAAACTAATTACGTCAATTGAAAACCGATTTGTTTACGATCATTTTGAACATCCTTGATTTAGTTTTAATATCTCATTATCCACCGTTATTGATTTTGGCGAATCGAAAGGTGACGGTTGCAAATGGATCCGTAATCTCTTTGAAGGAAAGTCTGATGTAAGAGACAGAAAAAGCGACCGAAGAACAAGGCAAAGAGAAACAAGCAGGAAGCAGCGGAAGATCCGAGTAGCGTACAAGCCTATACTGCTTGGAGACCCGTAAATAATTAATAGGAAGTTTCCTGTTTCACATTAAGTCCAATATTATCAAAGGTAATGGAGGATTAGGAACGGGCATTTCCGACTTCCTACCCAAAGTCCAATTTAAGTTCTAATTCAGGGGAACAAGTGGTTATTCAGAGAAGTACATGCTGAGCAACTCCGCCTTCGCGTAATTACTGGCTAACAATACCTCGACAATAACAGGCAGAAGCATTTTGATATTATCTTCAATGCGTCATACCTTTGTTATTGTAACTTACCCTGTTCTTGACTATACAATATAGATATTCCTTATTTCTTTAGTTTCTCCAACCACCAAATCCTTCACTGGTCTAAGTAGAGTTGCTACCTAGGTTCTAACCAGTAAGAATCGATTCCTATGTAGCCTTAGCTAATCAGAGAGAACAGAATATCTTGTGTACGTGGAATAGGTCATGTGCTAGCACATTTGTTCCGCTCTACAAGTGAAATCATGGCTAGACGTATCTATTTTTGAAATAGATCATAGCAAATAGACGGTATTGCATTCTACTCAACAAATCGATAACGAGATTTCAGACAGTAACATATCTTGAGAGATCACGATTTAAGGATAGATATGACTGAACATTTGAAATCCTAAACTAATAACGATGGTTTTTTACCATTTATACCATAAAGGTAACAGGAGCAAATATGATACAGCCCAAGTTTTATCAATTTCACTATGATAGTTTGTAAATTATGGTCAAATTTATTTATTTTTGTATCGTCACCAAAAATGCTATAAAATAACTTAAATTTTGGTCGAATATTTTAATAACAGGTTCCTACCTAATACATCCACTTTTTGAAATTGCCATAAGTTTCTTTGTGTCTAAATAACTTTAGGGTCCAGAAAATTTTTAAGCTATGAACGTGGCATTTTTTGCACAAAATTGAATTTGTTTGTGTTTTGAAGTAAAGAAAGTGTGCTAAAATGCATTTCACAATAAAACCCGGAGCAATTTCTATCACTACGATGAACGTGTGTAGCAAGTTTCATTAGTCTAACAACAAAATTGGGACGTAAGGAGCATTTTAAACGAAGGAAAATGCTTAAAATTTCAATAGCAAGAAAACAAGGATAAAGATTAGAATTCATATCTTAACACTACCTTTAACTTTCAAACTCAATTACAGCATTTAAAATGGCAAGCGGAGGTTATCTGTGCATTCTTCGGATTCAGTAATGCTTACACTATTTTACAGACTAAAAATAGGAAAGGTTATTTTTTTTTGAAAATGTACATGAAATTTCAGCCATACATACTTTGAACAAGGAAACACCCGTGTGTCTGTGTGTGTTTATTTTAAAGACTACTTTGATTGTAAATGACGCTGTCAATTGCAGAAATCGTATCACCAACGCCGGTGTGGCAGAATTTCATCCGCAGGATTTCTTTTATATGCCAGCAGATCTAATGCACTGGACTGTCGCATTTAAGCACACTTACAACCACCGGTCTGGGCCGAATTTGAACTCCCCAGTTTGGAAATAGTAGGCCAGCGCCTAAATGAGTCAACCATCCCATGTGTGTGAGCGCGCGCGTGATCAGCATCTCTCTAAAACGAAAAATCGGTGAAATATTAACTTTGTATTCAACTTCAACGTTTTCCAAGTATGCGAAAAGTCTTTCTTCTTATAATTAAAATCTATGAAAAAATCTACCTAGTAGGGGATGATAATACTAAGGTTGCATAGAAATGTGGAGTAACAGATACCGATTGCCGTCTATGGGTGGCTCGGAAAATCAGGTGCACCAAACCCATAGCTAAAAATATAAGGTCCTTGTGAGGAAGAAAGCGAAGCGGTGTCAAATAAAATTATTATAGCTTGTTTAAAACACTTCGGTCTCGATTTATTCGGGTTTAATTATCTTATGGAAATAAGATTCTCAACCCGAAGCACTGATCTCATTGACGTATACGAGATAAAGGAATTTGACGATTATATTCATTTGCTTTCAGATGGAATTAACGATCACTTTCCTTCTGCCGGTTCTACAACTCGCAAGAGTTGGTGTCAGATTGCCTGTTCACAGGTTTGGAAGCTATTGTCTATGAACCAGAGGAAATTAGGTTACAAGTGCTTTCTGCTCAAATGCTACGAATCCCTGAAGGGGGCGGCTTCCACGTAAGGTGCCTTCATCACTGTAACCGGAGGGGAGTTGCATTATGCATGTCTCAATGACGTCACTCAAATTATTCCTCTAACGCCGCTGAGCAATTGCATCTCTCCTGCGGATCAAGTTTCAAATCTTCACCGCATCTGCTAGCCATGAAGTGTTAACAGATTAATAGAATGGGAGCTGCTGTTCTAACTTTGGTCTCTCAATAGCAGATTTATTTAATGCTTTAGCACGCTATAGAATCACTTTTCGTATGATAATTCAATAAGTATAACTTCAAACAGTAGATCGATACTTTCAGCTTCCTATTACCAAAATAAAGCTAATGCAAATGTGAACAAAAAGTGATTTTCCATTTTAGCGATGATTCTTACGCATAAAATTAATCTGTGTATTGCTCATCAAAACAATGAGATTAACTTAGAATGAAACAATTTACCTAAGCATAGGACAATGAACAAAAGTTTAGTTGGAGCATATTTAGGTAATATAGATTCTGTCAAATATGGATCTGGCCCATCTCATATAAGCAAGAAGGCGCAAACAAAGGTTTAAAAAAAAAACACCTATGTCCTTCCGAGGCAAATAGACATACAATTACGCACAATATTCAGTAATTGTGTGCGGAGGCGCTTTTCTTCTCTCAACATGTAGGCAAACGTAACTAAGTACTCATTTTCGTTATCACTACATTATTAACTCGCCTGAGAATTACTCTGGAAGTGAAAAAGGAAACGAAGTTTACTGTTGTGCATCGGCAACAACTATCTTCTGGCAACCCAAACCCTAGGGAGAATAGAATGAAATATCGTTATACATATAAACCTCCTATCTATTGAAATAAACAGAGATAATGAAGCAAATGATATATGCTAACTGTATCAATGTTCGCTCCGTACATCTTTCTATTACGAAGCTTCCCAACTACTACTTGTAAGCACGACTGGTGTTAGGATGCAAATTGATGAACACGCTGCGTGTTCTGACTACCATATCGTACGAGTATCTGGGACGAAAGAGACGACTTTCTGACACGTATCGTACAAGAGACTAAACCTGAGTGCATCAATATGGACCAAAAAATAAAGTTCGGAGAAGTAACAGTCGCTCGCTCGCAGATACTGGTAGGCTTGTGTTAGCCTGAAGATTGTTGCCGTGTGCCCACCCAGGATAGGGTTTAACCACAGATAGGATTTTCTTTTCGGGATGGGTTAGGATGACTGTTTTTATTTGAGGATGGTGGAATGCATATGAGGTAGTCTATTGACTCCTCTAAAAGGATAGAATGCTATCACTAGCACCATGGCGTAGAAAGAATTGTTTTATTTTATCTTAGTTTGAAATGAATTTTGACTGAAATTTTGACTGAATTTTTGTTTAATTTTGAGGCCAACAACTCTTGGTAGATTATGGGAGCTCAGCTTTTGCTGCTGCTGGAAATGCTCCGTGGTTACCTCGGATGCCCGCAAGCCATGCGGGGGACCCGGAATAGTCGGCGACGACGTCTTGTGGGATCATAATCAGCAAGAGACCGAACCAGGGCACTTCTGTGCAAGGGTAACTGTGCGTATAATTTGGTAGCCCGGCGTCTAATTTCATCTTCCACGTATGGAAGACCCGAGGCTTCATGGAGGAACCTTACTGGGAAGAATCGGCCTACTGAATAGATGGACCCAAGTCCTCTATTCTGAGCGCGTTGAAGATATGCCAGCCAGGAATCTGCGGCCATGCCCCAGACCTCGCAGGCATATAGCATCAACGGGACTATAAGAGCTCGAAAAAGGTATAGCTTTACGCGGACTGGCATCGATCGAGAACCCAGCATAGGATACAGGGAAGCAATAGCTCCCTGAACCCTCGCCGATAGTTCCCTGATGTGTCGGCGGAAAGTCAGACCCTTGTCTAGCTCTACTCCCAGGTATTTGATAGAGGGTAACCATTCTATTCTTCGGCATCTAAAATGGAAATCCGGGCAGTCTGCGGGGGTGTGGCGCTTGGTGAATAGAATAGCATGGCTTTTGTCCGGGTTAACGGACATCCGCCAACGCCTGCACCACTCTTGTGTGAGACGGAGGTGTCTTTGTATTGGGTTGAAGGCTCTGCGAATATGTCTGTCTTTGCAGAAGAGCAGCACGTCGTCAGCATATTGTGCCAATTCGACGCGCGGCTCGGTTTGGGAAGTCTGCCATGTATACACTAAATAGTGTGGGAGATAATACAGAGCCTTCTGGGACTCCGCCTCTCACGGGTCTGAGAGTAGATGTTTTCCCCGCAACTGTGACTTTAAAAGTGCGATGTTTTAGAAAGCTGTGTAAGATGTTGATTAATTGGTTTGGTAGGCCCAGGTGGATAAGCTTGTGAAGGAGTCCGGTGTGCCAGGTTGTAGAGAAAGCCTTCCCGACGTCCAAAGACACTGCCGCCGTGAACGCCTGTTCCTGGAAACCCAGGGCAGCCGTCTCCACGACTCGCAGCAGCTGTTGGACTGTCGAGTGCCCCGGACGAAATCCAAATTGATAAGCAGGTATGGCTTGAATATCACCCAATACTGGGGACAAACGGGTGAGAATTATCCTCTCGAGGACTTTCGAGAGCGTGGATAGCAGACTAATGGAACGGTAATTGGAAGGGTGCACCGGGTCCTTTCTTGGCTTCAATATGCAGATCACTCTGGCCTCCCTACACCGGCGTGGAAAGTGACCAAGAGCTAGGCACATATTGAAGACCTTTGTCAAGAACAGCACGGCGTTGAAAGGAAGATGACGGAGCATGAGTGGGGTAAGCCCATCAGGTCCCGCCGCCTTCTTAGGTTTGAGACGCTGCAGAGCGCCTTGGACTTCACTGGGACGGACTATTGGTAGTCGGTCCGCATCCTCCGGGGGTCGGCGAAAATATCGACGTACCTCCCTTCGGACACGTTCCGAAAAGATATCGTCCTGAGGGTTTTCTCTGGGGCACATTGTACGCTCAAGGCAATCCGCAAATACATCTGCCTTGGATTTAGGATCATAGGCCAGACCCCGTGTTCCCTGCAATGGGGAGTGGTATTGACCTCGGCGGTTTCTGAGAGTCTTTGCAATCCTCCACACGTCGCCTTCTTCTACACGCAACCTGGCCATTGTGTCCTCCCACGCTCGCACTCTGTGCTCCCGTAGGCGAACACCGACCTGACGACGAAGTCGTCTAAGTAGCGCGCGATTATGCGGCGTGCGGTGACGCTGGTAGTCTCCTTGCCGCCCAAGAGCGGCGTATCAGTAGGACGATGTCCAGGGGAAGGATATCCGGGTGTAAAGGAGCGTCAGCCTAAACTGTCAGATTATTGGCAGTTCGCGAGACTATGGAGGTGAAAGATGAGACCGCAGCCTCGAGGGTGCGGATGCTCTGAATCCTGGGGTTTGATGGTATGGAGGTGCGGAGGCAGTTCCTTACGCCTTCCCAGAGGACCTCTCGTGTTTGAATCGAGAGGTCATGACTGGCAACCCTAGTATTGATCTCTGTCAATACTGGATTATGATCTGAATGGAGTGCGTTTAGTGAGGTGAGAGTGAGGTGAAATGGGAAATGCTTGGTGATAGCGAAGTCGATGACCGAAGCCAGCCCTCCACCTCGCGGGTGGTGAGTGGGTTGCCAGGGACCCTGTACTTGTAGTTGTGGGTCCGCATCTATAAGGCGGATTATTTCGTTGCCTCTTGCATTTCAGCGTCTGCAATGCCAACGAAAGTAACAGTCCAAGTCCAAGTCGTGTACTGACAGGCTGTTAACAGCCAGAAGGTTTTTGCTGCGTACCCACCCAGGTTTTGGGTCTGACCGCAGGTTGTTAATTTTGATGTTTGTAGGATGATGTGATATTTTTGTTGAAGAAAATTTTTGTTGAGGTAGCTTTTTGCTCCTCTTTAAATTTTGTACAGGATGCCAAACCGCTTTTTTGTTTACACCCTGGTGCTTTATTTTTCTAAAATGGGGTAAATTTAGTAGCCAAACAGCTCTTTGGAGATTTGTAATTTAGCTTATGCTGCTGTAAGGATTAACTCCTTTGTTACCTCGGATGCCCGCAAGCCATACGGGGTACCCGGTAAAGCCTGAAACGGCGGCTCGCAGCGTCGTAGTCTCCTAGAGACCGAACCAGGGCGCTTCTATGAGCTGGAATTTTATCGTAAAATTTTGTTGCCCGGCGTCTAATTTCGTCCTCCACGTATGGGAGAAGGGAAGCTTCGTGAAGTAACCTCACGGGAAAAGAACGGCCCACAGAATAGATGGATCGGAGTCCTCTATTCTGTGCACGCTGAAGGTATGCTATCCAGCTATCGGCAGCCATGCCCCAGATTTCACAGGCGTACAACATGAGTGGGATTATCAGCGCTCGAAAGCGGTGTAGCTTTAAGCGGACTGGCATCGAGCGAGAACCCAGCATTGGGTACAGAGAGGCAATAGCCCCCTGCACCCGTGCCGATAGTTCCCTGATGTGTCCGCGGAAAGTTAGGCCTCTATCAAGTTGAACGCCCAGGTACTTGATGGAATTAGTCCACTCTATCCTTCGGCCCCTGAAGTGGAAGTTTGGTTGGTCAGCGGGGGTGTGGCGCCTCGTAAAAAGAATGGCGTGGCTTTCGTCCGGATTTACGGACATCCGCCAACGCCTGCACCATTCTTGTGTGAGACGGAGGTGTCTCTGAATTGGGTTGAAGGCTCTGAGTATATGTCTGTTTTTGCAGAACAACAACACGTCGTCAGCCTATTGTGCCATTTCGACCTGTGGTTTAGTTAGAAAATGATGATGATGATGTGTATAGGGGCGCTCAACTACGGCGGTCATCAGCGCCCTTTAAAAAAACAAGTCATGGCAAAAGCCAGATATAAACATTTCTAAAAATATATTTTATCTATAAATCCATTAAAACTGCACACACATATATATATTTAAAAAAAAAAAAAGGAAAAAAGAATACTTGAGGTTAAAATCTAAAATCCACAGCTGAAACAAACGCTAAAACTTTGCTCACCGCCGTTTCGTCATCCGCGAGGATCTCCGCCAAGGTGGCCGGCAGCTGGAGAGACCTGCGGAGACGTGCCAAGCTAAAACAATCTAAAAGCAAGTGCCGGACAGTCAGTTCAGCACTGCACAGTGGGCAAACGGGAACGGGAGTCCTATTCAATAAAAAGCTGTGGCTAAAATAACAATGCCCAATGCGCAACCGAGCCAAAATCACCTCCTCGTGGCGAGATGACCGACAGGAGGTCACCCAGGGAATCGGAAGTTCCTTGACTGATCTAAGTTTATTATTGCGGAGAGCGGACCACTCTTCCTGCCAGCAGGTTTGCACAGCTCTCCGCAATACGGCCCTAAAATCTTCCGATGTCACACATGGTAGACGAACCCTGGGCTTCGTGGTAGCCGTCTTGGCTGCCGAATCCGCCATTTCATTCCCCCGCAAGCCTACGTGACCAGGGATCCATGCACACACCACGCTAACGCCAGAAGCGTGTAAAACGTGGAGGGCATCCTGTATCCGCTGCACAATAGGGTGGTAGTTGTACAGCTGCCGTAGGCTTTGAAGTGCACTGAGGGAATCGCTCAGGATTAAGCAGTTCCCCAGCTTTCGTCGACGTACGTGTAAAATGGCCCGGTATATTGCATAGAGCTCTGCGGTAAAAATGGAAGTGCTAGTGTGGAATCCGAATGTATAGGGTTCGGTTCCACACACGTAAGCACAACCAACGCCATCTGAATTCTTGGACCCATCGGTGTAAATTTTAATATGGTCCTGATATCGCGATAAAAATTCTAAAAAGCATATGCGGATACTAGACATAGACATGGTAGATTTATCATGTGTGGTCATGCCCAGATCAACGTGTGGACGCTCTGCACAACCAAGGAGGGTATGTCCTCTCCCCCCTAGGATACATCTTGGGCATTTCAGTATTAAGATGTCTAAGGAGCTCCCGGAAACGAAAACCAGGTGGCTTTGGTTTAATAGAAGTGTTCCTATAACGCACGTCCATGAAGGTGTTAAAGAACGGCGTAAACGTTGGATGTGTGGGCATGCAATTAAGTCCACAGCCATAATTTGCTAATAGCATGTTGCGCCTGTACTGCAGAGGAGGTTCTGCAGACTCAGCATACAGGCTTATAACTCGGCTCGTTGGAAATGCCCCAACTGCTATACGTATGCAACAATTATGGACTGTGTCTAATCTCTTCAGCACAGATGGTCGTGCTGAGCCATAAACGATACTACCATAATCTAATTTGGAACGGATAAGTGTGCGATACAGTCGCAATAACACTGTACGGTCCGCTCCCCACGATTTTCCACTTAGTACCCGCAAGATATTTAAAGATCGGTCACATCGTGCTTTCAGTTGTGCTATATGCGACGACCAACTAAGTTTTCTATCAAATATCAATCCAAGGAACCTCGTCTCATCTGCAAAAGGTAGTAGATCAGCGCCTAGCCGGAGCCTTGGAGGTAGTCGACTCCACTGACGCCAGAAGTTAACACAGATGGTTTTCTCAGCAGAGAATCGGAAGCCGTTCTTTAAACTCCAAACCTTAAGGTTGTCCAAGGTGGTTTGAAGACGGCGCTCTATAAACGAAGTGCGCTGAGATGTACAGTAGACGGCAAAGTCATCTACGAATAGGCTTGACGAGACCCCCGGAGGTACACATTTCGAGATAGAATTAATCGCAATAGCAAACAATGTAACACTTAGCACCGATCCCTGTGGTACACCGTTCTCTTGAACGAAAAGGTTCGAAAGAACCGAGCCAACCCTTACTCGGAATACGCGGTCTTTCAAGAATTCCTGAAGGAAGAGTGGTAGGCGTCCACGTATATTCCAGGTGTGCAGAGTACGTAGCAACCCTGCACGCCAACACGTATCATAAGCCTTTTCGAGGTCAAAAAATATTCCGACTGTTTGACAGTTTTTAAGAAAGCCGTTCATAATCTGTGTCGACATGGACACAAGATGATCCACTGTTGAACGGCGTCGTCGAAAACCGCACTGGATGTTATTCAGTAGGTTGTGCGTTTCCAGCCACCATACCAACCGCCCATTTATCATGCGTTCCATCACCTTGCAGACGCAACTGGTGAGGGAAACAGGACGGTAGCTAGAAGGGAGGTGACGGTCCTTGCCAGCTTTCAAGATAGGTATAATGGTGGCTTCTCGCCACTTGTCCGGAAACGTGGCATCAACCCAAACACGGTTATAGACCTCGAGCAGGTATGCCTTACCTTCAGGTGAGAGATGTTGTAACATTTGAACGTGGATTCCGTCCGGTCCTGGTGCTGTCAGTCGCGATAATGAAAGAGCGTGTTCTAACTCCGCCAAGGTGAAGAGGCGGTTATAATCTTCAAGGTTTCTGGAACTAAACACGAAACCTTGAGATTCTACCTGAGTCTTAATTGAGATAAACTCAGGAGCATAATTACTTGAGCTAGACACCTGAGCGAAAGCACAGCCGAAGGTGTTAGCCACGACAAACGGATCAACAACAACTCCTGCAGGTGTTTTCAGACCAGCGATTGGCAAGTGGGTTGATTTTCCGGCCACGCGCCTTAACCTATCCCATACAACAGACGATGGTGTCCGTCTGTTAAAAGATGAGACAAACTTGTTCCATGAGATCTTTTTGCTATCCTTAATTATTTGCCTAGACTGTGCACGCGCTTTCTTGTACTCAATTAGAGTACTTTGGGTAGGGTGTCGTTGAAATACCCGTAGAGCACGTCTACGAGCACGAATAGCATTCCGGCAGTCGTTCCACCACGGGACAGGAAGTCGACCACGTTGGGTGGCCGAACGTGGAATAGACTCTTCTGCAGCGGAAAGAATTGTCTCTGTGAGATGATCGACTAGATCATTCACAGAATCGTGCTCGTTGTAATCGAAGACAGCCAACTGGGTGTAAAGGTTCCAGTTGGCACGATCAAACCGCCATCTAGGGTTACGTGGGGTAGACACATCGTGTGCTAAGAGACTAAGAAGACATGGGAAGTGGTCGCTGGAATGTAAATCAGAGATGACATTCCACTGCAATGAAACTGCTAACTGGGATGAACATACTGCCAAATCGATGTGCGAATAGGTGTTATAAGCGTCTGAGAGGAACGTTGGCTCTCCGGAATTCAGGAGAACCAAGTTATTGCTCTCCAAGAATTTTGCAATGAGGTGGCCTCTCGAACATGCCCGAGTTGAACCCCATAGTGGGTGATGGGCATTAAAGTCTCCAACTATTAGAAATGGTGTTGAAAGTTGGGAAACCAGATCTTCAAGGTCAATTAACGAGAGGTCATCTGATGGCGGGAGATATACATTGCAAATGCAAAACTCGATTGTTGGCAGCTTAATCCTTACAGCTACAGATTGTATATCAGATTGCAGCTGTACCGGGTCTACAAATATGTCATCCCTGAGGAGCATCATAGTGCCCCCGTGGGCAGGAATGCCCTCTTCTGTGTCAATATCACACCGCAGTGGTGTGTAGCGTCGAATTTTAAACTTGTCTTGCGGTCGTAGCTTAGTCTCTTGTAAGCAAACCACTAAGGGGTTATGCTTACTGAGCAAAAGTTCCAGTTCTGGTCGATGTGTTCTTAAACCCCGCATGTTCCATTGGAGGATAGCCATTGGAACTATGGAGATAGGTTGTAAAAGGTGGTCTACATTAAACCGACTTTAACGGTGGTCGAATCAGCTTACCCTTTTTCTTAGGCGTAGGGCTAACACCTTTTTCTGCCGGTTTATCCTGGCGCTTTTTGGTTGCCGTTCTGGGGTCGGTATCCTCTAGGTCCATCTCTTCGGCGGATGAAGCCCCTTTCCCTAAAGAGAACTTAGGTTCGAGAGCTTCAAACTTATTGGACACAGGGATCGACGAAGATGACAGTCGTCGATCCGATTCATCACCAGAAAGCTCTTCAGAAGAGGAGCTTCGGGATGCTCTAGAGGTTTTCTTCTTCCTGGGGGTACGGGTCGAATCTTTCAGGAAATCTGTCCTTTGGTAACTGGTCTTAAATTCTTTAGGCGGCGGATCGTATATTACAGGCTTGTCATATTTCCTTGTAGAAGTCGACGGTTTGGCTTGGGACGGGGCTGAGGTTTTAGCTTCCTTCGTCCGTTTAGGTGATGTATTTGCCGACGCTGGTGATGGAGTTGTGGACTGCCGTACTTGTGTCGGGACAAGAACCCTATCGGAGATGGTAGGCTCCCCTGCACCGCAGGTTTGCGTTGCAATTTCTTTCTTAGGAACGGGTTTAGCCAAAACAGAGCTATAAGTACCGGACCTAGGAACAGAGGGCAAGCGAGTACGCAGGAGCTTCCGGGCGTCCGAGAAGGAAACCTTCTCCTTAACCCGGATCTCCTGTATTGCCTTTTCTTCCACAAAACGTGGGCAGTCTTTGGAGCTAGATGGATGCTCCCCGGCACAGTTTATGCATTTAATGGGCGAGGAGCACTCACCCACGTGTAAAGCCAAACCACAGTTCACGCATGCTGGAGATCCGTTACACAGTTGACTAGTGTGACCATAACGCTGACACTTGTAGCACCGCAGGGGGTTTGGTATATAGGGCCTAACCTCAATACTCTCGTATCCTGCCTTAATCTTTTGAGGAAGATCTACCCTATCAAAAGTAAGGAACAGGGTACGAGTAGGCAACAATTCCCCACCTTCTCTGCGCTGCACTCGGTACACACTTATGACTCCCTGGTCTCTCAGGTTCTCCTGAATCTCCTCGTTGGACATACCGTCCAACGCACGGGTGTTTACCACCCCACGCGAGGAGTTCAGGGTTTTATCTACAGTAACGGATATAGGATAACTCCCTAGCATGGTCGCCTTCAACAACGATGCCGCCTGGGCGTTAGATTGCGCCTCGACTAGGAGCGTGCCATTTCGCGACCGTATACAAGATTTCACCGCACCAGCAATTTTGTCTAATCCCCTCTGGATGGTAAAGGGGTTAACGGTCGTAAACTTTTGGCCTTCTTCAGTTCGACTGATTACCAAGTAGCGAGGACCACAAGACTCGGCTACTTCTTTTCCATTGCTACAATTTTTTTGATTAGATTTTTGATGAAGGTTTGACATGAGAGTTGGCGAAAAAATTCATCCCCCAGTGCTCCCCACCCACCACGGAGCCCAACAAGGGGTCATCCCACTGGGATGACAGGGCTACACAGGGGATATAGCGAGCTCGCCGTCCCACTCACCCTGGAGGTCGGTACAATACCTAGTCCTGGCCGATTGATTAGGGGTGGGTTAGTCCCTAACCTCCCGTTTAGGCGAAGCAGAAGCCAAAGTAGTGTATTAGTAATGCGTACCCTCCCCGAATTCAGAAAAATACTGTTACGAGCTCAGATACGCATCCCTCAACCACCAGGACTAACCTTTCCACCGACACGGGTCTCCACGCACGGCCTACACGTGGGTGGGCCTGTTGACCGTCTCCCTCAGCCACGAAGAGGAGCCCACACGAGGGAGACTGTTGGCTCGGGACCCCGGGTTCGCCAAACCCGTACCTACCGAAGTAGGCCCCTGGGGGGAGTTGGAAAATCTGCCATGAAAACACTAAATAGTGTGGGGGATAGTACAGAGCCTTCGGGGACTCCGCCTCTCACGGGTCTCAGTGTAGATGTTTTCCCCGCTACTGTGACTTTAAATGATCTATGCCTGAGAAAGCTGTGTAGGATGTTGATTAGCTGTGTAGGTAGCCCCAGTTGGATAAGTTTGAATATCAGTCCGGCATGCCATGTCGTGGAGAAGGCCTTTTCGACATCCAAAGATACCACTGCCGTGAAGGCGCGTTCCTGGAAACCCAGGGCCGCTGTCTCCACCACACGTAGCAGCTGTTGGGTAGTCGAGTGCCCAGGACGAAATCCGAACTGGTGGTCAGGAATAGCTTGAACATCTCCCAAGATGGGAGTCATTCGGGTTAGGATTAACCTCTCGAATACCTTCGAGAGGGTAGAAAGGAGGCTTATGGATCGGTAGCTGGAAGGATGTACAGGATCCTTCCCAGGCTTCAATATACATATCACTCGAGCCTCTCTCCACTCGCGAGGAAAGTGCCCTAAGGTGATACACATATTGAAGATCCTGGTTAGGAAAAGAACGGCATTGAAGGGAAGGTGACGAAGCATGAGGGGTGTCAGCCCATCCGGCCCCGCCGCCTTGTTTGGTTTGAGGCGTTTGAGTACGCCCTGGACTTCACTGGGGCGAATGACGGGAAGTCGTTCCGCATCCTCGGGAGGACGTCGAACAAATCGGCGTACCTCCCTACGAACGCGTTCGGAAAAGATGTCGTCCTGGGGGTCCTCTCTCGGACATAGAGTGCGTTCAAGATAGACAGCGAACGCATTTGCTTTGGCTTGAGGTTCATAGGCGAGGCCTTGGGTGCCATGCATGGGTGAGGTATATTGACCTTTGCGATTCCTGAGGGTTCTGGCGATACGCCACATGTCGCCATTTTCAACGCGCAGTCTGGCCATTGTGTCCTCCCACGCTTGCACCTTGTGCTCACGCAGTCGGACCCTGACCAGTCGACGTAAACGTCGCAAGAGCGCGCGATTATGTGGCGTGCGGTGTCGCTGGTACAGTCTCCGTGCCGCCCAGGAGCGGCGGATAAGAAGGGTGATGTCTAAAGGAAGAACGTCTGGATGAAGAGGTGCAGGTCCATGAACTGTTAGATTTTTGGCAGTTCGCGTCAGGATAGAAGTGAATGATGAGATTGCCCTCTCAATGTCCGGGATGTTTGTAACTTTTGGGTTCGGTGGAATGGAAGTGCGGAGGCAGCTCCTTACGCCTTCCCAATCGACTTCTCGCGTTTGAAGCGAGGTGTCATGACTGGCAACCCTAGTGTTGATTTCTGTCAGCACCGGATTATGGTCAGAATGAAGTGCGTTTAGTGACGTAAGAGTGAGATGAAATGGAAAAAGCTTTGTGATTGCGAAGTCAAAGACTGATGGCAGTCCTCCACCTCGCGGGTAGTGCGTTGGTTGCCAGGGACCCTGCACTTGAAGCTGTGGGTCTCCATCTATTAGGCGAATGATTTAATTGCCTCTTGCATCTGCCCGACGACCACAATGCCAACGCTGATGTTTTGCATTGAAGTCCCCGGCCATGATAGCACTTGGGTGTAAGTTTAGGATAGATAGATAGTCGTTTGGAACGAACTGCCGGTTGGGGGGGTGATACACAGAGACCACCAGGACCTCAGTTCCGCCAAGGTCAAGACAGATTGCCGTGGCCTCTAGGGTTTGAAGAGGAGGGAGCTGGATGGGTTTGTGGACTACATTTTGCCGGACAAGTACCGCTGTTCCACCGCCAGGGCGGCATTGGCGATCCGTGCGATGGCAAATGTAGCCCGGGATGCGGAAACGGGTGTCTGGACGGAGATGCGTTTCGCTGACTAGGATGACGTCTAGGGCATTTGCTCGAGCGAACTGCAATAGCTCACCCCCCTGATCAACCAGGCCACACGCATTCCAGAATGCGAAGCGAAAAGAGGTACGAGACCTAGTTCGATTCGCCATTCTGTGATTGCTGGATACCAGTTGACAGTAGGGCAAGTCCCTCCATTGCAGCCAGCATCTTGCTTGCCGGGTCTGAGGCACAGAAGAACTTCACTAAGATCTCACAGATCTTTTGTCCATGTGATTGCAGCAAATTCTGCAACCACCTAAACATCTCCGTGAGATCCAGGGAAGTCGTTAGTTGGGTGGAGCTCATGGTAGAGGGCACTATGTTGGTGTTGGCTGGGGAGGATGACCTAACGGGAGCAGGCCTACCTCGAGCCCTTTCGTCCCTCAACTGTCTAGGGGGCATAGGAAGTAACAGTCCTCTACGATAAAGGACCTTTATATCCTCTTCGGAGATCTGAATGGACCAATGAAACGCCTTTGCATTAATGGGGTATTTTAGTGAAGAAAATAATCTGGTATCATTTAGTGAGACTAATAGAACCACCCTTCTTCAAATAAGATTTTTGTATAATGCGCGCGCGCACACACACACACACACACACGCACACACACACACACACCTTGAACTTCAATGCTCATATGTTGCTATTAATTATTATTTTAAGCTCACGAACATTTTCATTGACCTTAGGAATTGAGCACGTAGCTGATTCAGGAGGAGACTGATATTGATACGAAGCCGTATAGAATTAAATTATGCTGCTGCTTACATTTGTTAGTAAGCAATAATTTGTTGCAGGTAAACATTAACGGATAAGTCAATTCCACAATTTATTAATAAGCTCAACATAGAACTATCCTAAACGGCTGAGCAACAAGATGAAAATGCTAGCAAAAACGACATAATGGGCAGGATTTGTCAACAGTTATTTGTAAGCGAAACTCCAGTCAGGAGTTCGCTGTTTTCTTGTTGCTTTTAAATAATAGTGGTAAAAACAATCTGAGAGGAAAATCGAAGTCTGCACTTTTATTTTCTCGATCACAAAGACAACAAACGCATAGAGAAGAGAAAGTAAAATGTAAACAACATATCAGAAAACGCGCACACGAATATACGGGCGCGGAAAATGTACATCAAGAAATTTACATCTGTTTGATCTTGCTATCTGCATATCCTTTGTGATGCTTTCGAAAACAAGGAGTCGTTTACGTATTCTACTGGATAACAAATGAGCATCATTTTCTCCATTGTACATGGATGAGAGTAATAAGCGATACAACCATTCTACTCTAAGAATAAGTAATGGCATTTCGAATTAATCATTAGATTGGAGACATTAAATATTACTTTGCCTTTTTTCTTGCAATTCCTTCTTTCAGACGCAGAACTATTTACCCAGTCATATAAAAATCTTTAAAAGCTGCGTTTCGTTAATACATACAACTTAAGACCGCCTCTACAGCGTTAGGTAGTGGCATGCCTGCCTCACGTACAAAGGGTCCTGAGTTTGAATCTTCGTCAGGGTCGAGTTATCTGAATAAGTGTTTTTACCCGGAGTTCTCCCGTATCCTGCAAGATGAATGTGGGTTAATTCTCGGTTCTATGAACCCTGAGCTAATTTTTGCATGTCACCCATTTGATTCATCGTCCGATACGACTTAACGCTGGAGGACGTTATTATTTTTTTTTAAAAAAATGTCGGTATCAAATGTGTTAGTTAATGTATATTTTGTAGATAAATAGTTCTACGAAAGAGGCATACTAGAAGTAGGAAATATTCCATAGCATTTAGTAGTGTTTTGCTTCGGAACATGGAAAGAGATAAATGGGGAAAAGTGGAGTAGCGTGTACAAGGAACTGATAATCACTTTTTGCTATGCGGCAACTTCATATCAATTATTGTAGTAACAGTAATTAACCGCAATTGTATTTACTACGCAGTGAATATGCTAGGCTACAAGCAATAAGAGACAGCTTGAAACGTTCTCTTTGCAAATGTTAGGCTATTGCACTAAAAAGAAAATTTCTGGAAATACCGCACTTAACAATTACCTCTAAATGATAAAGCCTTTTTCCAGTCCAATAAAAATTATAATTTAGTTTCATAATGAAACGCGAAACTCTCCCTAACTGAAAAACACTGAAATAAGATTAGGTAAATAGAGAAATATAAAGTAGCCATTACATTCAATAAAATTCAAAATGCTATTTAATGTCACAGATACGCAATTGGCGTATTTAAAACAAAAATATTAAATGTCTAGAGCATAATGTACTGGGTGAACTTATTCCACAAGTGTCTAAAAAAACAGTACTACATATCGAGTGCTGAAAATCTAGTTAAGTTCTGTCATTGATGAGATTTATCTGTGTTTGTTGTAGGATCTGTTTCGCTCAAAGCGAATTTTCATTTACATAACTATGTGTCGTCCTCCGTGATCAAGGATAATGTGCTAGCCTCTGGTTCCCGAGTTCGTGGATTCAAACCCGAGAGATGGTAGATTTTTAGGCGTTAAACCTTAGACTGACTTCCATCTGGTGGTCCCGTGTAGTGGATTTATGGCATGTGAAAGAACCCCAAGCTTGATAGAGGCCTCTGAGCAAAATCAAGCGGTTTTTATGCAGTTAAAAGTTCACAAAAGATTTATTTCTCAATTAACTATGCTTGTTTTATTTCGATGAATTCGAAGGATTTTAATCTAAACCTGCCCTCTCTGTTTCTTCCTCTCACCCTCCAGCGCCATCTACCTTCTCTCCTCTATAAAATGCCCTACGATGTTTTAAAAGAAAACGAGTAGTAAAATTCCCTTTGTAGTAATAATAAAATTACTACATAGATGAATCATTTAACTAAAAGCAAAAGATTAATGTGTCTCCTCACTTAACCAGCAACGCGATCGTTCATTGCTAAACACACAAATTACTTTTACTAAAACAAATGTATGATTGTTCAAATATTCTTCCCAATGAAACGTTTGTAAGCAACAACGCTTGCTCAAAACAATACGCTTTGTGCCTGAAGTGCGTAGAATGTTTCAAGAAAACCTAACAAGCATGTATTTCTTTGGAAAGTTTTTGTGATTGTGCGGCTGTGCTGATCCACTAAGGAAACCTATTTTAAGTATACAAGAAACCTTAAATTGAGGTTTATTTCACTTCAAAATCATGGCCTTCTAACTTCTGTAACTATATAAGTGATTTTTTTTTTCTGAAGTGAGATCTATATTTAATAAAACTCATTTACTCAAGTGGAAACGTCAATCATTTCATCAGCAATGCCCTGTCACTGAAGGATTATCGCCATTTAGCCTACAAAAATCGGAGACCTCTCAAATTAATGTTCCAATAACCATCAGTGCAAAACTCTTGACATAATATGCGTATCATCCTTCGCAATTGCCAATGAATGAAACTACACTCCAAGCTGATATCCTCGACAAAAGAAGGGCATAAAGAACATTTAATTAAGTGCTTTGACAAATAGTACCTGTGATTTGGTACACTGCACAGAGCAGATCCTACGATGATTACATATCTGACATGCCACTTTCCTAACACTTTTGAAGGCTATTTCTGGAAAAAGCGCGATTATTACGTATCAAATATTATCTGTCCCTAAATTGGAAGACCATTTTTTGAAGTCCGTCATAATTACTTTATGCCTTAAATACACAATTGTGGATGATGTCACATTGTTAACCTTTGGAGTGCTGAACATTGTTAACGAATTGAGTTTTCATTTTTCTTCTAGAAAAAGAAGCAACATCTTGCTCGCCAATCATGCGGAAATTTACAGCATGGGTGTTACGTAATATCTCAGAATATCACAGACGGGCACACCCTCCGACAATCAGGGTGTGACAGACATCCATAATATCAGGCGTCAACATAGTTTGCAGCCTAAGCTTGATTTGAGAAGACAGATGTTCAACGTCGGATAGATTGCCAATTTAACGAACCTGTTTACACTGCTGATACAAGCTAGGTCTTTTCACACTGGAGTACACGTGAGAACTATCGCATGAAATTTCAAAAGAAAGCTTGCTTCTTTAATAAGGATTATCCAAAAACATACTATTCATGTAACAGATGTATTCACATTCTTCTGGAATATTTCCAAATAGTAATAAACGGTGTGTTACACTGTGAAATAATGCGGTCCTTGAGAACTGAATTAGTATTCTGACAAAAACAAAAATTGTCCCCATAATGCCCGTTTATATTATGTTCGTTGACTGATATTTTATATCACTTGATCCGACGTTTATTCTACCACTCACATTTTCCTAGTGCATCTATTGGCAAGTGGTTACTTTGTATTAAAAACCTCTGGCACTATCAGCAAATGTTCTTTCTTCGCCAATGTTCTTTCTTCAACACGGTATTTGTCCATTTCATATCAGAAACACATTTCAAATTCTCTCAATCCCCCATCATTCTATTTTGATGCGAATGATTTTTATTGTTAAATTAACGGAGACAATGCACGCAAGGGTAGAACTTACATAAACTATAATGAAACCACGGAGTTGCCTACGACCAAGAAGACATCGTTTACAAACACGAGAATGGGGCAGATTTTAAATATTGCTAATAATAATAATAATAATAATAATAATAATAATAATAATAATAATAATAATAATAATAATAATAATAATAATAATAATTGTGTATACTTTACATGCTGAATCTCTGAATCAAATATCTAGTTGTTAAAACTATATATAAAGTAATTTTTCCTGGTTGCTTATTGTCAGCAGAGACTGCTTTAAGAATACCTTATAGCAGATACCAGGTGCATACAAGTTATACTTAGCACAGTTTGTATTGTCACAAGAGAAATATGAGAACACCGCTTAAAATAATGGAAACTCTACGGAGAGGAAATAAGGAGTTACGTACTTGCTGATCGAAGTGAGTGGTATAAAATATACAGAAGCATGACATCTGCTAGATAGACATTTCGGTTATGAATCATGCTTTTAAGCCAGTATAATTTTAAAATGGCAAACTCCAAGATTCAGGTCTCATTTTTTATGATGGGATAAGGTCTTGTAGCTGGCTAGGCGCTAGATACTGTAAAATACCTTCTATGGTGTTCTTATCCACTTCCTGGTATATTAAGCCCGCCTCGGTAGCGTAGATGGTAGCATGTCTGCCTCAGGTTCAAGAGGTCCCGAGTTCGAATCTCGGTCAGGGTGAGTTACCTGGAAACTGTTTTTCCGGGGTTTTCCCTTATCCTGATAGACGAATGTCATTTAACTTTAAGCTCCATGGACCCTGGAGCACATTTGAGCATCATTTCACCCATTTCATTCATCGTCCGATGTGAGTTAACGTTGGAGGACGTAAAATTACAACTACTCATGTTCATTCTGCAACTATTGATATGTACCTACATATATACTTGCAGTATGGGTTATAATCACATTTGATAGTTGTAGTTTACTATTCAGATCTAACGTTCTTGCTTTCCTTTTATTTGTCAACATATACTTACATATTAATACATGCAGAATACAAATATAACCCTTTCAGCGCAGGCAAGCACCTCACCTTAACTAATTCGACTAAATTATTCAAAATAAGTAAGGAACCAATCGCTCACCACTTCTTAAACTAACACGACACACCTTGACACTCGTTTAGAAAGCTGACAGTAATTACTTCTATTCTTGCTATAAATATTCGTTATTTACTATAATCGAATGCATTGAAATAATGCGCTAAGCGCTTCCAGTTTTAAATTTTGCTCGTATTTTCAAACTTCTCATTCTGCAAAGATGTACGTACCGCATTTGTATCGCAGTACACTATTGCGTATATGCTTGTTCGTGCAACTGAAAAGCAATACTGGTTGCATATCTTTGTATAAATTGAGATCTTTCCAAGAGCAACTGACTAGTCCCATATTATCTTGCAAAACATCCTAGCACCATTTCTTTTTTCCAAGATTCATTCTGAGAATTTGCGATAAAGCACAACTTGAACGACATTATTTCATTAACACAGCAACCAACTCTTATTCAAGATTTAACTATCGCTTAAGCTTATTGCATTCCCTTATTTCCACTGTGCCTCTAAATATCATTAATACAAAAATACAGAAGAATAAACATTTGTATATCTTTTGAAGAAAGGGCAGAGTCATTTGAGTGTTTTCCCGTTGTTATAAGAGCAATAAATTAATAAATTAATCACGGTACTACGCACTAGTCATTTAGCATTGTTTGTGGAACCGATGCCGAGAGACAGAATCCATTATGGCCCAAGTATTATAATACTTGTCATGCCTTGAAGTGGTTGTGATACAAAGTGGCGGTACAGTTACATCACTATGAGAGCTCGAGTACCTCTAGGCGGTATACATGTCACCATTTTGTTTGCAATATCTGACGCTGTGTACTACAAAGCCAACAACCCATCTTAATGTGCTGTGACAGAACACTGGCATTGAATGGTTTATTTGTATGTACACTGAAGGAACAGTTCTATGCCATCCCCTGAGCCACTCGATATTGTGCATTGTATGTCGCCATGGCTTTTCAATTATACATGTATCACGGCACAACTCTCGTATAAGGTTATGACCAGTGTAGTTACAAGCACCTACGTTCTCTTTAGTATTGCTGATTAAGTAGCAGAAAAATGAGAAGATGTTCGTAAAAGTAAGCAAGATTTCTTTAAATAAAAGAATGACATCAGTGTCGAGTTTCTTTGCCAGGCTTAATGCTTTCAGATATATGGCACCACTAGGATTTTTACGAAAAATGGGTTCGTTTCCTTGACAATTAGAACACCCCAAAACACACTGCATCTTGACATACTATGGACTGTATTCAATTCATTTAGAAGGTTGCTGGTCAAACATAACATGTTAACTTATTACTCTGAAAAACAAAACTGACTTCTATTACCTTTGGAACAGTGCGAGTTTAACTGGCGTTGGCGTTAGTGTAACAATAAGAACTAATATAGGGGAGAGCAGCCGAATATCGGATAGTTTTTTTTAAAGTGGCTTAAATAATATTTTATTTTACTATTATGTGTCAAGAAACCGTATTAATACATATTAGGTACATTATAACAGGGTAACAAAGAGAAAAGGTTTGTTTATTTGAATTATTTCTTTAAAAAAAATTATATATACTTTAACAGGTGCAAATATGCTGAAATATTTTTAGGGTGCCTAGTACCGGATAGTAATAATCATTTAAAGAACCTTATATTATACAGTGCAATCTACTTTATATAAAATATGATTGTAATATGTCACCCATTTGAATTTTCTTTGTTTTCTGACTATATAAAAATAACTAGATTAAACTAAATATGCTAAATTGAAAAATGTAAATTGTTGACAGATATCACAAGCAAAGAACTTCCACTTTCACGCCAGAACACAGTTCATGAGCACATCTAGGAAATTTGGTACAGCATATTTACTGTTCCCCACATTTGTCTAAGCGATACGGATGGTTACAAGAAAGACATTCGTCATCCACAATGTCTTCCTCAACATTGAAACCAGGGGAACAAAGTCGTCCTCGATGATGAGCTTCAGCTTCCTTTCTTTTGTTTTGACCTGCTCTGTTGGGTAACGACGAAGATGGTTAAAGAACCGCAGTGGCAACTTGGATGATGATGATGATGATGATGATGATGATGATGATGATGATGCGGAGTTACCAGTGCTGTTCAATATCCCCCACGAAGCTTTTGAATACCCCAGCTTCTTCTATTTAACAGCATTAACAGTTTCGATCATGGATTACGATTCCAGATTTTCCGCTGTTTCGAATATTTTTAAAGCGGACATCTGTAAAATATAAATGTCAGTATGAAATTTCTAATCGAAGTCTAATATCGGATATCCGATAGTGATATCCTCCCAGCTATCCAATAATGAGAACCCCCACACAAAACAAGCAAATGCACATAGAGCGGAAAACATATTATTTATTAAATACATTGTAATTGAGATGGTTAATTCAGAACGTATACTTTACGATTACATATAAAATATTGAATAATTACTTACACTTAGCCGACGTGTTCAGATATACTGAACGCTGCAAAATATTACGCGACTGCCATTTCACAAAATTTGTCATTAAATTAGCACGTGCTTATCTTGCTGCAAGAGAACTCAAAATGGCCGCAGGGGAGGCAAAGGCGAAACATTTCACGAATTTTACAATAGAGTCCAGCAGTTTCAAAATTAGGAAATCGTTCTATCCGATAACGGGAAACCATCCTATATTCCGCTCCCTTCCCCTTCAGCTTGTGTAAAGCATGACACTCTATATGCGAAAGAGTGGGGCAATGAAAAGTGGTGAGAGGGGACTTTAAGAAGGTTATCCTAACTTTAAGCCCATATACAATGCACTGTACTTATTCACAGCAAGAGAAGTGACCTCCCACTTCTCTAAATATGTAAGGGGCTTCTCAGTTACACTTCGCATCTATGATTCAGGAGTAGAGCAACGCCACGTTTTACATAAGCTGTACCGAAAGAGATGGAATGTGTGATCACGATTTTTGGAGTTCTTGGGTTTAGTATTTCTGCTGACCGCCTACTCCCACCTTGGGTTTTCTCCAGGTATTTCTGCCAGTAGACAAATATTCCGGTGGTTTTCATCAAACAAAATTTCCCTTCCATTACGTCCCTTTCATTCCATTTCCTTCTCATGTTTCAGGTGTGCTCATAGGTTTCGTAGCGAATTACGGTACCAGAGAGATTGTGCGGATGCTTGCTCAAAGAAAACGATATTCACTGTGGACCTGAGAGGACTGCCTTATTTGACAGGTGGTTTGAGTTCCGACAGATCAATTCGAGTAGTATAGCGAGTCTTCGAACCAACATCTCTTGGGGATTTCCTAGTATATCTCTGGCCTATTAATTACGAGAGTTTGCATGTTTTAATCATTTTCACTATATGAACGTACTGGAATTAATTAGCTAAACTTTTCGCAAAATCGCAAACATAATTCTGCTTTTGTTTATGTGCGCCGTTTTCAAAACACTCGAATTACGTCCCCATTTTAAAGAGATCAGGCCAGGCCATGATAAAGAAATACAAGAAACAAGATTGCTCCTGAGCTGATTATGACTAACGTCCGAACAAGGTCAGCATGTAGGCTGGGGATAAGTTAAATTTGTAGTCCAAAAATGTACGAAGTTGCATCCCCCAGGAAATTTACTCCCATTTTGTTGTATGAAACATATACACTCCAGGGAAAATAAAGTGCACGCAATAACCTGATGGGAATAATTTTTCTCGATGGGTATTTACAAAATGAAATAGAATGCCTACAGCCATATATGGTTATTCCCCTGCTACAGTGCATTTTAATGCAACAAATTTAGCAACTGAATTTTACATCCTTGTTAGTTACCACTTTTCAATCCAGGGGAATAAGATCAATTTAAACAATTAAAAACAACTTACTTTTAATCCTAAACTGAAGGATATTTGGAGAAGTATTTGAAGAAGGCGAAGAAGGAAAGTTACGACTGTTCTTTTTATGCATCCCAGAACCAAAAACAAGTCAGTTTCATTTTCTTGATGGTCTAGTGCCTAAAATAACGATCCTTGGTCATAAAAATGCCTCGATGTTTTTATATAGAGGTTTTCTTCCTTAGATAGCTTCAGCGTCCCCAAACTCATATGCTCATTAATTTATGTATCAAATGTATGGCGCGTGCAATTAAAGATGTATATAAAACGGCTCCTACCTCTTTAAATAGACTAGTAACTGAACTACCTACATATGCATTGCTGTAATTTTATATTGCGAAATGAAACAAAGAGAATTTGTGTTACATGGCTATTACGGCTACAGCAGCATAACTTATTATCGATTACTATTAATGTAATTATTATTCTAAATATCTATAATGCCTGTAATTTTTTCTCTAGATATAGAATACAAGTTTTAAAGGCCAAGAGAACCATTTATAAGTACTTGGACATCTAACTTAAATTTTCAGCTTGTACTCACATTTATTATTACAAATATACTATTATAGTACTGAAACTAACTGTGTGTGTGTTTGTGTGTGTGTGTGTGTGCGTGTGTGTGCGCTACTGATGAGCTACTTATAGCTTGTAATTTCAACTGAATGATAAAAAGGGTTTGCAATTCGGGATAGTGCAATAGGAGTATGTGCAAATACATGTTATTTTTCACACGTAAATTAGGAGTATCTCGAGACTTTGAATTTACTTTCTAAGGAGTAAAGGAAGCAACTAATCAAGAAATGCTCTTTAATTATCATGCAATGATCCCATTAGTACTACGGAAGGAGATAGTTGAAACCAAATCAACATGTAAACTTCAAAACGCGTAAGCCGTGTGTAAATGCCAGGTTATTTTTGACATGTAAATTAGCAGTATCTCGAGACTTTTTGAATTTACGTTTCTAAGGAGCAAATCAGGCGACTAATCAAGAAATGCTCTTTAATTATCATACAATAATCCCATTAGTACTACGGAAGGAAACCAAATCACCATGTAAACTTCAAAAGGTGTAAGTCAGCTAGTAATAGATATTCTAAGAACTACTTTCTAAACAGAAACAATTTCGACATATGCAGCAAGCAATTTCAGAAAAATTAGAAGAGTCTAGGTATGTTGGTTGAACGTCTAGCATTCGCCACCTTTATTTTTTTCCGGAATTACTGCGGCATTTGCTCTTATCGGTGCCCAAAAGACGCGATAAAGAGAGAACAGCAATAAAAGGCCATCTGGAGAAATAATATTAAGCTAAACATCGGCGGGCAGCAGTGGGTTTTGTGTTTAGGGGTTGTGTCCCAATTCCCTTTACTTCCCTCTGTACACGTGTTTACTCCAAGTCCCACATAGAGTGCATGTCAAGCGGTTTGCCTAAACGGTGCACTTCAAGTTAGGTTTCGCCTTAAGGTATTCCCCCAAATGTGAGGTTTATTTCACTGTTTTATGCAGGCTCTGCATTATCAAAAATAGTATTAAATTTCAATGGGTTTATTGTCTTACGATGCACGTTTATAATCATGTAATCTCGATGCCAATCAGAACGGCACTACTTATCAATCCTGCATTTGGATACGTGAAGTGCTCATATATTATTTTCTGCCATCACGTTTCAAGCATAATACAACTCCCTGAGTCATATTATCCTCACGGAGATCCACAACACATCTCCCACTGGACCTCTGTGATTGATAGCGGCTAACCCCCAAATGGTTTTGGTACATAAAACTTCTTGTTGCGGTGCGGAGCGCTACGATTGCTAATAGCACTTCTATTTGTATAACACATTCCACTAAAAATACTAAGGCGTAATATTCAATTATTTAAAAAGTTATTGGAAAGAATCTACAGCACAATATATTAATTTTCATTAAAGCAGCGACATTCTTACGGAAAGGAATTTCTGAAGGATGATTGGCTTTCCTTGTATTATTTTAATACTAACATCAAATAGACGAAAATATCTGGCAAATCACTATCTACACATTTTGCTAAGCGTCATGTTTATTCTAATGCTACTGGTCTCCCATAGTGATCAAACTTCGACTGTCTGCACTTTACGCACGTTATCGAATTTTACATGCTATGGATATGTAACCCGTAATAGAATTCACAATTCTGGATACGTGTATGAGCAAGTTAACTACCACACCACAGAAATATTTTGGCTTTTTATTTAGAACTTCTAGTAAATATTTTAGTAACCCGAAATCACAATCAAAATGAAGAGTTCTTTCCAACTGGCGAATCTTAAGTATCAGCATGGTTTGAAAATCGATTTATGTATCTGTTGTTATTTTAGTCACGCCATTTTAGGGATAGAATCTAGAGCTGAAATATGCATAGTCAGGTCAGCATTCAGTTAAGTGGACCAAGGATCGATTCTCGGTATGCTGGCAGTTTTTTTTTTTTTTTTTTTTTTTTTTATCTTGACCTCTAGCGGCAGTAGCTCTTACGGCCCAAGTTTAAGCCCTCTAGTACTGCTTGGCGACAGTTCGCCCCTGGGAATTTAGCCCAATTGGGAGCATGACACGTTTTTCTCATGTCTAGCTCAAGACTAAAATAAGAAACTGCGGTGTCTAACAACACCCATGAATCTATTTCGTCAGTGTGGATTACGTATGCTTTATCATTTACTGTAATGATGTTTGTATGCATAAGCCCTGCCGTGGGTAATTTTCTCTTGTGGTATATTTTCAAATTCTGAACTATTGCGTTATATACAAATTGGAAAAGGAAAGAAAAAGTGAATATAGTATGTAAATAGCAGGTTACGATTTGTTACAAAACAGTAAACAGTTATCGAGACTCTCTCTTTGAACAAATGCCGCTCTTACATGTATTGCAGTTGGTTATTTGTAGACATTTACCAATATCTTAAAACAATCCCGGCTTTAGGGCCTGGCAGGAAATTCTTTCATTTAGGAACATTAAATAATCCAAATTCTGTCAAAATAGAGTCGAGAATAGTGGAAAATATCACCTGAATTTTGATCATTATTGCATAGAACTACATTTTTAAACGATTATGAATTGTGGCATGAAATTTAAATAACTTCTCTAACACTTAGTGTGTAGGCGTTAAGCGTGTTAGATGTTTCACAAGAGAAACAACGCAAGATTCCAAATTCAAAGTTTTTTTTTTTAATTTAATATCTCTTTCATTCCATATTTCTCTTTGCATAGAGTTCTCGACGTTTGGTTTAACTAATGAAATAGCAAATACGTAAAATATGAAGCTATTAACAATGAAGCAAACAAATATAACAATTTGTAACTTAAAACTTCATTCATCTTATAAGAAATGATGACACTTGTCTTATAAATTGTTCGGGATCGCGATTTCAGCCGGAACCACAAATAAAACTGTCGTCATCGTTACAAATGCTCGATGTTGATATGTTCTTGTTAGTACTGCCAAAATCTGAAAATGAAACAAATTTAAAAACAATCGACTGCCGGTATTTCAAAATTCATTACGCGATATTTTTTAAATATATTTTCCAAAACCAATAAATCTATCGGACCATTTAATTGTTTTAATAATTTAACTTCTGGATTTATTTCATGGTTAAATGACCAAAAATGATCTGCTACGGCCGATATGTCTGTTCATACTTAATGTTACGAAAATGTATTTTCGTTCTGGTTTTTAAATTACATTTTGTCTTTACAATATAAACTTTATCACAATCGAAACATTGAAATTGATAAATACCAGATTTTTTTACTATAAGAAATTTTATATTTTTTTAGAGAAATGCAATAAATTTTGAATACCATATTTATATTGAGGAACTAAAGAATAAGAAAATTTATAAGAATTTATAAAAAAAATATAAGAACAATTTATAAGAAAAGTGTCATAATTTCTTATAAGATAAGTGAAGTTTTAAGTTACAAATCGTTATATTTGTACATAATGAAATAGCAATTACCGACAATGTGAAAATCTGGGTTGAGATACTCCGCAATTATTAAACAGGCAAGGGATAACGAGGAGAAAAGGCAAATGTACTTAGGAAGCACTGGTATGTTGCACTTTAAACGAAAGTGATAGCGAAAATTCTAGACTTCCTTTCTCGTTCTGCAAATGAAAGGCGATTTCTCACACGACCGTAATACGTTACGCTTAATTGACTTGGATGATGCTCCAGTGAAATATCGCGGTTTTGCATAGCAGTGCATACGCAAAGGACCCACATAAGACTGAACTCGGACTTTACAAGCCATTTTGGTGGTCTAATAGTGTCACAAATGACTGTTTTAATGACACTCTGGTGACTCAAGCAGTAGGTGTGGTGTCACACCCTCCCCTCCATTAAGACTAGATGAATAGTCTTTAAGCGATAGACGCGCTCTCTTAAACCAACTCTTGGTTGAGCAACATGTGTAGCCGACTCCACTTCTGGACAGCTAAATGGCCGTTATGGCCGCCTTTGTAATCTGCTTGTTGTAGTAAATATTCTTATTAAGTCAATTCCATATTTAATTAGCCTTACCCTACCTTTGTAGAAATGAAACCTTTATAGAAAAATCCCAACCTCTCGCTAAAGCATATAGTTCTGCTCTGAGTGTTTGCTCGCGTGTTCGACCTGACCACGTGTTCTTTAATATTCACAAACTAAGATCAGGTCGTCACAACAGGAATCTGATGCGTTACAAATAATTCGTTGATGCGAATTTAGTCTCGTAGTTGTGAGTTTCCCGGAAAAGTACAGTGTTCGTAAACATCTCGGATACAGATTTTATTATTTTTAGAATCCAGTTTTATATGACGTACAAGCTTAATGGGTATGCATATTTGTTGTACATATCTTTACATACCTGAAACCAATTTTGAATCCCGTATTGTAGAATTTTGCAGTCTCCGAGAACAATAAGTATACTGATATGTCAGTAAACCATTTTTAGCGCATTAACTTTCTGACGTTCCAGTTCACAGCAGCTGCTGAAAACAGTCACTATTTTCCTACCAAACATATTACACATGTTGCTAGAACACTTTCCATATTAATTTTGTACATCAAGTGCTGAAAATGACCACCATTTTCTGGAAAACACAATTCCACTCGACGAGGCGTCTTCCGGAACAATTTTTACCGTTAAATAACCTCACAGAAAGAAATCTGCAGAGGTAAGATCGGCCAACTTGTTCTGAATGCAGCGGCTCATGAAAGATGCGAATTTTCAGTCGCTCAAGTTCTAGTGTTCTGGGAGTTAATGCAGCCATTGAAGTGGAATCACATCTCACCCTTAATAAGTCTTATCAATAATGGCTACATTATTGCGTGTCAAAGATCGAAACCATTGGCAGTAATGGCGACGTCTCACTAGATTGGGTGACGGAGCTCTCGGACGTGGTGATGGTGATGTGTGTAAGGGCGCTGAACTGCAGAGGTAACGCGATAAGGGTGCAGTTTGGCCCCTTAAGAGCCTTATGTTTGGAGGCAATTTATCATACAATTTGTGTACCAAAAGTCTTACGATTTTCGTGTCGAAATTACAAATCACTGCTCAATATCATGAACGAAATCTTCTGTGACTATCTTGGATCTACCACTTCGTCGTCTATCATTCACAGTGCTTGTATCTCGAAATCGGTGCACAACGTCGTAAACGGTAGTTTTACCTGGTGTCGGATAATTTGGAAAGGCCACCTCCATCTCTCTAAACATATTTCACAGGACCCGAACTCAAAGCATGCTTCAAACACAGCGACACGTTGTACACACGCAAGTCATTGTCCCAACTCTGATTCATATCACTCTGAGCAACGCAAAAACTACACTGACCTAAAAATAGCATCATGCCCTTCAAGGTTACAGCTATCCATCATGCAAAATTGGCCAACCGATGCAATCAACCCTAGAGACAATTTTTGAAAGTTTGAAACCGGTGACTTTTCGAGCGCTCTGTATTTTCCGAAGAACTATCCTACGCGAAATAGCCCTATGATGTTTTCAATTCTTTAGACCCTAGGTGCAAATGGCTATGAATCATTACTGCACTTATCCTCTGCACAACTCTGAGAAGTTCAATTTGGACCAAGATACGCTTCCTTTTAATCAGGCACTCTTTTAATTCACCTTACCAATCGCTTGAGGACAACTCGTTCAGCGCTAGAAAAAACTTCTTAAACTCAGAGAAGTAAGAAATACCGAATAAAAACACTAGTGCAATCACTGTACATGAATTAAACAATTTAGATAATAACCGTCAAATAAATGAGTACAATTTAAGCAGACTATAAAAACAGTGGCAGGCCACGTGACGAATTATAGACCTGTTAGATACAAGTGTATTTGTGAAGAGAATCCAAAATAAACTGCTTGCCAGTTCTACCGCCTTTTCTTTGCTACAAACAAGTCTTCCTTGGAAGGTAGAATGAATGAAAGATTACATGACTCTGCACTATAATTTGACGCGGCATTGACAAGGACTGCGGCATTCGTATGCAAAGGAAATCATGGTAGTGTTTTGTGTATCCCAGGGTTGCAGGACTGGCATAGAGAATCTTTACGACCAAAATGTCCACGTAAAACTCTACAAACTCTAGAAATCAAAGAACGAGAGAAAGAAAATTCGTAGAAAACCTTTCATAAAGAGTACCTCATACGTACGTCCAAATGAGCACACTTATTCAAACCGCAATTCTACCACCCTAGAGCAGAAAGATTATTCAGCAAATTGTGCTGTGACTTTCTACTGCACGAACCAAGAATACGATAACCAACTTGAGCATTTGCTGTGCTATTCGGATCATGGATGTGCTAAGTTGAGGTATACAAACAAGTAATGCAGCAACCCACAACCCAAAGAGGACATTTTAAAGGAATGACTATCATTGCCTAGCGGGAACGTCATGTATGCGCCATTGTGCATTTACTAGAATTCAATAGTACTATAAGCAGGCAGAAAACAAATTATATGTCTGATTTAAATTTCCTCAAATCTAAGTGGTCGAATCAGCACCACATGGTCTAGACTCCTATTCCTAAGGCGCGACAGCCTACGATGTTTAAGATCCATTCTGGGTCTTCTGCGTGCGATGACACATGAGTTCTAGACAGTGCAGGGTCGATGTGTGAGAGTAAGTTGAGAGACCTTAATTTTCAATAAGCGCAGCTTTTCAATGAGTCACCTAGAAGTTCATGAGGTCGAATGAATCAAATTCCGGATCTTGTAGCATAAGAAAATTACATTGTGCGGTAGACATAATACTTACAATAGGTATATTATTTACTCTTGGAATGTATGCGTAAGAACTATTTCGAAGAGCCGACAGTGTTTTTCAAATGAAATGTGTTCGTTTGAATTCTTTCTGGAGATAAAGAATTTGAAGTTATTCACTATTAGGTTTCGCTAGGTGTCATAACTACAATTGCATTTTCATAAAACAGTTTGCATTTATACGCATTTAACTTGAGAAAAGTAAAACACACTATTCCAAACTTGAGAAATATTCAAGATTTACAAAATAATGTAAAACGTTTGTAGTTAAGTAAACCTATGGTTCTGTGGATCCTGTTGAACTTTAACCAATTAGACTTGTAAAACGCTCTACCATATATTGGATGAAACATTCAAACCCATCCAGTCTTTCCATTCATCCAAAATACGCGCATTCCACATCCCTGTTACATTTATGTATGGATGCTAATCAAGCAGTTATAAAACTCTTAACTTTATCATTGAAAATTCCAATTATTTGTTCAAAAGCTTCTCATGTGCACAAACTTCTCGCCTTGATAGAGCATGTGGTCCAACAAATACATCTACTTGAAAAATAAAATGTAATGGAGCTTTGCTCAATGGAACATCAGAAAGACTTTGACATGAGATTTGCCTGTAACCAGAAGCTCAACACGAGAATGCACTTCATCACCAATAACCTAGATTCAATACAACCATATATACGTACATAACAAAGGCCAGGGGCGCTTTATCTGCGGCAGGCAGATGCATACACACGTTAACTAATTTATTCCGCGCGCTTTGTTTTCACGTACACACATGCAGCACACTAAAGACAGCCTTTCTCACTAGTAGAACGCTGCTCTTCAAACTCGGATATAAACAAATGCAAAGGATATTTCAGCGTCAATTCTATTATAAAATACATCTGGCGAAATTACATTCGAAGGAAACTGGTGCTAATACAAGGAGGTGCGATTTTTAGCAGATGAAATCAGTCGCAAAATCCAAATATGCAATTAAATGGTCGTCTTTAACTGTCCAAATGATAAATATTATCCCAGCAAAAATGATAACCTGGTGTGCACAAAAACATATTTCAATTTGTCCCCACTCTTTATAAATGCAACTATTCTAACCAGTGGAGCTGATTTTTATACAAAAGAATTTCCCTTGTCTGAAATACTTGAGTTAACTTAGTGATTGCTCGGAAAATTGTGAATTATACAAAATAAAGGAATCACATAGAAACTCCTTTGAAGGTCGGATGTGTGTTTATGGACGTTCGGCTGCAAGGCCATAAGTACCCCTTAAAAACCACCTTGGCAAAAGCCACTTTGTTTCTGTTGTGAAACAATAATCCAGTTTTGCACACATTTTAGTTCTCACACCTTCTTTAAACCACATGTCTGCCCAGAAAAGCAAAAGTACACAATTTTATCTACTTTGTTCTGTTTTCAAACCTAAAGCTTGAACTATAGAGCTACGATGTAATGTAAGAGAGAGAGGAAAAAAGCATGTGCATTTTCTTAAGTGTCCTTTTGCATCCCGGTAGAACCTTGATAAAACCTTAGAAATAGGAAGCCAAAGAATGAAAAGAAAACTGATCAAGCAACAGCATTTGGACAACTACAAATTAGTATCCCTGTAGTATTTGCTGTAAGCAAATGCAGTTAAGATGAACATTAAACATTATAAATAAATAGAAACGCATTAATATATATTGACAATTATAATGTAATAATACATTTATTAGGTTATGGAAAACCCCGATATCAATGCCGGATTCGAGCAGCAGATCTTTGGTTTTCATGTCCATACTTTGCTGTGGTGGATCATAGCCAATTCCTATACATATGTGCTGATCGCAAGTATCGAAAAGACAATTGAAAATTAGCTGTGGTTTTCATTTTACACTGTATTATTACGATGAGATAATTATATAGTGATTTTTATGTTAAGTTTAAAATCAAATTCTATAATAGTTTGTCAGTCATAATATCTGGTAACATTGGATTATATTATTGTCCCTGGTATTACTTGTGTGCAATATTTTGGATATAAACATTTGGATACCAATTTTAGTGCTCTTTAGGTCATCCTCCTCTTCAACTCCAGTGACTTTATTAATGATTGTAATATTTGCACATTATTTTCTCCACATTAATTATTCTGATTGTTGGGTTTCATCAAAAAATTTAAGGGAATGAATAAAAATGGTGACACATTAAACTACTTAAGGCAAAACTTCGCTTACTTAAGTGATGCCAAAGTAAAAGCTTTGCCGGCTCTCGTGGCCACAGTTGTTAGAGCGTATGTCTGTGGCGTTCCGCCACGTAGAAAGTCACGGATTCGAGCCCCGCCTTGGGCATGGGTGTTTATGTGTATAGTGTATATGTGTGAAACTAAAGAAAACAGACAGTAAATTAAACAGAAACAATAAAAAAACTGTTAAATAAGGAATAAATTTATGTATGTATATATATTAAAAAAGAGGGCACCTTTGTACACCCACAGATTCGAGAGCATTTTAGAGACCATACTTTTGACGGAATCATACAAGCATGCAAGGGAATGTTTCAAGACCGTGTGTTTACAGTTCTTGGGGAACAACCGCGCAATAAATTACAATAAGATTGTAGATAACATGCCATCTTACGAAAAACTTGGTTGCAACATGTTATTGAAAGTGCATTTCCTACATAGTCATCCTAACTTCTTCCCCAAAGATTGTGGTACAGTGAGGAGCGATTTCATCACAATATTGCCACATTCTGAATTTACCTCTGAACAAAATATGTAATTGTATATACTGTACATATGGACATTTAACATTTGTAATCCTTTATATACATTTGTGACCAGTTAATTTATATATTTTCTTTTGTGCTTCACATTGTTCTGAGACAAAGTAGACTTACAAAGTATTTTCATTCATGTAATATTATCTTCAATTTTTTCTTAATATTTTACTTTTGTACTCCCAAAATGGCACTGAAATGTATCAATGCATAACACATACCAGAATTCGAGTATTTATTCACTTAAAATTTATCATGCTGAATCCTGGAACATGAATGCAAATTTAGTGAGTTTTAATACAAAGATATAGATTACTTAAAAAAAAAATAGAGCTAAATATTTATGAATATAATGATTTTGTATCATTTTATACTGAAATAAACACAACTAACTCAAAATGACACAATTTACACACTTTCACTTCAAATTTGTTGTTCAGTGTAATACGTGCATTGATAACTCAACTTATTTGTAATTTTGTAGTACGGCATCTAAAATTCAGGGAGACCGCTTATTAAAGCTAGGGAAAAAAAATGTCTTTCCACTCCTGAACACGCGAACATTGTAATGCCAATCTGTATAGCTCCCAGTTACATCACAACAGTAGAGGAGCATCTGATGTCTAATGCACCACCTTTTCCCGCTCCACACCTTCGTCGAAAGGGTGAAAAAGTACCATGAGCGGCTCGGCTTGTTGCAACCCCGACATACAATTAAGCAATTGCATTTAATTCACAGGTGCACTGGTACAGTTCGCTTGCGCAAATAAAACTTCTAAATTCAGTCGTTCTCATTTTTTGTAAACATTTGACAAAACGGCGCATATCCCAGGACCCGTGCCTATGTTAACAAGGAATTCAACTGAAACGGACAATGCGCTGCTTCAGTTTATGCGGCGCCGGTAAACACCTGCATTAGTCGAGGTCCATTGAGTAAAGTGCGGCAGTAAGCATAAACACTAGCGTTTGCTTGAATATCCAGCTCTAGTGCTAAATTAGTAATTCTGATATTAGTTGATATATAGGTCAGAGTGCACCGGATGGGTAACACCCAGATAATTGTGCTGTGTTCCTTGTTGACAATAACAACTCCACAAGCAGAACATACAAACTCTGTTCCGACAGAGTTTGCTTCAGGAAATGGCGTGTGTTTTCCTATCAACTAAATCCATACTGATGTACTTTAACCAGAATGGTACACTCCAAATGCTGGACAGAAAACATTCGAATCCACCGCAAAATCCTAAATGAATTATTGCATACTGACGCGAATTACAAAGGTCATCCATCCATTTCCAGTTCTGCTGTCAGAATCGACATTATATACCTAAGCAATATTTTCCATATCCTTTCATTCAATGGGAGATAAACGGCTAAAATAGGCCCCAATAGTTATTTTTTTTAAAGTTTTTCTGTGCTCTTAAAACTGAAACGAGTTATCATATGTTGCCTTTCTAGGACACTTATATTTAAGGCAGGTTGAACAGCTACCATCTTGAACTCTGAATTTTGCATTACATCACACAAAAGTTATAACTTCTATAATGTTTTGAAGATAGGCCAATTTTAGCTGCTCTTTTAAAACTCTATTAAGCTCTATTTGCTCTACAAATTGATACTATTGCTAAGCTACATATAGCAGCTTCCAAAAACACAGGATCTCTTGGTTTGCAATTTACCTCAGCTTATATTCTCCACTTATACTTTGAACTTCATTTTCTGTGAATCATATTTTCGGAAATATATATAATCTTAGAAACTCTAATCAAAGCTAAGTGGAATTTTAAGGGTGATAAAAACATCTTAAATATATTCTGGATTTCCTTTGCTGTTAATAAATGACTTGTTTTAAATTGCTGATAACTATACAATGTTTGCATATCTGCTTAAAGTACATTAGCAGGGTAAGGCCACCACATTTCGGAAACCATTTTAATTTTTGGGTATTCTACATGTTATAGTACCTGAATAGACACGAAATTCTGTAGGCCACGCCGTGGCTCAGTGGTTAGACCGCTTGGCTCTCACCAAGGCGGCCCGGGTTCGATCCCAGGTGACCGCAAAATGAGATTTGTTGTGGACAACACGTTGTTGGGGCGGGTTTTCTCCGGGACCTCCGGTTTCCCCCGCCATCTCATTCCACCGGTGCTACATCTTCATCTCATGCATCATCAGTGTCACCGCCTGCGATGCCGTATGTAGTAAAAGCGGGCGTTAAACACTACACATTACGAAATTCTGTTACAACGTTGTTTATTCATATTAGCTTACAGTCTCTTAGTCAAAAAAATGTCTTATAAAGTAAGTTCACATAAGACATAATGAAAACCATTAAGGAGCATTTGGATTAGGTTACAAAAATGGTGCCTAATTTCGGATACTTTTGTGGATGCGATAAGCCAGTTGAGAGTGGCTTTTCATAAAATGCCTTAGATATTTTTTCCAGCCATACCACTACTCGAATCAAATGGATGTTTTACATTGTTGATCAAAGCTAGCTGGAATGGCATTTTTCTAATGTCTTTCTTTCGAAGTCCAAAATAGCGATCATCCATAACTGTACAGTATGCAGCCAGTTGGGTTTCCAGCTCACCAAGTGCGCACTCTTTTCAGATTTTTGTAGTCAACAAACTGTCAATATCTTTCTGTTTGTGGTTTACATAATCCTCTAGTGTGGAACGAGGTGAGCCATAACATTTGGAAGCTTTTAAAAATCCAAATTTCTTCTCCTAGACGGCCTTCACTACTTCTCTCATTGCCCCCCCCCTCCAGGGGCCTACTTCGGTAGGTACGGGTTTGGCGCACCCGGGGTCCCGAGCCAATAGTCTCCCTCGTGTGGGCTCCTCTTCGTGGTTGAAGGAGACGGTCAACAGGCCCACCAATGTATAGGCCGTGCGTGGAGACCCGTGGAGAAGGTTTTTAGATTCTTGTCCAGTTTAGAGTTTAGGATTTAGTGAACGAAAATTTTCGTAGGTTTTGATTGGTGTTTTTTATGTGCGTGTATTTTTAATAGGTTTTGTTACACTTGTATAGTTTTTAAAAGTTTTATATCTGGCTTTTGCCATGACTAGTTTTTTAAAGGGCGCTGATGACCGCCGTAGTTGAGCGCATCATCTCATTGCTTCTTCTGACCACCTCCTTCAGCGCCCTGGCGCCATCTGACGAACAAAAAGACTTTTAGATCGGTAAAATATTGATCGTGAACAAAACTTATGAATGTTACTTCACCGCAACTAAATGCATAACGGCTAGAGGTTCACTGTGTTCACCTGGTACTTCCTCCTACTTGTTCGCATGATTTCCGAGAGAGTGCAGTAGCTCACAGAGTAGACAATCTACCATCCGAAATTAGGCACTCATCTGATATATCGCGCCCTTACCCTACTTAAAAATGGATCACTGAATATAGAAATAGTGCATCGATGACCTGTACATTTTCAATTTTATTTATGACATAGGTCATAAAAATAGTATATTTAAAATTAGCAAGATAGAACATTTTAGTTCCCTCTTAAAGGCCTTAAACTCTGATGATCTGAACTACTTCCGTCTTCACAGAACAGGAGAAAGCTGTGTGCTCGAGATTAACAAACACAAGCCATTTTACCTTAATGAGCTTCGGAAGTTTTCCATTACTGGATACAGGTAATCATAGGAAGAACTGCTTTGTTTCCCTTTCTAATAAGCCTTGCGCGATTTCTGTTTAAGAGATGTTCATGGTTCCGTTATTGTTTGAATGTCGTCAAACTAATTGGCAAAGCGCTGAAACTGCGTTGCCGTATTGCTTTCTCCAACACTGACGATCAAAGTACGATAACAGTAATCAAACCATCAATTCCAGCTTCTAAATATTTGACTATGTACTTGTCATCTGCATACTGTGTGCATTAATAACATGAAGTACAAAAATCGTGCCCATTTATAAATAATTTTCAGAATAAATATGAAAGTAAATTGCGGGGGTGGGGTAAGTATACAAAGCATTAACCCTCATCCCACCCCCCCACCTTTATTGAGGAGAATAAAGACGAAACGAATACGCTAATCCCTTCCAACCTGTACAGATTTCACAAGATGATATTTAAATTTCTCAGATTTCAGAAACAGAATCGTTGGCGAGAAAAGGGAAATTTGAATCACCTTAAATTGAACTCTCCGGAACTGCACATAGTAGGAAATTATGTTAACGTTCTCCAGTAATAACGATGGTCAACAACAGAAGCTCCAGAATAGCTGTATGTGGAGGGAGAGAGAAACTTTTATATACAGAAGAGCGGAGGTACGCATTAAGACCATTTCACCCCCGGAACAAACAAGTCGACTAATTTCTTTCTCGCGAAACAGACACAGGGCACCACTGCGATAAGTTCCTTGTTTGCCGTTGTCAGTGGCTGCTACCTCTTCCTTCTTATTTGGGGGAGGGGAGGCGGGGCAATTTCCATTCCACAGGTGTATACACACTTAGAAAGTCGTCAGATTTATCCCCTTCCTCTTCACAAAATATTAAAGACAATAGAAAACCTTTGTGTTTTAAATGTCTGTTCAAATATGATAGTGCCGAAGAACCACCGAAGAGATGGGGCAATATAAGACATGCATATTTTGGGTCCAAAATAAATAATGAGCTTTGTTGATAGAAAATTTGTATTTCCGCTTACAAACTCAAAACCTACTTCACAAAGAACATCGTGGAAACTCGTTTTCCAAAGTTTGGCAAATCGGAATAACTGCCGTTTATAGTATCTGTGTATATTGGTAGCTCGTCTTCTTATAAAGCCGTGTCCCTTAAGACGAACAGAGCTTCTTTCAACAAATTATTCGCATTCATCTTTTGACTACATTCTTGATTCTTCTGCGTGTTTTTCCAGATGTTGAGCTGTTCACTTTACTAAGCGAAATAAGAAATCTGATAAGCTGGCTACGTTCTCAATTGTTAGGATACTTCTCACACAACTTGCAAAAATCATCACTACCTATAGTCTATTTATCACCACTTCTTAACAGTTTCATATTGGGATGTTCCACTTATTCCAGGGAAGGGGTCTTGTACAAACTCAATGTCGTACTTCCTTGTCCAATTGCACAGGCGCAATATATGCACAAAATAGTGCACACCTTTACTTTTAATGTTTATGAACCACAACATTCCAGACTATTTGATTCACATTTGCAACAGAAAGGTATTCTTATACTTTGCGCAGTACATAAGAAATCTTAAAATAAGTTTGGAAAGTATATATTTTTTCTTCAAGACTGAACCCGCCAAGCACTTATACACGTGCTTTTATTTGCATTGCCACATATTCTTCGACACAGCCGATATAGTGTGCATTTACAGTAGCTGATTGACCTGTACTTTCGCTTTAACAAAGCGGTTGGTCACCAACAGATGAAAGTGTTAAACTTGCAAGATGGAGAGAGAAAATTGTAAGATTTTGTAAGGTTCTGTGAGATTTTGTTTATACCTACAGTTTACATGATATCCAAATGTAGAATGGCGACTTCATAGGTAATTCCCAAAAAGATCTATATTTTGTTTGTTACGAAAGTATCTTAAAACATATATTTTAAAGCAAAATCTTTGAGACTATGATAAAATGCATTTCGAAAACTGTCCCTAGTAAACGGTAATTTGGTGTTGGAAATTTTCTTGGAAAGTGTTGTATCCCTGGAAGATGTTGGACTTGTACACGAAATCCGGCATGTAACCAATGCATTTTCACTGAAATCTCGATGTCTAATATTTGGGTAGAAGGATTCTTTCTCTAATTACTATGGTTAGGAAACAGTAAAAAGAAGTTAATGAGACACCTGCTAAGGTACTAACAGAAACGACAATGGATCACAATGGGGTTTCTTGTGCACGTTACATTTAACTGGATTTAAACTTGCCCCCCGTGGGACAGACTTTAGAACGAAAAGCTCGGGTATACCACAACATTACTGAGAGGTTGGAATAACTGACAGGACCTGACAGTGGCTCCTCGTTGTCTCGTTAAATGCCGCTATGTGATGCACATACGTGGAATTCTAGACACTATGGTGGACTGCTAAAGCATCAACGGTGGTTGAATATGTTCCCTTTGTGTGTACTAGGGCAAATAATACTGAAGTTCAGAAGCAACAGTCGTGTATTTCTTTAAAGAATTAAGCTTCCAATCCGCAATTACAAGAACTGCGTTTAGAGAATCAATCTCAAAATTGCTGAAAGACAATGTATAAAAAAGCTGAAAAACAAAGGTTAAAATTTATTTTAATCTCCCAAAATACGGAATATAAATATGTTACGAGACAAAATAGAATGGTTTATTCAATGACAACTTTTTGAAACCAACCCACAAGCAGAATGAACCCACTGATTCAGAATGAACCCACGCTGAACTACGGTGAAGAGAAATTAACCTCTATATTGCACAATATTTCGAATTCTACAATATTTCGAAATTCAATTCCCATTCAGAAACACTTTATTCACTCCTAAATGGTAAAACTCTTCTCTTATTTTTCCCCGTTAACTACCTTGATGGATCCACTTTAACCAATCTGCATCAAACAGAAACGTTTATTTACTTTTTATTATTTATTTTTTGAACCCCGCCTTAAACTGAAATAATCACATCGCTGGCTTTTTATCATCGAATATATTGCTAGAGTCAACGTTATTAATTCGTAGGCATGCATAAGATTTTCACCTCTCTCTCTCTCTCTCTCTCTCTCTCTCTCTCTCTCTCTCTCTCTCTCTCTCTCTCTCTCTCTCTCTCTCTCTCTCTCTCTCTCTCTCTCTCTCTCACTCACACACACACACACTTCATACTTTCGAGGATAGGAAATAATCTTGGATAGAGAAAAATTTCCACTCCCAGCCTGAAATCGAACACGGGACCCCTTCCACCCGAATGCTGGCAGTCTTCCATCGACTGAGCTAGAGACCAGCCAGAAGACTATATTTCTTAGAAATAATATATGGAGCTTTTGAACAGTTTCCGCACCTGATTTTGATTTTAACATAGAATACGGAAGCTGGATTACAAAAAACAACACACACACACACTGTAACCGCAGTATCAGACAGCGATTAGGAGGTGGCGAATTAATCGAAATCACGAGAATTAAAAAAGAAGATAAATTAATAAAAATGCTTTGCTAAACTAATATAAAATATTGTTATATTAATATGAAATTAGAATGAAATTAGAGTAATGATTAAAATAGCGGTTTAATTAAGAATAAGATGGGAAGAATATAATTTAAGACAACATGCTAGAATCCATGTAAGGGAGAGAAAATATTTCTGTAAAATCTGAACACAAGTCGGAGAGAAGGGAAGAGGTGACCGTTAGCCTCTTTGTTTAAGGAAAGGTTCAACGTCTGAGAACTATAACCAGGAATGTGTAGGAACAATAAGGTTTTCAAGATGCGGTCAAGCATAAGACCTAAAAGGATTTACTTTACTGAGGTGATAACGATGTATACTGTTACAAAGAGCCCAGGGTAGGCGTGACCCAACTCACGGTGGGATGTAACGTCAATGAGTTCGATGAGTTTTGCTAACCAATAAAGAAAAATCGAAATAAAAAAAGAAACCAATAATAATGTAAGATTTGAGAAATGGGGAGAAGGGTAGTTATTTTGGTCATGTGATAAGAGTTAGGGTGGGGATCAGAATAAAGTACGAACTGAATCGCAGAGCAGACGAAAAATCACTTCAACAGTCATACTACGAGGGGAAAGATGTGTTAGTGCGCGTGAAGAAGAAGTAGTAAAGATTTCTAAGTCCGAAATGTAGGGAAGTCAAGAATAACGCAACCAGCATAAGAGAAGCAGCAGAAGAAGTTTATAATAGCAAAGTATTCGCCGTATAAAGAAGTAAGAGAATTCTGTTAGGAAGTTTAGTAACAGGTGGTCACCGCTACAAATGAATCTGAATCAACGAACTTAGTGAGAATTAAATTAAATAATTTTTGCAACGAACCAGTGTATTATTGAGACAACTGAGCAGCCAACAAACAACAAATCCATTTCCTACAACCATTCACCTGAGGATAAGAGATCTCATAGCTCCAATTAGAACCCAAATCAAAAGTAAACACCAACCAATTGAAATCTGACATGCGGGTATGCCGCAACAAACACACACACACACACACACACACACAAGCAGCAAATACGCCAATTACAATTATGCGCTTAAATATTGTTGTATTAATATTTATATCGGTGTACTTAACTGTATAGACTTTTTGACTACATTAAGTAGTACTTTTCCATGACGCCTTTATTCAACTGTGGTTTGTAAACTATGTAAAATGTTTTCCAGAATTGCAATTATTTGCTCATGCTACTTTATTTCTTGGTTTTATAAATAGAGAAAGTCCTACATCATTTAATTTAGGAACAGCATTCATGCATTTTCGATTACAATGGCTCTATGATTGGGAGCTTGGCTCCATTCCGGCGCCGATAACAAAAGCTAAATTTCGTATGTATTTCACTTCATAGCTCTTTCCATCGCCTTCTCTCTCTCTCTCTCTCTCTCTCTCTCTCTCTCTCTCTCTCTCTCTCTCTCTCTCTCTCTCTCTCTCTCTCTCTCTCTCTCTCTCTCTCTCTCTCTCTCACTCTCTGATTCTTTGACCATGAAAGCATTCTGGTTTGACTTTCCTCACTGGTTCTGAGTATTAGGCATGAAACTTCTTGACATGACCCACAAAGCTAATGACATAAAAATCGATAACAGTAGGCGCTGGAGTTTTAGTACTGCGAGGTATAATGCACATTCTCTGATAAAACAAAGAAGCGTCGAACAAAGAGTAATCACAGATACATTTTCTTTCTTAACAAACGCTTAGTTGGTGTGCTATCAATACTATCACTACATATACTCCATTGTTACACAGCCCCAATATTCATTATTGGTGTTTCTTGAATATATACATTCTATCCCCACCCCCCGCATTTCACTTGCTACAGAAAATCAATTGAAAGGCCCCCGAGTATTGATTTTTATTCAGTGTTTTGATATAGTACCACGTTTCTGTAATTTTCAAGTTCGTTACACAGCTATTCACTCCTCTCCCCATGTAAATACTCCATAAATCCGGGGAGCTCAATTTCCTTTTCACTCAGCTGAAAGCAACAAGTGCATCCCTCTTCACCATGCACGCGAAACAATAACCTTACACACACCGATTTCCTTTTCGCGCTAAACAATCAGGTGACAAAATCCCAACACCCATTCAACAGCAGCATTTTAGAGGCAGATATGCCTCTAAAAGTACATTTGTTAGGCTCTTACTTGCCAATTGACTGCATTATTCCATGAATACGCTCTTAAAGCCAACTACAGCGCAATAGTTACCTAAACTTTTAGGGTCTGGGATCACTGAAAAAGTGAAACGCTTAATAAACATGGCTATATCATTTTTGCCTTTAGAACAATTATATATCTCACCTTACAAAAAGTGGGTCAGTGTTTTGCCTTCCAACCTTTTAGGAATACAAACGCAATGTTTAACAAGTTTTGTGATATACAGCGGAGTACAAGAGACAGGTATTTCCGTCTGAAAATATTTAGGCTTTGTAAAATTTTACATTTTTTATTTTGATAGAGTGCATAACTTTAATAATTATAAAATCAGATATAATTTCAGCTGTTTCAATGTATCCAAATTATTGCGCAACATCTGATTAGAAATGTAGTCCAGCATTTGAAGACTCGGTGAAAAATAAAGATTTTTATCTACTTTAACTTTTACAGCAATTTATTAATTAATTTGGCAATACTTTTTTAGCAATGACCATAAAACACATACGACATTCAATATTCTGTAATGAAGAAAGTAGCGGACACATTAACTTCAGTTTTTCAAAACCTTCAGTCAACATACTTTTTAGACAACACTACATTTTGTTTTCATTAACTGAAACATATTTGCGATAGAACGTTAAGAAAAGGTACGACGTTATCTATCTTAATGTACTGTCCTAAATAAGTTTAAATTGGAACTTTAAAAGAAATGCCATTTAGCCTTTACACAGCATTCTCAGCATCTTCAGCAGCTTCGCTTGCTTCCAAGGTAATATCGCTTTGCATGCTCTCGGATCTCAGAGACTGCTATATTCGAAGTTGACTTTTGTACCATAGAATTCCATTGCGAAATTGTTTCACGGCCATTGTGTCCCTCAAGCGAAAACGTAACTTAGGAGTACAGCCAGACTGAAAAATTCAATGCCATGGCCAGGATTTGAACCACGGATCTCCCGCTCTCCGTGCGGTTACTCTAAACTACTGGCTACTATGGCCAACGTGCCGATATGACATTAAATTCTCCAACTGACTCGTATGTTTCCCGGTAGACCACGAGGGGTTCTCATGCTATGAGACACGCGCCTATTTGTGGCTACTTACCAGGCTGTAAGTACGTAAGTAAAAGGCTTCATAGTTAAACCACTATGTTTTTCTTTTAGGTAAATTGATGGAAATAATTATTTCTTTCACACTAGCCGAATAGAGCGGGTCTTCTGTACAAACTCATCCAACTGGAGCTACCCACTCAAGTCATACACCTTCTTCACTCTTTCCTAAAACATAGATTCTTCACTGTCACAGTGGCGGGAAAAACATCTACACGAAGGTCTATCCGCGGCGGAGTCCCCGAAGGTTCTGTGTTATCCCCGACGCTGTACAGCGTGTATGTGGCTGACCTTCCCACTGAACAGCACGTCAACATAGCACAGTATGCTGACGACGTGCTGCTATTCTCAACAAACAGACACCCACGCAGAACCTTCAACCCCATCCAAAGATATCTAATCCTCCTCCAAGAATGGTGCACGTTTTGGCGATTGTCCATTAATACGGAGAAAAGCCAAGCGATATTGTTCACCAAGCGCCGCTTTCCCGCCAACTTCCCCCAATTTACCTACTTCGGGCAAGGGATCAGGTGGGAGAATTCAATCAAGTACTTGGGAGTCAAGCTGGACAAGGGCCTAACTTTTCGGGAGCACATCCAGGAGCAAGCTCATCGGTCGTGTGGTGCCGTGGCATCACTATACCCTGTGCTTCGGTCTGCGATGTCTGTTCCCCTAAAGTTGCGCCTCTTTATGGCTCTGGTCCTCCCTATCATGCTCTATGCGTGCGAAGTCTGGGGTATGGCCGCAGGCTCACATCTAGTTCTGCTCCAACGTGCACAGAATAAATGTCTTCGGATTATTTATTCTGTTTGTACAAGGTTCCCCGTGAGATTACTTCATGAGGCTTCATCCCTCCGATATGTGGAGGATGAAATTAGACGCCGGGCGACAAAATTCTTCGAGGGTTTGCCCCAACATCAGAGCGCCCTAGTCAGATCCCTTGGGGATTATGTTCCTCGTGAGCGTCGCTATAAGCGATACCGGTTACCCCGCATGTCTTGCGGTCACTACCGGTAACCACATGATCTCCATTCCAGCCTAAATTAAATTTCATCTACTCCAAAATTGTTATTATGGAATATTCAAAATTATACATACCTTCTCCCTAGTTTATTAATTAACCCACCAGCGGTGCTCGCTGTCCGTAGCACCCGGTTCATCATTCCCTGAGGAGCAAAAAGCTACCTCCCTACACTAACCCCACTTAAATTACACCCGTCATTCTGCAACATCCACATCCCGCCACTACGTGGTTAAGCTCTTCCCAGAGCAGGTACACGATTTGACCACCCTTCGGGCTGTTCCAAACAGCCTGCCAGATTTGTGCTGCTGCTGCTGCCGAATAGAGCCAGACTGAAAAATTCAATGCCATACCAGAATAGAGAATGTTTCGAGCAACCGCACGGAGAGCGGGAGATGCGTGGTTCAAATCCTGGTCATTTTATTAATGTTGTTTATTAAACGGTCCACCGCGATCAGCACATCCAACAAAAGGAAAGGGAAAATATCAGAGTACACTTGTTCTGAGGCTTTTCGCAGGGTTTTAGGCTATTTTATTGTGTCAAGCTTCTAATTCCTCCATGTGTGGCACTTACACACAAAACTACAATGACAAAACCTTTTACCAACACATACAATTTGAAGTGATGGAGAAGGAGATTTATGAATCTAAAAAAGCCGGAAGATTAATGAAATCCCTTTTTTTCCGCTGTCAGCTGAAACCCACAAAATTTGGTAAAAGAAAAAGTTAGTCAGAAAATAAAAATCTTGCCAGAACATCAAAATTATCCCCCCCCCCTTTTCTATCTAATGTAGTTCCTAGATTGTTTTTGACGTTCAATAATGCTTTTTGATGCCTTTTTCTTTAGCACAGAAAGCTTAAATAACGGAAAGAAAACTGAGGCACATTTCTCTAGCTGCCTGGCTGCTACTAGTAGAGAATGAAATCCTTTTATAGAACCTTCGATAATGTAGTCTTATTTGGAGGATACTTCAAATGCATTTTGGCTTGTAAAGCAGCAGGGATACACAAATAGCGTGTTGTGCACCATAAATCCCGACCCGATGTGTTGACATGTTTACCCAAACTCAAGGAAGGATAATCCGAGCCAAGTTCAACTGTCACACACGGTGGGAGCGCAAAAACAAAAGAAAGGCTGCAATGCGGAACAGGTTCAGCCTAAACAAAAGCTATGCAAATCAACTTACCCTTCTGAAAGGAAGCACAATTATACCGAACTTGCTTACTTCTTACCATCTACAGATGCAAATACATAATTTTTAAACTAACAGAAATTGAGTTTTTCAGACTTATCCACTACCACACATCTTTTGTTTCTTCTAAAGCACACGTATTTATGGTAGACTCACTGCTGTAGTTGGGCCGGTATGCCGTACCACCTAAAATCTGAACACGTTGTAAGCCTACCGTCTAAATTCATAAAGCGATGATTAGAATTAAAGAAAAAATAATGTTCATTGATCGTTCTTAGCACTAAACTGGAATGACAACAGCTTTTATATTAGCCATAAAGCTTTCAGATATAACAATGTAGAGTAACGCGATTCTTAAGTGACTTTTAGTGAGTACCACCTAAACTATTTTCCAGTTTGGTGAGTACCGCCTACACATTTTTCCAACTACAGCTCTGGGTAGAGTACTGCAGTTACACATGCATATTACTTTTGAACACACACACACACACACACACACACACACACACACACACACACACACACACACACACACACACACACACACACACACACAAATATAGGAAACGAAGTGTTTCAATCATAGTACCGTATCCCACATTTTGGTCATCAATTTACCATCGGTTACTCTGCAATTGACCTATGTTTTCCGCATAGATAGTCAAAGTTAGTTCTACTAAAACACCACGACACCAAAATAGACAAAGAGTACGGAAGCTTCTCGATACATTCATTTAATTAGTATTTTATTGTAGTTCTTTATTGTAAATACTTTTTTAGCCATGAGATAGTCAAACCACTCGAATTTTGATATTCTCTATATAAATCCACCATGCACCACTCGCATAGTGTTCACCCATAAAAATCCCAGAAAGATTACCTTTAAAATGTCGGTTCAGATTAGGTTATGTATTCTCTTTACTTATACACGAAGTTGCGTTTAAATCGCACGATTCTTACTTATTTTAGGTCCTTGGAAAATTTGTCTTCAAAACCTATCCTTTCTTGATATTGAATGTTTGGTGGAGATGGGAGTGATGCCGGTTTATCTAAAAATTTATTAATTCCTTGCAGAGAGCCCCGACTTAAATCCCAGAGAGCATAAACAATCTAGAAAACCACCCCTTTTCAGACCAACGTAATGAAAAAATGAAGGCATGACAAAATCAAATCTTTGGAATTCAGTCATTGCATTATCCACTGAATGGAACGAAAACCGATGAGACGTACAATCCTGAAAGTCCCAATGGCTCATATTGGTCAAGGGTTCGTCATATATTCAGCTAAATACAGAACTCTTCTAGAATGTTGAACTGACATACGATATCAACATACAACACTTGAGCGAGAAAAATAAGTGCCCCTTCTTCTGAATGGTATGCATTATCACGCTGTGTTGTTTATACCCTAGCAAGAAAATTTCTGAATAATAAATTAGTTTGCCAGTATGGTATTTCATATGCTCCGAAGCTGTGTCCATTACATCTCTAGATAATTTAATGGTGTACTGCACGCAAAGAAACAGGCGAATTATCTACGATCTTTGTCTAATCCAACTTACGCCGTGGAGTAAAACATTCCTTCCTGAATAACGACTCCCCTCCAGTATTCTCGCTCGTCAAATACGTAAGCTCCTACTGAAGTTATTGACGGTAGGTGTATGTGCAACCAAACACGCTCAATTACTGGGTCATCAGTGCCCCAATAAAAACCTATTCTTACAAAGAACCAATCATGGCAAAAGACAGGATAAAGATGAATAGAAAATAAAATCCATATGAAATGTAATAAATATAAAACGTTATTAACAAATAATGACAGTAAAAGAGAAAAATACTATTTTATGAAAGAAAAAAAAAAGTAAAATCTTCAAGTCGGGGTTTACTCCAGATAAAACGAACACCCTGTCCGCCACTTCGCCAGAATCGCAGCAAGACTGACTGGCAGTTGCAGGGAATCTCGATGGGTTCGAGAATACATAGAGGACCAAAGAACTTCGTTGCAGAGCGGACAACCAGGGTCAGGGTCCCTCTTAGGAGGGTAACTGTGTGAAATCGAAGTGGCCAATATGCAACCGAGCTAAACTGATCTCCCCCGACGAGATGAAGGACAGGAAGTTACCTAGTTTATCAGAAGATCCCCCAAAGATATAAGCTGTTTTCCAACCCAGCACAACAAACCTGTCTTCCATAGTGGCAAGCGATATACTAGCACTGGGCTGGATGGTTGCCACCTCAGCTGCCGAAACTACCATTTCATTCTTAGGCAAGCCACCTGATCAGTAATCAGTGCATGCACCACGTTAATGCAGTAGGAGAGTTGACAATGGAAGGCATCCTGGATGAGCTGTACTGCGAGCATAGTAGTTGTGCTTGTCTCTAAGGCACTCGAAGTGTACTGAAGGAATCACACAAAATGAGGCCGTCACCAAATTTTCGACAGCGCACACAACGGTTCGTATAAAAGCCGAATGTATATACCTCATGCCTACTTAATATCATACCTTTCATTTTTATCTTTGAAGTAGTATATAACCGATTACAAAGTCATTCAGATCTTATAACGTTTTCCATGTTATCTTTGGCCTTTAGGTATCGTACCTGCATCAAAATGAGGAATTGTCTTTCAGGCTGTTTTGGTGAATTAAGTAAATAAAAATGACAGAAATCCTTGTCTATAACACTCCTCTTCACATGAATGCACCTCATTCATTTATATTACAACACCCAACTTACCTCTCTCTTGACCTACTGCTTCTTGAAAAAATACATAGATAAATATATTTTCCGTAAGTTTATTTGCATTGCGGTTAAAACAAACTGTGAGATCGGAACAGAAATTCTAGTAGAGTTTCGTGTTTCAAACGCCTTTGTTTTTTATGTTATTATATCCCTCCCGCTTTTTATAAAATATACGAATATCTATTCGCACACGTTTTGTAGTTTCAATTGCCGTTCTTCTTCTAGCATATCTTTCTTATTTCTTTTTTTTTTTTTTTTTAATCAAGTTAGTGAGCTTCTTTGAAGTCCATTAAATAGGTCTATACTTGGCATGGTTTGGTCTTAAAGCTGTACGTTCTGCCAACTGCTATGATCTTGAATTTGTATTTGAGATTGTGTGATAGGAACAATGATAATAGCACATGTGGGAACTCCTCCGCATCAAGGCTATGAAGAAATGAAATTAACTTTACTGAACTTACCAGTGACATCGGAGTAGCGAACACCCCTTTTTTGTTTGACCTTCTCCGTGGTCAGGAGTAACCTATTAGTCTGTGGTTCCCGAGGTCGCCGGTTCAAAACCGGTGAAGCGTAGTCTTTTTTTTTTTTTTCATGGCTTTCTTTGAACGGAAGTAAAGCGCGGTCCCATGTCACAGATTTACATAAAAGAATCCATTACTCATTATCAAATGGGACGCAGAAATCTACAGCAATTAATGAATGTCCATAAATAAAAACAACCTTTAACACTATGTTCCCATTAATGCAAACAAAACATATGGGGACTTCCCTGAGCTCTCCCCCTAAATGTCCATCAATGTATTGAGCGTTCTAGACGTCTTAACGGTTATCCGCATAAAATATGAATTATCATGAACTCCAATGAATTCCTTTACGCAAAATGCTATTTAATAATTTCATCGTTTGGCGACACGATGTGCATACCAACTCCAAACTTATGATATAAATCTTCCTCCTCTCTTTTTGATGCTTAAAAAACTACCCCATATTATCATAAATCTTAATGTTTACTTGAACAACAGAGGTGCTAATCAGCAACTGTAATACAAATTGTGGTTAATTAGCCCGACTTTCTACTATTGAGTAAACGGAGCGTACACGTTCGCCACTACTGCAAACTTTCCTCCAAGAACAAAGAGATGACAATAGTTTCTATTTAAAGGAGAAGATAAGTAATCACATCGATCAAATCACCTATGAAATTATTCATGGGGAGCAAAGTAGAATGATGCAGTTTCCGGCAACATAAAGCTTCGATAATTATATCTATCGTTCCAATTTTTAATGGGATTAATAACGCTGCTATAAAACCGCTCGAGTGCTGCATCAAATATGCAAATGAGCTATGAATACAGAACGAACGTAGCAACAAACAAGCTATGTTTGTGATCAAACAGTTCTGCATTTAACCATTATCTGCAATATAATTATTATAGGCTAAACTCCACGAAGGCGAACCGCCGCCCTAAATAATAGATCACTAAATAAGGGTAACCAAAATGTTCTTTCAGCCGACCAAACTTGGGGTTTTGTTGCTTGAATAAATGGAATAATACTGAAAAGTTCAGTTATTTTTACTATGCATCCAACAATTACATTTTTTCCCATAACACAGCAGTTCAACAGCCATTCATGGACCTAAGACCTGTTTTTGGCTTGTCTTAATCCGGCATACCTTTGCCACCTTAGTGGTGTTTTTTCTCTCACTCCCTAATCCGTGATTTTACCGAAGCTTTATACTGATTCCAGCTCGTGTTCAGGCACATCACAGTATCTGAGTGCCCCTTTAGCCAGCTAATCAACATTTATATTTCCAAAGATGCGCTAATGACCATGACATTTCGAGACTAATGCGCCATGGCAGAGCAATCAACACATTTATGCATTCCCACTTTTGATTTTACGTACTCTGACGTTCAGTGGAACAGCACCCCTTACCAACTATAAGTGTGTGCAAGACGTGATGTCTCCAGAACGAGAGGATAACCAAACAAAATCCCAAGTTTGGCGTCGCACTGAAGCACATACAAGCCAGCCATGAAAACTCGCTGTTAGTGAGACATAGCTCCTTCAGCACAAATATTTTGTTTGAAGTTACAAACGGTTGCAAATATTAATACTTTCTACAACAGATTTATCTAGAAAATTTGGAAATTACAGGGTCTCTTGCCAGGACTGTTTTACTAAAATGAACAAATAAAACACATTGCATAATTTTTTTCAAATACTTGCATTAAATGATACTCCAACAGAACACTGGTCACTGCAACCAGAAACTTATGCATTCAACGTACCTATTGAAGAAGGTATATGATGCTGCACACCGAAATATAACCATTATTTTGAAAATTGACAACGTAACGTAGAAAAAGAAGAAACGTTATATTTAATGGAGAAAACACAATTACTGAATGTATGTAAAGAAACATGAAATCATTGCTCAGCGATAGGTGCATGAACCTATGCTGTGTCACAACTGATCTAGCGTGAGTCAACTATATATTCCCTTAAGAAAATCTGAGTCTGTAAGAAAGAGCAAGTTTATTCAAGTTAGCTCAGCGAATGCATTCACTGTTAATGCATCAAGAAAAACTGAAAACAGGTTAGTTATTTTCAAACTACATTTGTTGTTGAGGTTTTAATATGAGTTAAAGATGTAGTTTTTTATGTGATTTATGAGTTCTTTCTTCTAAGTGTAAACATTTATGAATAACATTCTCTGCGGGAGGCGAGCAACACAAGGAAAAGCTACGTTCCTCTTCTAATTAACTGTTCTATTATTATTGTCCACCACTTCTGCGTACTGCCCCTGGCTCCCGTATGCTATTTACTTATGTGTCTAACAATTATTTTTCGTACTCGGTCACACAATGGCTCAGCCGCCCCTCAAGGGACAGGAGTTAACTGGAACCGCCCTAGAGCAAAGCTTGCTAATCTGCTGCGTTCCTTTTCTAAAGGTAAAGGAAACAATGGTCGTCTTGAGCAAGTATGCACATACCGCGTCTTTTGTGTTACTGTGCCAAAGGTATAAAGCTTTTTACTTACAGCTTCTGTAAGCGATGAACCAAAAGAGTTCTACATAATCCTTGTTTTAACAAAGCAAAGTACTGCAAGCGACAGTCAGCATACAGTGCAAACAACACAATGTGAGAAACTCTTCTAACTTATAGAAAGCACACGTAATGAACATCCGCACCTTTGCCTCCGCCTTTGAACATAAAGTTGAACTGCTGCTGAATTAAAACTTCCTTAATACTCCTGTATTGGGGTATTTCTAGTTTTTTAAAGAATAATCGGAAATAACTCAAACGCACATTACCTGAATGTTAGATTAGGATACGGCGCAGTAAAACATAAAATTAAAATAGTTTAAATAACGTCATTTTGAAAGTAACACAGGTTCTCAACCCTTAGTTTGGTGAGAGAATGTGACTTAACGGCGCATTTTATTTGTTTCCTTTCCTTTCTCTAAAGAGGCAGTTTTGCAACTTAAAGCACACATTACGTTTTAAAATATTGCCTCTGTATTAAGAAAACACTCCGGACACAGATTTTATAAATTACCTTTTTTCTAAGTTGATTTTCTTAACCAATAAACACTCCCTCTTGAATTTTATAAACACCAAGGTAATGAATTTGAATATTCTTGAATGTAATAGGTATTTTACTTTAAGTTTCTTGGAACAGAATTTAAAATAAACTACCACATTCATTACATCCAATTACATTAAACTGATTTCACATCAGCTAGTCAATGATTGGCCAATAATTCTTCTACATCTGGACCTAAAAGTACATAGGACTAGAAAGGCAATCTCCTTTCTGTGTGTTCATATTACCACGTTCGTGAGTTTTATATCTTTTCAAATATATATACGAATGTGCTATGTAACGGAATAGCTAATTTCCTATGCATTAGAGTATAATCTGCCAATAAAAGTAGAATTTAGTTTCGGCTGTCTCTATCTTGCGTTATCCAACCTGTTTACTGTCCAGTTTTCGCTTCCATACATCAACATGCAAACCATTCATATTAAAAAAAATATATAAATTCTGCACTTTTTTATTACATGACCGATACACTATTCACTGTTCCTATTAACAGTCGTGGTTTATACTTTGGAGTTACCGCTGCAGAGCCATTTGCATGTGGATTTACTTTTCTTTCTTCCCACAACGGCGGAATGTTATATTTATTTCCTGTATCATATCTATAGAAATATGGGCCCAAATGACCTTGTTGTCGACGGGCCCTAAAACACCACACACTCACTCACTCTATAGAAATATTTGCAATTGTTTGCAAAGAATACTCAGCTTTACGGAAATTACGGCTAAGTAGAGCGATACATTTTTATTGGTGGTTGAAGACAACCTCGTCGCTAACGAAACGGTAGAAAAATACATACCAACCGTTCTGGAGCTTAAGAGCTCGGGAAACAAATGTTTCTTTATGTTCGACAGCATTATGTTCTACCAGTCTCAATTTTCCATTCGTGCTTTGTAACTGATGGAGTTGGCCCGCGCTTCAAAAGGTATTAAATCAAGGGAGGGGAGGTAGTGCCATTATGCCAGCTTACACTACTGTATGTGCTCGCTATGGGAAAGAGTTCAGCGTGTGCCGCCACAGCACTCTACTGTTGCCATCTTAAGGCGTTGTGTCACACCAGATGTACCTCGACTTTCCTAAGTTGTTGCATCCCGCTGCAGGGGAAGAGGAAATAGTTTGAGATATGGGGAATGCATCAATGTAGAAAGACAGTAAACATATCTGGTTTAATAACACATTATTATTACTATTATTATTATTGTTTCGATATTCACAGCTAAAGCCCGGAGTTCCACTGTACCTTTCTTCGCAGAGTTTAGTACTTAGAATTTGTTTCCCACCCAAAATTAGGGAATTAAAACCTGAAGAAAGAAAGCACTTAGTACCCTAGCTACTAATACCTGCATCGCCGCCTATTGATTCTGATACTGCATAATTCAAAGGTACATAGAATGAATTTAAGATAATAGATTTTAATATATATTAATGCCTTGAAACCATGTCTTTAAAATGATGTATCAATTATAAAGATATAACTGTAACTACATTGTTTTTAACTTTCAATAAAATGCTGCATACGCTATTTCTGCTTCAAACTGTCATGACTGTATAAGGTAGCAAAAATATGAGAACAAATTTCTGTAACTACTTTTTCCCACATAGAAGTAACATTCTCTGGACTCGTGACCTCCGTGGGATGAGGTGTGGGGAAGAGAGGAACCGTTGTCCGGTTACGCAGTGAGTCAGCAATACAGTAAACATTCAACAATCACCTGCAGAAAGTCACATAGCCTATACTGCAGAACTAGTCCAGTGCAGTAAGATTTACTAATCTTCTCACCGTGTCTAAAGATCTTAAGAAATGTAAGGTTGTGCATTCGAAAGGGCGTGAAATTATAAGTAGCGTTATAGATAATGTGAAGAAGCTTTGAAAAAACAATATTCAAATCCAGAGTCACAAGGTCTATCTGTGAGCGACTCGTATATCATTACGTCACATGTGTATATGTCTGTAGTGAACGCATTCCTCTCAGAGTTCATAAGGCTAGGGCATAACACTATCGCGTTTTTCTTTTAATTTACATTCCCCAATGTTAAGTCATATCGGACGATGAAGGGAATGGGTGAAATGATGCTCAAATGAGCCCATGGTTCATAGTACTTAAGAGTTAAAGTCGGGTGCTCAGAAGATTACCCTGGCTTTATCTTTGTCAATTCAAACGTCTCAGATATGGCACGGATTATTCTCGGAAGAGTGAGAGGGTTACTGACGCGCTTCTCGGAGTGTGCTAAGCACCAGCGAACGCATCATCTCAGCCAATGGAATGCGCAGGACATATGTCCAGTGGAGTAATCAGTGCGTTATATTTGAGATTTCTACTAACAAAAATAAAGCCAGGATAACCTTTTGAGGAGCACGATAATGTCCGACGTTCGTCTTTCAGGATAAGGGAAAAGACTTATTCAGGTAACCCACCCTGACCGAGATTCAAACTCGGGAGCTTTTCAACGCGAGGCAGACACGCTTCCATCTACGCTACCGAGGCGAGCGATATTGCCCATGAGTTTTCATTTTCGCAACCCTTTCAAACCACACCAAACCAATTCTCTTCCCTGTAGTTCTTGAAATTTGCCGATTCTTTTCAACAATCGTCTTAATTTTAAACATTTTCAAAATGCTCTCCATTACTATATTCAATCACATTGCTATTCTGTATGTAACATATTTGCATGACTACTACCAGAAAATATTTATAGCCATTTTGTTGTCAACGGGGGAGTTTTATATAAACGTAGTCGTATCTGACAGCTCTTATCTGCACCCATTTAAATGGCCTTCAGATTCCAGAGTAATAGCTTTAAATTATTTTAAGTGCATATTTTTTTTTTAAAAAAATTTGATGTGTACAGATCAAGTTCTACATCTGAGATGATTCCTTATAAACGATACTGCACTTGACCTCGTAAAACAGCGAAAGCTTTCTTTATGGTTATCTCCTGAAAAATAATCAGTAATAGCATAGGCTTTAACTTGTGCTTTATTTTCTGTGTGGCACTGACAGCAGCAGGTGTGAAGTCAATAAAAATGAGAAAGTGTGGGTTAAGTACTTTCTTTGGGAACGTGAGAAATAAAATCCCGGTTTACAAGTGAGGCGTAGTAAATGTTTAAGTTTTTACTGCAGCCAGTTAACGTTAATGGTTCCTGACAATGGGGCACGCTCATAACGACGCGCTAGCTTCAGGCAGAATACCAAGTGTCAGCGCACAATGGCAAGGGGCCTATAGGCTAATGTGTCCTATTTCTTCTTAGAGAATTAAAAGTGGTGCGCGCACAGTTCGACGATCTTAAACGAAGAAACAGAGTTTCCTGGTGTGATAAACAATGTTTTAAGGGTGAACTGTTTTCAACAAACCTGCGTTGCTATCTAATGCATTATCCCCCTTCATTTGCGATACAGTGTACCATAACTACATGACATGTTTGGTAGCCATTGTATTTAACAAGAGCAAAACTGATAGCATCCACTTAAAGATAAACGTCTATCCCAATAACAAGTAAATATAGGACATCGGAAAAAACTCTTGGAATTAACATTTGGAATTTAACGACACGCCGATAGTTTTGGTAATATAAGAAACTGAAAGCCGCTAGTTTCTTTGCGAGAGAAATGTGAGCTGCAGGTTTTATTGACCTGAAAAAACAACATAAGCATACAAAAACCAAACACTAATTTACAGAGCACATAATTCCCTATCGAATAATATAGAACGCTTTATAACATTTTATTTTGGACGCAAAATTTTCACTCAGAAAATAAAAAACAAAAGGAAAGAAGTATTGGCGGGAAACTTGTGTCAAACTATTAATAAGCTAATTTATTAAGCAGTTTATTAACACATTGAGTCTTACGCATTGTGTGTTTACTCCAAAATATCGGTACTTCAATATGGTTTACGCTGAACATGTGCCAGTGTTGCATCACTAACTCAGGGCAATTGTCCAGATCAGATCGGACAGCCTCAAATAAATGATACTCTGGTCTTCTGGGACTTCAACAGACCAGCAGAAGAATCGGCTCACTCAGGTTTACCTGTGTGGAGTGGTTTCGCCCAGCACCTAGCCGCTTAGTGCGGCTTTATCTGGGCAGTACAGAAGATGTCTGTCACAAGCGTTTGTGCCAGGGCATAGGTTTCTCTGATCTGTTGGGTTAAGCCGCTCAGGCTGCCGCCTGGGGTATGTATTCCTAAGGCCGCCTTCACCCGAACTCCCCGGTTGAAGGAGGTCAGAGTGCAGACAGCACGATCAGAGGGGGTAGCCAGCAACCACAGTGGTGTCGTTGAGCTGTGTGAAGGTATTATCTAGACCCATTTCTGGTTCTGAGGTTTATGGTGGGGGACTTCAAATGACCTACTGTAGGTTGTAGTCTCCACTTCGTACCGATTTGAAGAACACGCGCCAATGAAAGCCGAGGAAGTGTGACAGTGAAACGCTACAACAGCTACTGAAGGGGCGCATGTCATATTTTTCTGTATCAATTCGATTTGGCTATGCTGGGACCACATGTAAATGCGGTTGCATTCCGGCATTTTGTTTGTAGGATGTAAAGAGGGTTAAGAGGAGATTATAGATATGGATTGACCTGTTCATTAGACGCTAAACTCAGCCATAGATCACATGTACAATCACACTGCTATATCCATAAATCTCTTAATTTTCCTTCCGTTAAGTATCTAGTCACAGTAGCTATTTTTCCTTTCAAACTTCTCACGTTTATACTTAAAATCTAATTAATGCATTACTACTGCAACTCGAGCAAATTCAATTTCACTTCTTGGATGCCTGTCAGGTGACCACAGACCGATTTTCTCAGTAAGTATCTGGACTAGGTGTAGTAGAGGTAATTTTGGATTAAGAAAATTGGGATAACTTGCCAAACGATTAAAATGAATGTAGAACAAGAAAGCAGCTTGTTGACACTGAACTTCAGTTACTTAACCTTACATTTCATGTTAGCTTAGATCTGATCAACTTATACTGTCACTACCACAAACCTTCAAACAGTACACCGTCATACGCTTCAACAGATCCAGATAAACATAGGGAAATTCCAAACGGTTATTTTGTGTATCCCAATACATTGTTTCAACGTTAGTTCTTTCTAGATATTTAAATTTCATTTCGATTATTTAAGAACTCATTCACAGTTCATATGACGTTTCTACTTAAAACAATAAACTACGAAAACGTTCTGGATAATTTCCAGGATGGTACTGCGTAGTATAGGTTTTAAGAGAATAATTATTTTCATATTAACTATAACTGATTTCCACGATTTTACAAAACAGACTTGTTTATATATTAATTACATCCCATTAATATGAAAGAGAAACAGAATTTAAAATGTTAACCCATTTTTATGAAGAAACTATCATTCTGTGTTGAGAAAAATAATCTACTGAATACTACTCAGCAAATAATACAAAAGCTGTTTATTAAAACAATTAACTTCCCCAATGCGATTGGGAAAGCGAGATCAGGTTCAATGAAAAATATTTCATGTGATGTGCAGTTATATCGGACGTAATGTAGGTACATTACAAAGCGCAATCCGCCGGTAATGTATGTCATGCGGTATTGTATCACCACATGTAGAGCAGACTGTAGCTTCCTACCGTATTCGAGATACACGGCTACAATAAATTTCCATAAAGTTTATGGTGCCATCAAATTCTCCCCAACGTAACATTCAGGGGTGTGATAACAAGCACCGCGTAACGAATTAACGCTTTGAGTTCGTTTTATGAGCAGCGATTCTTTCCAAGGTCTTACCCAAAAGCCAATCACTGAACAGCGGAAGTTTGAGACGAAATATTTTAGAATGCGCTAAAGTTACATAGCCAAGGATAGGAACTTCAAAGTATTAAAGCCAGAACGAATATAAATTCGGCTGAAATGAACAATAGATAATGAGATCGGAAATGATATAACATCTCCCCCGACCTTCTTTTGGGTGTGCAGACAGCACTCGGGCAAGTTTTCACCTGCTGGCCTTTGTTATCTAAGCTACATTCAAACGATTAATTGCTACAGAATTCTTTGTGACATAATGTTTCGGGAGCAGAGATCTTGAAGCCAACTGCTGCCCAATCTTTGAGCTTTGATAGCCAATGGATAGAACCGTGTGCGAGAACATTTTACAGGATATATACATATATTATGTCATCCTTGACATTTCAAGATGTAACGGTAGTTTTTGTTTGAACTTGAAATTGAGTTTTGTTTTCTGATCTGACTGTTAGTGGGCCATGTAATGACAATATAAAAAATGATGAACGGTTGCTACGGGAAGAAAATCAATAATCTTGTTTGATGATGGTAAAAATGTCGCGGTGAATATAAAAGTTTTGCATAGTAACAGAAAATCAGTAAACTTTAAAAAAGAGATATGTTCTGTAATCTTGATGGTGGAAACACAATGTGGGCAAGATTAAAAGTTTTAATAGTGATGAGTGGACGTTCAGGAGTGAGTAATTTTATGTAATTAACGGAAACTATATATTAAGGAAGTAAGGACTTATCGATATGCTGGAGGTAACCTGCAATGATTGACTAGGACAATTAAATTATATAACGAAATTGAATTTATCCAAAATTGTATTTATTTCACTCGAAACCACACCTAAAAACAAGGGATCTCATGACTATTATTTAATTAAACACAATCATCAAGAAACAATTCAAACTACAGCGAAGTAACCCTGTTACATCTGGATTTCCGACTTGGTCTTCGAAACAGTCAACGTGCATCCTATCTGCAACGAATAGAAAATCTGGTTACATATGGCGCCCGAACATGTGGCTAATTAAGATGGAGAGAAATTAACTACGAATAAAAATTTTTGTTACAAAGATATGAACACCTACTATTTATTCGGTCTACAAACATCTTCCATTCGTCTCCTCTTAGGTCTTCACATGAATCTCGTATATTAGCTGTTTTTACAGTTATGAATCTTCCATTTTTTCCGTCTATGTTCATAATTTCTCAATTCATCAACGTTAAAATTGTTTACTTCTTGGCTATATCTTTATTTTTATATGGTCGAGTACTTAGCACTATTAACTCTTCCAGGAACTTCATTCTGAATCCCGTATTTTGTTTATATTTACTCAAGAGTTTTAAATCTATATTTCAGACCCACAGGATAGCTGGGATAAATGCTTAAATTACACTTTAGAAGTTTTAAGTTTGTGCATCTTATTGTTTAAAGTACAATTAACATGCCTTAATTACCCTCTTCGAAACTTCCTTATTTTAACGTCAATGTCGAGATCTGCGTAACACATATCCCAAATAACAGTACTTGCGTTCAAATACCATTATTTTGACTTCACAATGGATATTTTCATATATTCTTCGTATATCTATTTAAGTATAGAGTATTATAAAAGCTTTTTTGAATAACATCGTCAGCAAAAGTACACTGAAGCTTATTTTTGTGATATTTCAAACCGAACACTTACTAATCTTTTATTCATTTCAAATACGAAATATATATATATATATTTATTCCGTTTCTAGCTAAGGTAGTCCTTAAGTCGTTACAATAAAATTGTGCCAATATTCTTAATGTCAGCTCTCCCCAAGATGCTATAAACTGTGTTAAAAGTGTATTAGGCATACTAAGTTCGTTGTGTACTGCCTCAAATACATCCCGGTTTAATGATGAATGATGTCCATTTGCGATTGGATAGCTCGTACTGGGAGATCGTACAAATTAAATTTGAGTTGCCTAATACTTGATTGTTGCTTTGTGAAATGGAGCCCGAGATGGAGCGGCAACTTCTCCGGCAGTAGTGCTTAGCAGGATAGTATTGTTAGTAGTCACAGGCGCTTAAATAAGATTTACTCAACTCAAAATGTACACGTGGATTAATACAGTGCTATAGTGATCATCCAGTACGATGGTCTTTAGCGTAGACCGTCAGTGATTGAGTCCTTGATTGTCATGAAAGTATGCGATATTGTTCACAAAACTAACCGGAAAGAGTGCAGCTACACGGCTCCGATTTCACATGTGTGCGCTCTTTTAAATACTGTTGCTCTATGTAACCAATTTTCCATACTTAACGTAATTGTTGCTATGCATCCTAAGTTGGCATTTCCGCACTAGTGCGGTATTTCTCCATAGCTACACATATAGGCGATGCACGTTCTAAAATCTAACATTTATCTTCAATTATATTTATTAATATTTCAGCTGATATCTTAACTACTAAAATTCAGATTGATATAAATACATGTAGTAAAAAAATAGTATCCAATACACATGTAGTAAGCACATAACGGAACCTCGCCGCAAGCGTATAGTTTTTTTTCTTTCTTTTTTTTTTTATCTCTTTTCCAAACCTTTCCTCGTCCCGTATAGTGCTTACCTCTTTAGTATCGCAATATACTATTATAAACGAATTTGTCAACTGCCATGCTCATATCAACGCCGATGACATGCCGGAATTTTGACTCATAGGAATTCTTTTACATGCAAGCATATCTACTAACATGGGACTGTCGCTTTTGGTTGAAAGGAACAAGCTGTTCATTGATAAGGAGCAAACTCTCGTCTTCCTGTTCAAAGAATTCCCTACGAGAACAGACAAATTCTTTAGCTTAATATGCAAAGCAACAGCCCACCCGTAAGCTGATCTCTGCCTCGGACCATGGATCCTTCTTTTACCTCTAATCCTACCGTCACTATGTCTTGCTTCAATAACAACGTACTTTAATTTTGTTTTCACAAAGTAGGCTAACAATACACAACGCAATGAACACTCAAGCAAGCTTTTGTTTCCCGCACAAAACTAGCGATAACTGACCTGAGGCGCATGGGATTAACCAGTGAAAACAATCTGGTATCCTTTGTTTACATTTCCCTAGCAACGACGTGTCCCTTGCTTGATGACGTTTATGAATCTTCCTTTAAAAACCAGATTGTAGGTTTCTTCCATTCCGCGGTGTTCATGGCTGATGTAAGAGAGAAATTCGGATATAAGTTTGCTGCTTTTTCTTCCCTTATTCTGATGCGTTCATTCGTCGGTGTAACTCGAAGGCCATGACTCTGTCTTATCTCTTTTATAAAGTAGTGTGTGTCCACCAGTGTGTTATCCTCGATCGGATTGATTTAGATACTTAGAGCGCTCTCTTGAGGATGGTTGCTTGCACTGCCTCCAGTCTCCTCCTGTTGGCATTGTTAGGTGTGCCCATATTTTGTTAATTGTGATGTGGGTAGTGCTGTACCATAGAGTTTCTGTATTCTCTTTATGTCAAACATGACCTTTATCGCTGCTGATCATCTTTCCTCAATATGATTAGTGAAGGTTTTGCCTGTTGTCTGCAGTGCAAGTCCAGGTTATACAGTATTTGACTATTTCCATCTTGTCAATTGCACATAATAAGATGTTAGTTTTGGAGTAATTTCCTCCTCTTCCAAACTTGGTTTTATTTGTGTTTATGTTTAAGCTATTTCTGCTTTACCAGTCATGTGATCTGTTAAGTCGTAGTTGTAAATAATACATGTTACTCGACAACATAACCATATCGTCCGCATATAGGAACATATCTGTATCTTCTGCTACCTCGTATTACATCGTGTGTCAGCAAATTAAGTAACATCCGACTGAGTAGGTCCCGTTGGAGAACTCCATTGGTCTGGATGATGGGTCTCGAGTGGCCTACGTTGTCGCTAAGGTGCTTAGCTCTGATATTACTCGTTACAGTGAATGATCATGCGGTAACTTCTGCAATCGTTAGTGTCGCACAATAATTTAACAAATGAAGGCGTTGAGCAAGGACATTTGCCCGTGATTATGCCAAATATCTCTCTCGCAACTGTGTACATCGGGACATTATTCAAACTTTTTCTTCACAATAACACATACGCGCGCATACATTCACATCACACGGCTTTTCCTTATCCTTTTACGATTCAAGGAGTCTCAAAACATGTATTTCTGTGAAACCACGGTATTCGTTTTTGGGAGGTTCACAGTACATTTTCTAACTGTAAGTACTTGCTGGAGTAAGTCGAACGAAAAGTTGCTCAAAAACCGAAGTTGCTATTTAACTTCAACTTTAAGGATGTGCCACGATTTTAAAGAAAATCCGCCCACTCCAAACTACCCATTTATATAGAAACATTTTTGAAAAGTTTTGATTTTCCTAAAAATGGATCTAGCGATTGTGATCAAAATACCACAAGGTGACAAATGAAAAGTAAATCTTGAATCTTTTGGGGGGGGGGGGGGGGGCGACAGCCTCTGTGATCGGCGTTTTGGATAACTAGCAAATTGTAAGGTAGGCAAAATTTCACTACACAAAAAATATCTCCTTACAACGCATAATTTACATCAAAACTTTGTCCGTGTCTTTTGACCGTGCACAGGAAGCAATTTCAAAGCCATTACATACGAATCCGCTCAAAAAAGGTTTACACTTGACAATCGCTTAAAGTTCACCGTATTCTCCTAACACTGTTGAGCCTACATGTGAATATATAATAAAATAAACGCTTATCTCGGTTAATAGCAAGTGTATAGAAAAATAAACGTTTGTATGAATAGTTGGCACAGACTAGAAGCGCAATAACTACTTATTTGAATATCATTGAGAGTTTTGCTACAAATGCGAAAATACTCATTTGAGTGTTTCATTTGCTTTTCTTTCTAGCAATGCTTATTTAAGTCAGGGGTACGTAATTTAAAAGCAGAACGGCTGGTTTCTAAAGACCTAAAACTTCCGACGTACGCGTCTGTTATTGGCATTCCCAGTGCAGCAATATAAATATTACTGGCGTTCCCTCACGAAGTCCCTAGCTCGCTGCTTGGCTTAAAAGAGATGCCAGGAATGAATGAATTTGCGAGACCGAACTCAAATATATTTGCCACGTTTATCTTTGAAAATTTCTCCTGGCCGTTCACACGAAGTTTAAACTACACATACCTTACTCAATGACCTTTTCGTTTCTCTCTCTCTCTCTCTCTCTCTCTCTCTCTCTCTCTCTCTCTCTCTCTCTCTCTCTCTCTCTCTCTCTCTCTCTCTCTCTCTCTCTCTCTCTCTCTCTCTCTCTCTCTCTCTCTCTCTCTCTCTCTCTCTCTCTCTAACGCATTACTGAAAAAATTTAATGATCGGAGTGAATAAAGGGGGCGTGTATATTAGGCATTTCCACTTTTCAGGTTGAGAATATCCTCAGCAAATCAGATCTGGAAATCTGATCTCCTGATTGGAAGCTTCTACAGTGCATTAGTGCTGCTGTTTGTAACGTAGTGGAGGCAGCCTTGAAGTTAAACAGTAATTTACAACTCGATGATAAAAATAGGGCGGTGCATAGAAAACAAAAGCACTAATCTACTCGATATTCTATATATTCCTAATTTTTAAGTGATATTCTATACTCCTCCACAGGAGAGAACGTCTCCGACGCCTGAGACGCAGGGGGTTGGCCGAAGGTCCCCACACCCTCCCTGGACAGGTTTATGACACCCCATGTCAGTACAGTTACAGACCATTGAAAAACATTCTGACAGCTTCTACTTTTGTGAATGAATCTTCTCGGCTTTAATGTACAGAGTGAATAGGGCGCATGTTTTTTTAACGGTCTGCTCCTTGTATAGCAGGCGTTCTCTGCCACACACATTCGCTGTCCTTGTCCCACAGCACATTCCTTACAGGGATTTTCTTTGCGTTGCTATACTAAACAATAAATTTGTCATTCTAGTTACAGATATAAAAGTATACAATATTTTGCCAACAAAGGAACTATTTTTAGGCTTAATAACGCTAGCAGTGAAATAAGGAATAGTATTTGGCATGCAAAAATAAAATCGCGTAAACCCTTTAAACCAATGTTTTTGCTTTTAATGCTGAGTCAGTCTAAAAACTTTAATATTTCAATTCAACTTTACCAAAATGTTGACATTTTTCCAAATTCTGAGGTTGTATACTTCCTATTTGTTTACTCTGACAGGCAGAAATACTTGTGTGATGCAATATGCATTTAAGATACTTTATTAAGAGCATAAGCAGAACTTGGGGGATTTTTGGTGGACAACATGGCACTGAGGTAGGTTTCCCCCACCATCATTCCACCAATTGCTCCATCATTCATTCATTCCAGGCGTTGGGCCGACGCCCCATCCTTCTCATCAGGTTAATATGCATCGGCTCCCTCGCTCTGAGGTACCCCAGTAGCACCTAACACCAGCCTTGGTGAGGAAGGGAGACATAAAAAAATAAACGGAACTTAAAACTTCTTAATGTTTTCCTTCTCTCTGGTGTCTGGGCAAAGAAAGCTTTAAATTTCTCTGATGTACAAATTGAATTGAGCAGTACCAGATATGCGGAGACCTAACAAGGACTTGAGGCCCGGTACTCCAGAATCCCGTTAACAATATAAGATGGCTAAAAAACTTTGCATAAAAAACCTCTTCTTTTTTTAGTGGCTGGGCAAGCGATAAAACGCACTGCGCTTACATTTGTTACTGCTCCACACTTACGTTCACAAATTTATGTGGCTCATCTGAAACACGAGAAGCGTTTTTTTCTTTTTTTTTTTCCATTTACATGTTTCATTCGAAAGCTACTATATTTTTCTTTAGCTCTAGAAATTCCTTACGTCACTTAATTTAGGGAACAAGGCAGTAGTATCCAAAGAAGGATACGAGAGAATATGCCCTATAGATCTCCTTTAAAACTGACCACAATTCAAAGAAAGACACTGTATTTCATTTCGGGAATCAGATACTACGAAAGTACAAAGCAGGCGAAGAATTGCTGTAGAATTGAACAGACGATAAACTTTGTTTCTAAAGCTGCCATCAAACCCTAGCACGCCGTTACTGTGTCAGCACGTTCAACAGAGAGTGGCGCTATGGAATTCTAAATCAGTTGGTCACTTGGGCCGAAAAACGGGATAGCGTGGGATTCAAACTTTGTAGCAATCTCAAACTACTAATCGGAATATATGGTTTACAACTCTGATAAAAGAAGCAGGAAAGACAGTGACGTGTTAGGAGACGCCGTTTGCGATGAGATTATCTCATATACAACGACGAAACAAATGAAAATAGGTTGATCTCCAGCAGAATGGGATTTACTTCTCGCTACCCGGATATCATAGTCATGGGTACCTACATTTGGGTTGTTTTAAAAGAACCGTTTTCGGTTAAAAGACCCGCAAATAACTCACTTCCGCATTGTAAAACAGGTAAGACATTTTTTTTTTTTTCCATTGCATATACTGGTGGTTATCAAAACGTTCGACAATCTGCAGAAATTCCTCTATTATTTGATCACTGCTCATTACTCCTTTGAGGAAGAATTGGAACTTGGAAACGAAACAAAGAGAGTTGAATCAAATTTGACAAATCCAATGATAGGCCGCAACCGGAAACACGAAATTTCAGTCTCTTCGGGCGAGCTTTAATGTCCATAGTCAGATGGCCATTTTCGCGCCACAGCCTCACCTGATACAATTATGACGCTTAAACTTGAATCGATTCAAACGACTCATTTAAAAGTATATATAAACAAAACAGCAAAATAACACACCAATGGTATCTGATCTCGTTTCGCAATATCGTATGAATAAAGCCTAACTCTCAGCAATTAGGTATTTGAAAAAGGTTGTAAGGCAATTAAACATTACAGTGAAATGCAGAACTCTCTGGAAACAAAACGTTTCAAATGTGTATTAACAGAGCTTATTCTAGTATGGAAGTACCAGCAGCAAACCTTCCAACAATAACGAGCACGATCTCATCATTCTCTATCCCGAGGACGAACCCTTAAACTTCTATATATCGCCTGCAGGTAATAAGCAGAGTGCTTGCATTTTATTATATGCGGCGGGCGTTAAAAGTCGAGTACTCTCCTGAGATGAATCTGCTAAGGTCTCTGTTAATAATGAAGGAAGTGCCGCAAGCCTAAGAAACGCCATTGTTTTACATCATGTAATTGTGATGCCTACTATTTCACTTGTTTCTTGCTGTCAACATTTATCTTGCGACAGAAAGATATGTTAAAAACAAGAAAATAAAAACGGTTTTTAAAAAGACGCCTTTAAATATGCATGTGATTAAAAGTTAGGCATTTCTGGTTTATTTTCGCACCCCTGCTTTAAATGTTCATGTTTTATCACACGTACTCAAAACAAGGAAAGTAGTGATTGAGACATTACATAACCACGTCAGTTTTCCTAATGAGGTGCACTAATCTGCTTTCAATAAATGAAAACGCTCGTCTTCAAATGCATTTTCTATGCTTAAATAATTCACTATACTTAAACCTGATGCAATTTATTTTGATGTTTTACGGAAGATGTTTCTGAGGAGGTACAAGGATGTGATGCTACTACTAAAAATAGCACGTGGGGCGTGAGGAACACGCAGTTGTTAGGAGCGGGATTTGCGAACTCTACATTCGCGCGCATAATACAAACGCTTTGTTTACAGTGATAAGCACTCTGGTTTAGAATTCACTGTGGTTGCCGAAAAACTGCGTAGGAGTTTAAACGTATATGTATTACTTTCATGTCTGTCAACGATGTGTTGCGAATTAAAGGATTTTTATTGTAAAACTAAAGCTATGTGATGCTATTTCTAGTTTACGGTCCTTAAGCCAATGCACAAGCAACAAAATGTTTGTAAAAAAGGAATGCAAGCAGAATTTGTTAAATCGTTTGAATAATGAAGACTTTTATTGGGATTTTTAGGCACAATTGTTAGAAAATGGATTTAAAAGCTAAGGAGTTTTAATAATAATCGGATCAGTTCATTCAATGCATTGGTGTCATTATTACTTATCTCCCACGTAATAAATAAAAAATTTAAAATGTAATTGAGACTAACAGAATAAGTACTTCTAACGCCGAATTATATCTTAGTGGTATACAGTTTTAATAATTACCTACAAATGAACACATGCTGATATAATTTCATTTCTATGGTTTAAAATACACGACGGCGTGGTTAATGAGAATTACGCGATACTGACTTGAATGATTAAGCACAAAATGAATTTAATTCGTCTTCTTTGTTGGAGAGACAGGTTGAATCATCTAGCGTTTATTGGTGAATGAAAATCGACACTAACATCGGGCTTGTCCACATGAACCCATTTTACAATGATTTGTGAACGTACACCATTGGTGTGTAGTGCTAAAATGTGCTAAAAGCTAATGGTGACGAAACCTTACCACTGGTGAAGTTTAATAACCAAAGTTAAAATAATATAGTAATAATATAATCAAGTAATATCAACCAGGAACTTTAAAAACTAACTTTAAAACTTTAAAAACGTTTCGCGATAGTTTTAATGCTTGTGTATACCTACGCTTAACTGGCAAGATAAATAAAAATGCTGTGACAAGAAATTAAGACAAGTGTATTAATTTTGTATAAAACACGTTGATAGTCATCTTCCATATCTGCCTAAAGAAAAATTGAAACCGCACAGCTAGAAAAAAAGCCTGCACCTCTGGCTTGTGAAGCTCGATTCGGGTTCATTGGAATCATTACAATAACTTCACGTGAGATTGACCAAATCAGAAACCGTCATTTGCTGAAGACTGTCCGACAACCTTGGGAATGTGCTATGTAGTTGTGTAGAAGTGAATTTAATTTAGCTAAACCTATTGATTCTATGATTACAGTCTTTAAGAATAACACGCAATCATGTTTTTCATTTTGTTCAAATTCGATGCACTATGTCCCTAAAGTTATATATTTTTCCATAATCAGGACAGTAACAATTGGGATAAATTTATTACTCCAACAGTCCTCAGGTATTCTAAGCTTGCTGTCTATGAAGCCAAGCTTTTGCAGTTTCATTAACAAGACGTATATACGAGTACTTACAGGTATGTGGGGTCAAATGTGCAAGGTTGTGGCAACCTTGAATAAGTGTTTTCAGAAATCTGTGAGATCTTTATACACGCGATTATATTATCAGATCTCCGCTGTAGAGGATGTTCGTGTTTGACCGTGATTACCAAACGGCGCGGTTGGACACAAGTGGCGCAATTTCTTATGATGATATTCTGAATAGTAGACATTCAAAATATATATGCAAAGATAAATTTTAAGGGTTCGGCCTGTAAAATGTAGATATTTAACTTAATAAATTACTCAGATGTCAGATATCAAGTCCGTTTACTGTATCAACTTCTATAGCAGACCTATTGACTGTTTTATTAAACTTACAAATTCTGACGACACGCAGTCGCGAACTATCAAAACAAAATTATTTCTTAATACAGCGAATACACACAGGTCCACACCTCGTGTGTTTGTTGCTGACCTTCTGCAAAACCTCGACAATAATAAATCTGTATTCAATTTTATAGAAATTGTCACACAAAAGCTTTCTTGCATTTTTGTTAACACAAATTTGTTTCCTACATTCATATTAAACCAAAGAGTCAGAATTGCATTAACAAGAAACAAAATATATTTTTCAATTACTATTCTATGCGAATGGCATTCTATTTTCAAATGTTATGATCCAAAATACCATAACATGTATTACAATGTTCCGCCAATGTACATATAGAACTGCGGGGTGAAATCAGTGGTTTTGTTTATTAGAAATTGTTTGGAACACATTTTAGTAATAAGCTTAAATGAGAAAAGTGCCCTTCCTTGTTAACCACACTAGAGTACAATGTACTACCACCGAGAACAAAGGTTGATACACCATGCCCCTGTGGATTAATCCCTATTAACCATGCGCATAGCTGCTTTGTTTCTAATGTTTCATCGTCAACTTTCTTGCATTTTGTAGTGATGCTATCAACGTTAACGCTGATATCACAATGATGCTCTCTAAATGTGCAGTGGCCATGAAGCGACTACCACACTTTGTTTTAATGGACACAGTTATTCCGCTGAAAAATATTTCTAGCATAACGTTTTATAGCTACTGATTTTATTACTGCTACATTACTACTTGTATATCTTACTTTGCCTACTTTTTCTACATGGCTCTCTGTGCCTCAATTTGTTTGCCGCGGGGAATTGCGAATTTTGCACACAAAAACTGCCGTTATTTCCAAACGTTTTCTCGTGTGGTTGTCCCCATACACCCGTACAAAGAAGGACTGGGAAAAAAAAATTGTACTCACGTCTATAACATAAAATGTCCCGGCAATGCTGATTCTTACCTGAAACAGAGTGAAAACATAAGTATTTTAGCTCCTATTAAAAATCTGGAGGAAAACTTACATTGCACCCACTATCTATTCAAGTGGCACGCATTTATAATCTTCATTAAAATTGGCTCAAATATTACATTGGAAACACAATTTAAGAGAACATTACAAACACTCCGCCAACGTTAAACTTAGCAACTTAAAGATGTATTTATCTCTACTTATTCAAGATGTCAGACCGAAATTTTTTATAGGATTGTGGATGCATGACTTCTAGGTTTCCTGATCTACGTAGATGGGAGGGGGCAAGGTCCACATAAAGGAATTCCGGATAGCATGGGACCCCAGGTGCGCAAAAATGTACCTGCAAGCTGCAATTCTAGCACCATGGGTGCATCTTTAATAAAATCATAAGAGACCAAGCAAATATTTCAAGTAATTCGTCCCACAGATGAGTCCTCAAATTAATATGTCAAAAATAAAAATAACGACAAATAGCGCAGAAAAATCGATCAAGATTGACAATGAAAGAATGCACTACTGAAGAAATCTATTTAGACCGGACAGTTTTATTCAACAACCAAATTCAAAGAAAAATAGAAAAGTTGCCCTATTGTGGGACAGAACGTGGAGTTTATCTTACAGAAGAAATCGGTTAGGTAATAATTGCGATCAAAAGAGAAGTGACGAATGTGTGTACTGCCAGTACTAGTACAGAAATTATGCTACAAGTCAATTAAACAAAATTGAATTTGAGCTAGTCGACATCACACAAAGTGATTGGATAAAGAAGGAAGACATCCGAAAGACAACAAAAATAAAGGACACAACAGACACAGCAGTTTATTCAAGGTGGAGCTGGGAAGGACAAGATGTACTTAGAATGGATCCAAAATTTGTGATCTAGGACACCCGGAAATAGGCAAACCTTTAAAGATGCTGTAAACACTGAAATACTACAGTGACTGTATCAATGCCCCAGAAAACAACTGGTCCGAGAATTATTTTTAAGTCACCCTGTACCAGAAGGCCAACTGCCCGCATTTAGATATAATTAAGCTAATTAAGAACCTGGATCACTTCGAAAACGGTTATTGCTATGAACGTATTTGGCATAATTCGTTTGAATAGCTTCTGTATCCTTCGTTTAAACTAGTGAATCGTAAGTGATAAACGAAATAATTTAAGCAGAACCCATAACTCATTAAAATGTCTGCCTTTTCCCCTCCTTTCCTTAGAGCCATTTCTTTCGAAATAGGAATTATGTGCGTTTGAAAGCAAGTGTACCAACTGACAGAATATGTTTAAAAGTATCATGTTCCCCAACCCTCTTTCTCCTTAGCAAGAAATAGTTATCTAGGACTAGTTAAGTGCAGAGGTTCTACTCCCATTAGTTCTGGACCCGTAGGTCCGAGGACCCAGGCCTCCTATCCGGGAGCGACAGAACTGCAGAATTTATTCATTCCTGCTTGGAATGAACTAAACCTTGTTTCCGAATACTGCCCCACCTGAAATCAGTTCTACACACAACCGCGGGATATAAGTTATATAAAAGTTTTTTATTACTACTGTCACAGTATTCATCTTTACAATGTTAAAAAGGATTACACTTTTATTAATGCCTATGGTGTGCATTTTCTTTCTTTAAGTATTTAATGGGCAGACGCGTGAAACCAAATTCCTTCAAGAAACAATAGAATCATTTTTAAGTCCAAACTGCCATTACTTTAAAAAAAAAAAATCCTAACATTTTTACAGTAAAATATACGGAAATAGCATTCCACTGCTATGCCCCTCTGATCCTCGAGGTAAATTGATTCACACCGGCGTGCTCGTTCTCTATGCACAGCGAAATCCTGCAGCGAATCCTCTCGCATCCACCCGTCCCCAGGCAGCCTCCACGCAACCAAGATATTTTAATAACACTACAGAGCCGAGATTTTCCAACAAACTCAAGTGATCTTAATATCACTCACAAGTACCAGATGTTTTAAGCTTATGGAGGCGTGGTATAAGCTTTATATCCATTAGCGCATTCACTCCAACATATTGCATGCTACTTGATGCAAAATAATAGCACAACACAGGAGAAAGATGCTTTTAGCTGTAGTACATTTTCTACAGTTATCAAATGAGCGCTCAACACTTATATTTTTTATACTGCAGATAATTTACACTCAACTCTATAGCGAAGTAGAATCAGAGAGTACATTTAAAAGGATTACTTTCTGGCAACAAACAAATTATTCGAATAAAGTTGAAGGAACACAATTCAAGTTATAAGCACTGCAATTTTAATCGGCTTGAGTACAGTAAAATATCTTTCCTTCTTCTTTCTTCGTGGATGCAAATTTCTTAATCATTCTTTAGTATGAAAGACAATTATGTTGCATTTCACTCCACTCCACATTGTTGCGCCATTTGAAAGAAAATTCTTCTCTGTGAAGTCACCTGTAATGAAATTTTCCAATTTGCCTATTAAACATTTTAATTCGTCAAAAATTACTGTCGAATTAATTTTGTTATTTTAGACTTATTTTATTAATTTTGCTATTGTTTGTCTATGACGATCAGTATTCAAAATCTTGCTAAGGTACTTAATTGGAGGTTATTTAAATTTCCTTTGCCCCGTTTTAAATTTAGTCGGTGCACGAAATTCTTATCAGAATCTGATCTCGGAAAAATGTGATATTTTACGGTTGATTGTCAAAATAATAATGATTCTTTGTCCTAAATATTTTACTTTGTGATCACTTGATACAAAGAAACTAACACAATGCACATAGAAACTGTTCCTACGCGTTCACTCTTACAAAAAACACAACTTCTTTTCTTGCACGTCCGTTACAGAAGAAACATTGATTTTTCGTCGTCATGACACCGTTTCCTCACACTTTTTAAACATTCACGGTCTATGCTGTAATTTCGTTTCTCTTTCACTCACTGATTTCATACTTTCCCATATCCACAATATAAATATTTTACCACTTTTTATCATTATCAAATACTTAACGTAACTCTAAAATAAAACATACAACTTCACAAAATATGTAAACAATAATTGTGCGGCTGGCCCCGCAGCACAGTCGGTACAGCACCTGCCTGCCGTGTTGGGGGTCCGATTCGCTTCCCGGCTGGGAGTGGGGAGTTTTCTCCAAGATGATTCCCCATCTTCCCCAGAATCTGGAAGTATGAATGAGAGTTCCAATGTGTGCGTGATCTAATGATACAACCCAACGATTGCGAGTTAACCCCATATATTCCAAAGAAAAACGGCCGCCGATATGACCGCTGCAGTTTAAGACGGGATAAATGGAAAAATAAAAAATAAAAATAATAACTATGCTTGGTGCCAACAAAAACAAGTGTTTCAAGTCATCTGGCATCGACTGTACCTTTACATTCAAGACACTGTTAACATGCTTTGTGGATTCCAGGCCAGAAATCGTCTAATAAAAGAGTCCGATTATAGTAAATCAACTCAGGAAAACAACCTGAATATCCAAGGCTTCTGTCCAATATCTCTCATAGTTTAACAAAAACGTTCGACGATTTTAAATTATTTTGAAAAAATAAACTAGAAGTCAGCTCCGCAACGCTGCGTTTGTTACAGGCTCTTCTGTTCTTAGTGTTGTACACATAGCACATCATTGGCACAGTAATGCGTTTGGAGTGCTCCCCAACCTACAAAACAGTAGCAACAGGCTCCTAAACGCCTCATGAAGCTGAAGGCACTATTTCTGGAACCAGTAACATCAAAGAAATTCTATAGCATCGCCAGGGAAAAAGCCGAAAGAATAAATGTGAGGTAACTTAGTACCTACAATATCATGAAATCATTGGTAGTTTCCAGCCTGAATCCAATATAGCAGCATTTGGCATTCATTTACAAAATTGACGGCAATTTTATGCAAAGGATACAGATGTAATTAGAGCAGTGAAAAGAGGTTATTTCTAATTTAAAATGAATTGAGAACTAAAAAAGAACAAACATTTAATACTTTTTGTGTCTGCCGCGGCTATAACAATATCAATTCCTACGCAAAAGCATTTTTGGACTAAAATAGCATAGATGTAATTTTGATCTTTCATTTAATCAGCTTTCTTTGTACTTTGCAAGTATTAGTTTAAATATTTGATATTGTAAACTGTACAATTAATACGGGACCGTAATCAAAATAACTTAGTCGCTTTACAGATATCCCTAGCGTGTGCAGCATAGAATGTCGCGGCTTCGAGCCCCGCTTTAGGCATGGATGTTTATGTGTATAGTTATAGGTGCAAAACACAGAAAACAAAACAGAAAACGAAAGAATAACAAACGTAAAAATAAGGAAAAGAAAAATATAGTTTTTATTTAAAACAAAACAGTCAATAAGAAAATTTGTAAGAATAAACCCAAATGTAGAGAGAATGAAAATAGCTAAAATAAGCTTACCGCTGTGTGGATTCTAGCGTTAAAAATATGTTGATACCCAAGAGAAGTTTGAGGTGACGAAAGTACAGAGTTCAACAATCATTGTGAGATTGAGACATTTCATAATATTATTGGGAAGAACTTTGCCGTTTAGGCGTCAGGCGAACTTCTGTCCAATATCCTTCCTTCATCTGCTGTATTAGACTAGAGAAGCTGTGCCACATGCAACTTTCTCATCTGAACTCAAGTCATTACAACATGCGTGGCAAACAAGATATCCTAGCATGAGAAAAGCCACAATGTCTCCCTGAACATGACTTCACTTCAGAAGTTTGAGACATTGTCGAGATTGGAAGTCATTCTAACAGGAGGAAAGGTACCCACTATTGCTGCAACATTTTTAAATGGACTAAATTAATGAGTTTTAATAATATTATAAAGAAAAAGTGAGGTGCCTAATTTTCTGTGCAAATTTGGAAACTGAGGTGACTAATTTTCTGTGCAAATTTCGTCATAGTGTTGGAAAAGCAAACATTTGAGTTTTTGAAGCTCAACTGCTACAGTAGATAAATGCTCCTAAACAACCGTTCCAAAATAGAATTCAAGTGTCTCCTCGGGTATCCCCGAACAGCAAGATACTCTAAGTGCGCTTTTCCTCTGCGTAATTCTAGTTCTCCGGGATCAAATCGTGCCTATGCATTCTGTATGAGCACTTTTGAAAAACGATGAAAACCTCTCTTCGATCGCGCGAGAAAATACAAAGCACTGTCGATAATACACGTGGATCACATTGCATTTAAATAAGTTAAGGCTTATTGAAAGTACCTGTTACTGAACTCTCATTCATCATTGTGGCTATATAGTATTTCAATACAGAAGGTAGGACTTAAACGGCATTTGATATAAAAAAACATACACAAGTAGTAAAAAAAAAGGCGAATTCTCGGAAACGTGTCTCAGATACGGTTTAATGACATACTACATGTGACATCACCTAAACGTACGTTATTTTTAGTTTTCGACATAAACGTACCCCATCATCAAACATTATGAAATGCACGGCTTATTAAACAGTTCGAGTTCAAGTTAGGTGTCTTTACGGGAAAGGAATAGACTAGAAAAGGCATAGATTCGAGAAGGGTAGGATGTTGGAAGTAGAAGCAAACACGATTCGCTCGTTACACAGATGTCAAGTTGTCAAAACCAATTCAGATCTGTATCTTCAGCTCAGTGTACACAAGTGCTACTTTTCTCTCCAAAAGGGACCAGACTACTGACCCCTTTGGACATCCTCAGTTATAAACGTATCCAGCATTAAGTTTAGTGAACTCCAGCGAATGAATCAAGAAAACGTTTTAAATAAGCCCGAGCAGGCAGCTGCTTACAGAACACGAAACAGTCGTTCGTGGTTCACACAATTATACGTTTTATAATAAAATACGTATTTGTTTACCGTGCTGAGTACATACGAGTAGATAGCGAATACAGGGTGGATTTTCAGACATTTGTTACGACACCAAGCTTAAAATATACACAGATTTATATTCTCATTAAAATAAAAACACCTTGTGTAGATACACATCTGAACATAGGCAAGGATTATGATATCTTCATATTCGTAGTATCCTGACAAAGAATACTATGTTGCAACCTTAAAAAAAGAAAGAATTATCTACTAACGGAACTATTGAAAATACGTGCTCGGAATTCCCAGCACATTTCAAAACTAAGGGCTACTTTAGGATCCCTCAATAACTAATGCTATTGTTCGCTCACTTGTTCTACCACAATGTATAACTAAAAATGAAAAAAAAAAGAAAAAAAAAAAGGATAAGTATTATATTTTTATGCCTGTTCACATAAGAAAAGCTAAATTTAGGCACTTCCTCTTGCAACTGATATACAGTCCAGATATGAAATGCACAGTCTATTTCTGGCTAGCGCGAGAATTATTCCTAAGCGTGGTCTATATGATCTTAATAGTGTTTAGCTGCATACACGATGCTGCATCCATATATCTTTAAACTGGAATGGCGATTCAATTATTTAAACTTACCCGTTTAGTAATTATTTAACAATTCCTTACACTTCCGGCTACTACTAATAACGCGATAATGAAAATCGGCGGAGCCGGTCTTCAAGTAGTGGAAATGCAAATAAGGATCGCAGTAGAATATTGTACTGATGTGATCTACATTATAAAGCAAGATACCTAATTTACGTAGTATGTGTTTCCAAGCGCATGGCATTCACGATTCTAAGGCCAGGTTAAGTTTGTTTAAACAATGGCAAATCGCATACAGCATTTTTTACCGAAATGGTCCGAATAACTCTGAGAAACATTCTAAAAGTGCACTTTCTAAATGCTCTCTCTCCGTTAGATAGAAACGACAGTAGTTTTTTGGTATACGTCTTTGCCAAGGAGGCTGATTTACTTATATCCATACCCAAGTCTGAACGAAACACTTTTAGAGAAACTCCGTATTCTGTTTGCAGAATGGAGAATGTGATTCAATTTACATGACCGTGAAACGCTCTCTTAAAGCGCATTCTTAAAAGCAGGGATGCCGAAATCCCTGGGCGCCAGATTAGAGTTCTACGGAGGTTACCAGGAGCTTTCCAGCGGGAACACCCCAATAGTCAGCATTGTTGATACTGCCAGAGCTATTGCAGTGCAGGAGCGTACCTCGTTTACGTATTTGAGTAACAAAAAAAGCTGACGTACACTTATCCCTCTTTTCGTTTTTGAATTATGCTTTTTACACATGTGCGTGCACCCACCCACGCACGCGCGCGCGCGCACACACACATATATATATATATATATTAAAAACTAATTTCTTTAATTTAGAGGACATCAAAAGATGTGTCCCCAGTGACATCTAGGGATCGGAATTCTAGGTGCAATGCTAAACCTTCAGTGCCGATTTTGTATATTTAGATCAAATAAAAAAGTAATTAAAGAGGGACGTGGCTTAATTTGGTCCCTTACTTTCCTACAAACCATTTCGAGAGCATTTTGTCATTTTTGCTTTCAGGCATTTCAAGATAGATCAATAGTATGATTTACCAATTGTAAACTCCCTAAGCACCGCCCGCATGGATTCCCTTGTGTTTACTCAGTGACATAACGAAATAGCGTCATTCTCTGGTACAGAAAAGGAGATAGTGCTTAGAAACGGAAGATCTCTCTTTGTGTTTGACCAACACATTGAGACAGAGAAACGCTCGGTTACAATGTTTACCAGGAAAGAATGGAGCATCTGAGGTAGTGAAACTATGCTGTGACATTTTTTTGTTGATCTAGGACGACTGATTCCAAAGAATTAAGTTACTTGCGTCGGACCTCTCTCCGGACAAAGGACGTCAATACGAAACGAAGTAGAGGAGAAGAATCGCGAAGAAAAAGAAGACATGAATTCTGCTACACAGAAGCCAATTGTTCGCAGGCATGATTTACATCATGCGAGTTGATTAGCAGTTTCCTTTATAATATAGCATCAGCAATTATTAAACATAACTATATTCCTACATAAGTTTATTGCTGTTTACTTGCAGCCAATGCACCAAAAGATACCCCATATTGTTATTGGTTTTGCGAACAGCAACTGTCGAAATTCAGAACCAGTCATGGTTGTAAAGAATTTTCTAAAAACTTAAGAAGATATTAAGGACCTCCTGTTTTTACTCGAATTAAGCTGCCGGATCAGCGGCTCACGTATTTGCCTAATACGGGATACTAAACGATTACAAACCCGATTCTTAAATTTCGAATTTCAAACATTCCCCGGGTTTAAATCTACCTATTTAAACAAGTAAGAATTAACAAAAGTGGTAAATGACGTTATTTAGAAGCTTTTCCTGGGGGATAAACACTTAAAGGTTTAGGGAAAACAACGTTCACTTTCGTCTTATCTGTTTAGTACCACGATACTGGTAGAATGCACAACTGCATCAGCTATCAGCGCCCTCTCAAAGAAGCACAATGAAATACGAAAAGTTCTTCACCACAAACACGTTAAACAATAATATTAGAACGATACGAATAAAAGCAAAATTTAGCAAATAAAAGAAAAAGGGTTCTCATCTTTGCAATGAATCAAGGTTATTTGAAGCAGAATGCAAAATCAAAGATATGATTAAAGCAATAATTGTAAACACAATTAGTCAAATTCGAAACAAAGCATGCGTATGTTGATCACCTGAGATCAAGGCATAATGAATCCGGACTGTGACATTCATTTTTCCCACCTAGTCCTCTATACATGGCTTTGTAAGAAAGAACAGTTAATTATCACAAAACCGCAATGTCAGACAACGACGGCGCAGAACACGAAGTAAAACACATTATAAAGGTATGCAAATTGTCCACCAGCATAAAAGTGTAAGACATGTAATGAAGCTAAAAACAGACTGGAGAAAAGCTCGCGCTGTTGTTAAACATTCACACTCAAATTACGGGTAAATACTTCAATCGGTTTTGCGAGTACATTTGGGAGTCCTAAGCAAAATTCTCAATCATATTAATTTTTTAAAAAGCTTACTTTTAGTAAGCTTTTAGTATTTAGTACTTTTAGTATTTGTTGTCTTTAAGCTACAAACTAAATTTCGTAGCCCTACATTGGCAGAGATGTTAGCTTTCTTTTTTCAATACTTTGCGGATTGTGTCGCGGCATTTCTTACTGACTTGTTCTATCTCCCCATTTAGCTCTTTTTAAAACTACAGCACCTTTCTCTGCAGCCAGTAGTGCGCGCTACGGAGCATAGCTAATCTCTATTTTATGTTCAATTCTTGCGCCCCTAACCGGATTACTTGTACAGTCTTTGTATTGTTCCACTTATTTTAATAAGCTTGCTCTGTGTTTGTATGTTCTACTTTTCTGATACTTTTAGATGTGTAGATATCCTTTGTGCACTTTACAGCAAGTTTTAAGAACATTAGCTCGGGATTTATACCGTGCACTCGTAACTCAGCTTATTCATGATACTGCTGCGTCTAAGAATGAATGGCACAGTTTCCGGACGACTATTCAGTTTTCCCGCAATATTAGTTGAAGCAATGTCATGCTCAGCGTATTTGTTCATTGAAATGGTTGCATGCTATGTATTTTTTAAATTTATGTTACACATGTTAATGAATATGTTTACGGTTGGTTTCAGAGAGAAGGAAGAAGAGCCATAACAGTCCAGGTTTTCCTAGCGTACAATGATCGCAGTCCAACTACATGGCACTCATATTTTCGGAATTGTAACATTACTAGGTATTTCAATTCCTCCGCTCATCCTACTTTCGTGTGATGTCATTTGTATTTGCATTTACCAAATAAAACTCAAGAGTATTGAATAACATGATTCATTAATTCTCACATACTTTACTTAGCAGAGCATTGTGGCATATTGACCCTCAGTGACAGGCGCTGCTTTCACTTATCTTGTTTACTAGAAGAGCGCAATATTGGTAACCTGGCATACAGAACCCGACGAAGCTCTCGGGAGGTGTGTGTGTGTGTGTGTGTGTGTGTGTGTGTGTGTGTGTGTGTGTGTGTGTGTGTGTGTGTGTGTGTGTGTGTTACAAAAAGTTGGCGACTTAATTATATATAAATGTAAATTATCTTCGCAGATCTTCGTTTTGTCACTTGACACAAAGAGATTTTGATTCCCTCTTCTTTCTGCTTTTCAAAATATTTAATCACTTTAAATATGATTTCTCGCGCCTGTCGAAGTATGAACGTTGTTGTCCAGAAAACATGATTGCTTTTGAACAGAGTGTACAATACACTGCTTCGCCATTTATGTGGGATAGGCTCGCGTAAACAGCTCCGTTTCACATATTTTCCGGTACGCTTCCACGCTTTGCAATGTAGTACAACGCAGCCGGATTACTAGTCCAGTATATGCTCTGGAGAAGTGATAGCAGGACTGGTTACTCATTTTGAAGATGATTGTGATATTGGGCGCTCGACATCGCGGTCATCAGCGCCCCTAAAAAACAATGCCTTCTAAAAACAAACTAAAACTTGGCTAAAGCCTATTAGGAATAAAATCATGACTAAAATATATACGTGTATGACGTACGTTAAGGTATAAAAAGGTTAAAAGGTAAAAACGTAAAAACAGATATCTGGCTATATGCTAAAATCAACATTCGATAAAAATCTAAAAACTTTGGCCACCGCTTGCTGGTCGTCCGCCAGTACGTCTTTCAAGCTGACTGGCAGCTGAAGAGACCAGCGAAGACGCTCCAGATTAGGACACCTTAAAATAACATGGAGGACGGACAGCGCATCCCCGCATAGCGGGCAGACGTGTAGAACGGCGTGTAGAGCGTGGAGCGCATCCTGGATGCGCTGAACAAGCGGATGGAAACTGTACAGCTCACGAAGGCCCTGAAGAGCGCTGAGGGAATCACTGAGGACAAGGTAATCACGCAACCTTCTGCGGCGAACATGCGCAATGGCTCGGTGTATGGCATAAAGCTCGGCACTGTAGATGGAGGTTCTGCCATGGAAACAGATTGTATAGGGTTCGGCCCCCTGTACATAGGCACATCCAACATTGGTAGAGCTTTTGGATCCATCTGTATAAATTAGGATAAAATCTTTATAGCCTGATAAAAATTCTAAAAATAAACGGCGGACAGTACTTGTGGGCGTCACTGCTTTCCGGTACTCCATCATCCCAAGATCGACGGGGGATGCTGCACGCAACCAAGGAGGATACACTCGTTCGCCCCTAGGAAACATCCTAGGCATCTCGAGTGCATGCCTCCTAAGAAGCTCCCGGAAGCGAAAACCGGGCGGCTTAGGACTTAGTCGGGTGTTCCTATAATGGACGTCAAATGAGGTTTCAAAAAATGATGCAAATGTAGGATGCGAAGGCATACTGTTTAACCCACAGCCATAATTCGCTAGTGTACTCATTTTGAAGCGCAGATACACCACTATGCCCTCATCACCGAAAAGAGTGAAGGTGGAATATTAATTACTTCGGCTTGGTGAACAACCATTCTTTTAAATTGTTTTTATTAACGTACTCTAAAGCCACATCAGACGAGGAATGAGCGGGTGAAATGGTGCTCAGATGAGCCCAGGGTCCATTTAGGCCTTGCCGAATACTTCATTAGGTAGAATACATGTTGGACGTCCGAGTAAAAGGCGGTCATAGCACTGTGAAGACGGAACAGGCAAGAATGTCTAATACTCAGAAGCATGATGACAAGTCTGAAACATTTCCTACTAAGACTAAATGATAACTCATATGCCGTTTCTCTTGTATACTTATATACAATTTCTACCCCCTGCTACTCTAAGTACATGATAGCCTGATATGCACAGCATGGCTTAACTAGATTGATGGTCTTGGAGAATACAAAACTAAAGAAAGCAAAACCAGAAACCTTCAGTCTTCCTGATTGTCATATTCATTAACGGGGTACCAACTGCTTACGTCTGAAGTTATCTACAAAGTTACCTACAATATTCTCGAGAAAGGCCGCAAGAAGTGCACATCTGCCGCAGCACACAATCCCAGCACGTTCATTTTAAGGAATCATTATAAATCCATTCCTTAAGCTCCATCATCTCGTCGGAAAACACTCACATCCACACACTTATGGTGTAATTAACTTTGTAAGACAAAACCGTGCAGAAAGAAGAACTTTAGAACTCTAAGCGACGACACGTTTAATAACCTAGAAGACTGCTTAGCACTATCTCACCTAACATTACAGATATTCAAATAACGCGTATAGGTATTATTAAAAAAGAAAGCACTAACCGAATAATTTGCTGCGCATATTTGTCACATACACATAACATATGGAAATAAGGTTAAATGTATTCTAGTTGTGTAATTATCCCTCCAACTACACATTTAATTGAGGGAATAAGGATAAGTTCTTCAGCAATGATATTATACGACAGTAAGAACGCGCGTATTACATACAAATTAATCAAATGATACAGGCACTGTATTTAAATTCAACAGCGTGTCACAATTAAAATCATGAAGGATATGCTGTGAAAAATAACCTATATGCGAAACCCTTCTAATCGCAATCGCATAATTCAATTGAAAGTAATTTAAGACATTTGAATTTCACTCCACAATATCAGTATTGCACGATAAAGATACTTTAACACTGATCAAGCGCGAATAAAAGGGCTACATTAGTAATCAATATGGCATATTAAACCGTTAAAAAGTTTACGATGAGGAAAGCAAACAGGTATCCTCATTAGAACGTTGACTTAAATGTATACTCACCATAATGTGTTGACTAGATTAACACTAACTTCCACCAGGTTTACACTCAGTTAAGCAATTCCATTATTAGCAAATTATGAACTTCCATGATATAACGGCAGATCGCAGAAACACAGTTTTTCTGGATTCTTTCTGGGTTCTAAAGAGCAATTTTACGAATACATTTCTGCATGACCGAACCGAAGGGCATGTATAAATCAGGAATTATCACTTGTTAGTAACTTTTTAAACATCTTAGATAGCATAAGGGCACTACTTTGTAGGCGATCAAGCATAAGCAGCGAAAACTCCTGCGCAATATGTAGTTACCAGCATACTGAAAACAATCTAGATCGTCATTCCATCGCCGCCCCTCCCACACAAAATGTTTAGTTTTTATGTCTCTACCTATGTTGTTTCAAGGACAAAATGAGAACGAGACACAAAATCAGAGTTAAAAGAATTCCTGAAGTTTTACTGCTATATTTAGCCATTACTATACAGCAATCCAGACTCCATTCCTAGGCCGAAAGACAGAAGAACACTTGTAAGGGTGCAATGAGTTCAGTTATTTTTTTTTTTTTTTTTTTTTTTTTGCAGCTCGTAGTCTTTCAACAACCACAACGTTTATAATTATAATCGTGAAATTAAGCGCAATTATGTGCATCGTTCACATGCAAAAAGTTAAAGAATTCTACGACATCCTCTTACCGTTGCATTTATGGCGAATATAAACTAGCTGCAATTAATACAGGACTGCAAATCTCCATGCCTCGTTTTCACATAGTTTGCCGATTCATATCATCTATATTCCTTGGAAGATTTTACAAAGAGGGTAGAATTATAGAAAACGTTTTGTTTTCTGGTCATGCTTAAAAGCCTTATGTGCGGAGTTCACAAGGAATACACCTTCTTTGTGAAGAACATCCGAAGCTGAAATGCGATCTACGAAATCCAATCGAAACTTTTGGCCCAAAAGTTCTGACTTTTTTAAGGAAAATTTCTGCGTGCAGAAAAAACGGCGTTCGTAATATATTTCAGGTCATAAGATGAAAAATTGTGTGCTCTTCAAAATAATTGTTTAGTTCAGGTACTCTTATATGCGGCTTTTCAGCTCAATAAAACTGAGCGTCAAGTCGACAACAAAAAGTATATTCGAGCCCGGCTTTTTGCGTTTAGTTAAGACGCCAAAGCGACAGAAACTGCCCTGGTCCAAGACTCGACCCTGTTTGGAAACTCAAAAAATTAGGAATGACCAGACAACAGCTTATTAGTTCATTTGGCTAATGCGCATGTCTCCTACTTCACCTTCTAGGTGAACTTAAAATAGGCAACAGGCAATAGGTTTAGAGATATGAAGAATTCCACGTCTAGAAAATAATATTTTAAAGACCTGATAAATCGACTTAAAACACTCCTATAGCCTTTTAAGGTGTGATAATTTTAAAGATAACTGGAAAACATTTTCTTTAGGAAGAAGTGTATTATGCGGACATACTAATACAAAATACTTCATTTTAAACGCTCATTAATACATTTAATGTGTTAATTTAATGGGGAATTCATTACTTTATTGATAAATCATGATGTTTATAAATAACGTTAGCTGAGGGAGGGAACATCCGCTATTCTATTTTAATATAAGTGGTAATTTTAACAGTAGTATACAGCGAATATTTTTCATGGTTAACTTATGGACAAGTTCTGTTAACTGTTGGAACGCTGTGAATTGTAACCTCTGGTTACAAAATAAATATATCTTCTAAAAGTGTCAAGCTACTAAAGACTACTATGATGTTATATTTTAACTATATTTCTTATATCACTATATAAACTGACAAAATATGCAACAGAGAAAAGTATTCTATGTGTAAATTAGTCAAATTGTCTATATTCACGATAATAGTAGGGAAATATTTTGTACAAAAGGAAACAGGTGAAATCTGATTTTTTCTCTCTCCAAATTTGGAAGTATGAATGGACTACTTTTTTCTTGGAGGGCGGCTATTCGCCTTGCAAGACCTGGGGAGCACATTATAACAATCGTGACTTGCGCCGCACAGCTAGGCTGTCCCGCACCACCCAGGCTGGGATGCTGTGTGCACCGCTGTAGCCAGTCTACAGTTAACGTTCCGAGAGCAACAAACATATTACGCGTGCTTCCGTCTGTTAGCTTCCGTCACACTAGCTCCATCACACAGATACCGCCTTCACTAAACGATATTCACTTGTTCCTCTGTGGGATTTTTCAAAACAAACTCTCATTCTAAAATTCTTTTCCTCTTATTTTTCTCCATTAATGCGGTAAACACCACAAAACACAAAACAAACTTACGAAATCATCGCTTAAATCATTCATCAGCCGGCAAAATATCGTAATTCTTAAAGATAAACCTTACTTAATGTAAAACTGTTTACCCTTCATTAAATACATTTAACAATACAGTTACCGTACATTTAATTAGTTTTAATGTTTATTTTTATAGTTATAATTAAAACTGGCGGTAAATGTTTTGAATCGCTAGAAAATTTCGATAAGTCGTGTTGACAAACATTTCTTACCAAGTTAAAACCTGAAACGATGACGATGTGACCTCCGAGAGGTTCAACGTTTTCTGCTAACATCGCCATCCACTGGGAAGAATTTTGCTTCTTGTCGACGTGTTAAACAAAACCGCAATCCTGGCTGCTGGTAAGTACTCAAACTTGCCTTGCTTGAACTTTGTCTCCATAAAATGCATTTTCTAAAACTCAACCGATTTATTCACCTAACTTGGTGACTAAATTCAGAGAAATATTTTATGCTTTGCTTTCTTACAGTATACAAATAGTCCGACTTAAATATTTCGACTACTCTACGCTTACCGAAAATGTTGGAACATCTAAAAATCACCAAATTTATTAAAATAAACACACACGAAAAGGCACGAGAAGCGGTACCTTCAAAGTTTCCAGCATTCAATTTGCTCTGTGCTGTTACATAACAAACGACAAACATTACTTTCACATAAATGACACACGCGATTATTTGCATTATTACAGCCCTTCTGTCAAGCAGAACTCGCGTCATCAGCATTCTTTACGAATTTCGGTCTCACTTCCAGTTACCAAGACGAGGTAAAATCACTTAGGTTTCTACTTTTATTTAAATGTAATAAACGATAAAATTTTAGACATAACGAATCTGTTTCGCAAAATGAGCAGCCTTCATCGCAGTGAACTCGTGACTCAGTTCCTCGCCCTTTTTATACGTACGGAGCAGGGCCATGCTCACGAACCGGTGCGTTCGCGCATCAAACATGGCTCCTTGATAAAGTTTTAATATTTAGATAATACCCTTTTAGGAAAAAAACAGCTAAATTTAGTACACAAAAAAAAATATTTTTTGAATATCCATTCTATTTTACATCAGAAGCAGATACGCGTAACTCCTAACATACCTGGTAACAATTTTGGCGGTTTATTTGAACCCACCTTACCAAGGGTAAATGATACAAATCGCATAAACAGAAGAAGAAAAAGAAAAGAAATGCTCAAAAACGTGCAAATAGGTGCAAAACTGGCATTTTCAAAGCAATGTATTGCACAATATTCAAATCATTCATCTAAAAGAACAGACATGGCTTTTAAGAACACTGCCCTTATCTGAATCATTACTTCGATATCATTCATTTTTTGATGAACAGCTTATGCATAACTGTTAAATATTGACTCACTACTTCACTATAGTTATTTTGCTGCACGTAAGAATCCTAAGATTTCTGAATCCAAAAATAAACGCTGGTTTACAAAAGTAAGCCCATGTATGCTGCATCTGCCACAGCTTTACTGCTTAGGTAACAAATTTCGTACCAGTCACATATTTTAACATTCAATGACGATATTTTTAAGGAGTCTCTTATACTAAAATTCCTTTTTCTGATCACATAATGGCTCTCCAAATATTTGAGATATTCCATTAAAGGCAGACTTTTATATACACAGACTTAATTACGTTCGTGCCCACCTTGGTAGCGTTAGTGGTAGCGTGCCTGCCTCACGTTCAAGAGGATGCGAGTTCGACTCTCGGTCAGGGTGAGTTTTGGAAAAGGTTTTTTTTTTCTGGATTTTCCCCTTATCCTGCAGGATGAATGTCAGGTAACTCAAGCTCGATGAACCCTGGACTCATTTGAGCACAACTGCAAGCATTTTATTCATCGCCTGATGAAGTAAATAAAAAAAATCCTTGTTAAGCAACTTTATAAACAGTAGAGCATGGCAAGTAAAATATATAGCTATCGTTAAAATACGCGAGTTCTGATAAAAAAAAACCACATGCCATAAATTAAATTCTAATTTGGTGCACAGTGTTAATTGTTCAGCAAGAGCTTGTAAAACTCTTGTATTACTCCTTACTAACCTGACTTTGAAGTCTTTGAGTGCTGTCTGAGGCCACAAAATGAACAGCTATTACTTACTAAATTAGTATATTAACACATTCCCAGCAATGATTAACGGGTATAAGGCAGTAAAATGAGAGGTATTAGCCTATTCTGGACTAGACAGAGAAATAGTAATGAGCAGGTAAATGTTATATCGTTGCATACATACACTATATAGTTTCTCTTTACTAAGAAGATGCATTGTACGGGGTATCCATAAAAGAACTGTGTTTAAATTTAAAAAAGGAAACGGCGGACAATGTGTAATTTAAGTTAAGAATTTAACAGGGATTCGTTATCAAGATTATTATGTAATTTAGCGCTCACCCATTCCATTATTTTTTTAAGCTATCTACAGGAGAAATAAAACGCACAAGTTGAATTTTCTGCGAATAAGTGTTCCAATCATCTTCATTCAGAATCAAGTTGCTATATTTTTGTATAAATGAAAAAGCATAAAAAAAACTTACTACACGAAAATAGTACATCTAATTAAAGCAAACAGTTGCGTGAAATCTGTGTCATAATGCTTTTTAAGAGTCTAGATGTTAATGGTTTCAATTTTCAACTACTTTATACATTTAGAACTGTCAAGGAGTCAATCGTTTGATTCCCATGTTCATGTAAAAAGTAAAATGTTAAAGCCAGCATACACTGACCCAGTTTTAATTTCTCTGCAACTATTCTATAGTAAGTACAGAATGTATGCATTCTGCCCGAATTTCAATATCGAGATTTCAGTGTATACACTATTTTGAGATCACCGAAAAGAAATATATGTATATATCGAAAAAAGCATGAGAAAGGTAGAGAGGCGCATGTGTAGTACGAGAGACAATAGTAAACTTGTGCTGTACGTTCAGTGTGACTATGCGACACTACGATTTGCAAGAGAATTCCACCGCTCGAAAGTACCCGTGTTGAACGGGAGAATGTTGCAAATATATTCAATACTTTGTTCTTCAAAATAGGTCCTATATTTCGGTTAAAACACGAGTTTAAGGAATTTGCCTGACAAAATATATTTTTGAACTTTCTGGAAACAGTCTGCGGAGTCTTCTTTACTTTCAATGACTGATATAATTGGACAACTCCTTAAAACACAGATCTTATATCAAATAACAGTTTGTGGCATTAACCACCCACTCATTGTATCTTCCGGTGGTCATGAACGAAAATGTTTCAAAGCCATCACATTACGAAGACTATTAATTTAGCTTGCTACATTCTTCTTATACGTACAACAGAAAGAGTGTAATGATTCATCTCCATTAATAAGGACCGGGTAAAAGAGTCACCATTTGTAAGCAGTTTGTAAACGAGTGAAGTGTTGCCAATACATCAGATTCTTTTATTATTTTACGATTTGATTATCGCTTTAGCCTCTTAAATTCCTCTCGCATGTACAAAGAAATGAACAAGAGAACTATCAATGGAAACACTTATTTCGATTATCATGCAGTAACCAGAAAAAAGCCACTGTGTAAATACGTTGTGAAAGAGAGGGGCAGAAAGTAGGATCAGGTATTTTAAAATGATTTTTACGGAACGCTAGTGAAATACATTTTATGTCAACAGGGCGCAATGAGAATAGAAGAAATTCACAGTTTATTCACAATTAGAATACTTGTTTTTCACAGTGGCCTTCTGCGTATAATGATCATAGTGGTATCTAATTAGAAGCAGTTCTATTGATAAATATCGCAAATATCTGTTTTGTTGAACATATTCCATGTACTTGCCCTATAAGTTATGTGAAGTGCAAGTACGATAAATAACGCGATTCTGCACTGTTTGATATCTATGTAATATTTAAGAATACCCATGACTAAAAATTTGAAATTCTGAATAACGCTAGCTTTTTAAGATTTCTACCGCAGATGTAACTTAGTGCAAATATGATACAGCCCAAATTGTGTCGATTTCACTTTCATATATTGGAAAATATGGTCAAATTCATTTATTTTTTCATTACCTCACCTAAAAAAGTCCCTTGCGACAAATTAACTTAAATTTTGGACTAATATATAAACAACAGGTTCCCAACACATCATTTTTTTTAATTTGCCCTAGGTTTCTCTGTGTCTCAATAACTTTAGGCTCCAGAAATTATTAAAGCTATGAATATGGCTTTTCTTGCCCAAAATTTGAAAGGTTTGTGTTTTAAAGTAAGGAAAGTGTGCTTAAATGTATTTCCCAATAAAACCCAGGGCAATTTTTATACATTGTGTCTCTATGAACGTGTGTAACAAGTTTCATTAGTCTAACACAAACTGCAATGCAAGCAGCATTTTAAATGACGAAAAATGCTGAAGTTTTTAATAGAGGAAGAGGTGATTTTTTTTTAAATATTCAATATATTTCAGCCATACATATCCTTTAGAATGGAATTTGGTAATGTGATTTAAGGCAAAAGAAATTTAGGATGGATTTCAAATTACGAAGCAAGGATGAAGACAAAGCCCGTAACTTTCACTAGTTTAAGTATTCTATTTACTAAATTAGAAAAAACACTCACACACACACACACACACACACACACACACACACACACACACACACACACACACACGCACCCACACACACAACTTTCTCTCCTTATTTCGCCAAATAATTATTTAACAATCATTACAGTGCGATAATGTGATTTAAACATTGTGAACAATGCTAAAATTCGGCTATGGGATTTCAAAAGGGTACAGGATCCCAAACTTTATTGTACATGCCTCTCTTAATACAGCGAACCGTTAGGAGGCACTGTAACTTCAATGTAGCTGGGAGCTGGAGACTTACTCTAGGGAAATCAACAGATAAGAAACTTTGTAAGTTCAAAAATATAGTGTTTTCTTTCTGTAAATTTTTTATGAAATGTGGCGTTATGTGGATACATTTCCTACCATTAAGATGCAACTTTGAACGTAAGAATGCATCAATAAAAGTTTGCTTCAATTATGAAACTGTATCATCAAGCTAAGATTGGTTGGTGTTGGCAAACATAATAATGCCGTAATGAAAATCCATAGAGCTGAAATGGGTGCGGGAACGATTTGCGCCAAGCGGATGCTTCCCTTTAATTTCACCGAGAATGCACTGCGGGTTAGCGAGGTGTCCCTCTGTCAATTCTACCACAGAGAAGTGCTCTGCTGGAGTGCAAACTTGGATGACGATATAGTGGAAATGCGGCTTGCTAACTCTTCAATTGTTTGTTTCGCGTATGTCGCTTTACTGTTTACTCAGCAACCCTGTTTGTTCCTATCACCTAATTTTCGGAATTGCTTCCAGGTACAACAAAAACATGTCATGTCACTAATTTAAATGTACGACAATGTACGCTTCTTTACATGTTTACCAAAACTACCATTTCAAACAATGCAAAATAATTTTGTTACCTTTTCATTGTTGATGGTTTTAATTTATTAAATAGCTGGATAATAAATGCCCATTAAATGATGTTCTACATTCCTTGATAAGATCTATTTTTCTGTTTTAACTATTAATATCAACTACTTTTTGTCCGACTACTTAATATACTGATACGGAGAAAAAATTGAAAAATCTGCAGTTGAACACTTATTTTACTAAGATATTGCAAATGCAAAAAATGAGTGATACAGTGTTTAGGAACATGACTGAACAATTCGCAGGTAGAATTGTCCGAGATTATTTCTTTTGAGGAACATTTGAACGAATGTATCTTCTTTATGCGATAGATCCTCCCAAGTTGCTTTCACCTTGACTCGGCACAAAATACAAAAGAATGTATTTTACAAACGCATAATTTAAGTGTGTGTCTAGCGTTCCTCCCCGTAGAGGGTCGCGGGTTCGAGTCCCACATAAACAGTAAAAACGCAGATATAATAAAAACGGTTAAATAAAGAAAAATATATCTATAGCCATAGATATATATTTTTGGAAAAAACAATTCTAATCTTTCAAGGTACTTTTCCCGCAAAATAAATGTTGCATGAGCCCTTACAAAATATGTGCCTATCAAAGAACACCATAGATTTAGGCAGTAACTTAGCACATTTTATTCAGTATTACTACCCCTGTTTATTCATTATCTCATATGAATTCTCTATATTTGATATTACAAATGTATTATTCGGGAGCATAACTGTAATTTAAAATGAAAAGTAAAGAAGAGAATATTCTGTTTCTTAAATACTACTCTCAAATCTTGTTTATTAAAGCTTTCTTTGCACATTCACTCATTTCTAATCAGCTTACATAGCGGAACTTAAATTATTGCACAATATTAGCACAGTTGCATTAATTAGATAAGAGCAAAACGCATGACAACCTATTTTATGTATAATTTATTGAATCTAGGATTAAAGCCCTGCCATTTTTTAGACAGTTTAAGTATATTAGAATTATATAAAATTGAGATAGGATCTTACTCCATACTTTCTGAGGGTTCCGCAATCGTCCTGGACCCTGTGGAAATGCCACTATATCGGAAGTTAACTGTCTAAACGTTGACTAATCTTACAAGCTATGGAAAACTAGGGACTTATGTATATAGAGATGAAATCTTCTGGAGATATTTCATCCAAGGCAACAGAGAGGCTTTACAACTTTGCTTTCCATATAATCTAACTATACTAGAGAGAAAGTATTGTATTACTTCAAAATTTGATGATGTCAAACGCGCCGCACTAAACGGGGGGGGGGGGGGGGGGGACTTGCCGGGTGTGTGTATGTGTGAGTGATAGAGAACGAGAATTTGGATAAATGTCGAATTTGTTTACATCCTCCAATGATGCGACATGAAACTTCCTAAGCCCAAACATTTCTTTTAATCGGAAAAAGTCGTCGTTTACTTAAAAATGTCACATACCAAATTATGTTTAAAAGGTTTGTAATACCAATAAAAATGTGCACATTGAATCGTCTATCAATGTCATTTCACACTATTGAATTCTGTGTAACAATCTATATTTGAAAAACCAAAAGTGGCAAAACTGTATGCCAGAAACTTACTAAATAAGCTCAAAACGTGTTGTTATTTGTGTATTGATAGCAGTTTTCGAAATATTCCACGTGGCATGTACATATCTTCGCAAAAATGTCTAATGAACATGTAATAAGTGATAATGTGCCTAGATTTCCATTAATACAAAGCTCGTGGCTAGTTTAAGACCTATATAAGAAGTATAGATAGAACAACTGGCTAAATAGATGCTTTAACGTTAAAAACACACACAGTGGAAGTAAAGTATATCGCACAGTGAAAATTTAACGTATAATATACCCATAAATTTTAATCAAGATTTTTTTTCAAACTAAATGCAATTGAAGGCTTTAATCTACTTTATTTCGCATAAGGTTTAATGTTAAGTCATATAATTGGGCGCTCCGAGACAGAGAGAGAGAGAGAGAGAGAGAGAGAGAGAGAGAGAGAGAGAGAGAGAGAGAGAGAGAGAGAGAGAGAGAGAGAGAGAGAGAGAGAGAGAGAGATTTGACTGAATTTTATTGGACGATGTTAAAGTAACAGTGCCGCATCCCAGTTGGAGCTTTACGAAGTATGAGCAAACGGCCTCCAAATCCCTTGCTAGTTCTCCAATATTCATTATCCTCTAAGGCTGGTTTTGGTTTACCCCTGTGGAACAAATAGTTTACAGGGAGTTCATGGGCTGCTCCCTTTTCTAACCTTACGCTCTCTTCCTAACCGTATAGGCCTATATATGAGATACAAATAACACAATATTTACAATATTGTGACACCTCAGATCCGCTAATTATGTTTATAATGTGAGTCTTTAGCTACTTAGTGCCTTAATTCAATATTATCTGCAGCAATAACGTTCCGTTACGTTGCATTACATTAAACAACGTTGCAGATGCAGACGTTTATCCAGAAGGTTCGTAAACGTCTACAAGCAAGCATAAACTATTTTTACGCCACACCATGGTTGTTAGCTATCTGGAGTATCCACAACTTTCAGTTATAGTTCGGTAACGAGAAAGATCTTAATTTACCAGATGATAAGCAGAACATGAATCTCTGTTTATGCTTCCCCTAACCAATTATCTACGTTTAGACGTAACCTTTGCTTGTTACTTTTCGAAGATATTCATTCCAATCAAATATTCATTTACTGCAACACTTAAAATTTCTCAACTTATGAGAAAATAAATTCTCAAAAATTTCACAGTCCAAAATTGTATTACATCGCAGTGCTCTCTATTGACATATGATTCTTTAACACACTACCACCTGAACGCCGCGTGACACGGAAACCGAGTAATAATATCGTTTGAGACGTCCGCAATACTTGAAAATTCAGCAAAATGTTAAATAGTACACGTTTGACTGCTGTTTTTTTTTTCATAGTCGCAATTATATTGTTAAATGACAGAAAATTCAGAATTATAAAGTAATATCATATTATATACATACAAGAAAACTTCAGTATTGATTAAATTAACATTTTGAAGATAAAAGTATAAAGTTTTGTTTTCTAGAACTTAAGAATTCTTAATATCCAATTATTTTCGTTTTCTATTTCATGCCTCAAATTTGAAACTGCCATGTATTTAAGATGAAATATAAATTACTTTAGTTTGGAAGCTGTTCATAATCATTTTTTAAATATAGGCATTGCACATGTTGAGCAAGTTGGATTAATAAGAGTGACGTAAAAAGAAAATAAGCTGTAAAAGTAAACTGGTATTATCATGGATGACGTTCGAATACGGCAACAATTTTATAACAGGTTTCATATAATGAAATATTACTGTATCGTTATGCAAACTGGTAACCTTGGCTTTTCTATAAATTTGTAAAATGCATTACCAATGTGCCTGTGCTTGGGAAGACTAAGGAAATGCGCAACATATATATTAATGTTCTTACTATTCCATTTTACTTAAATTTTCACAACACGACACACAAAACACTAGTGCAGTCTCACAGCATTATGTATTGAAACACTGACGATTTATAAGGGTCGTTGTTTACAATAACAATCACGTATGCTAGTCTGTTGCAACATTCTCAAATATAAGAAATAACTGCAGCGTTGTGCCTGGAGATGCGGCATCCGTGCCAAAAGAAAATGGAAAACGGCAATAAAAATGAAACTAAGAGCCAAACTATAAGTCAGCAATAAGTGTAAAACTGCAGCGGATGTGCACCGTGATGACGAACACGCTATGGTAAGAAAAACATTCGAAAGCAATTACATATGAAGCGCCGTTGGCCTACCATTTGGGTGGGTTTTCAGAATCAAATAAAATGTCATTTGGGGTGGTACGCTGCTCTCCCGAGTGATTGATGCAGTATACTCCATCCTTTTCCCTTAAATCTGTATCGGCTCTCAACGACACTTTAGTTTAAAAACTGATGAGAAAGCCGATGGCTGATTTAAACCCATCTAATGCACCTTCCAAAGGATAGTCAAAACTTTTGCAAACACAATTTCCAATTGCTAAAGAGCCTACCTTAGGAAACTAAGTCGTAATTCTGTAGTCGTGCGTTAACTGGTAACTTACTTTAGTCCTCAGTAACAGAAAACGTATTAGATCTGCCCAAATGAATTACTCTACAATAACAGTACGCAATTTCCCCTATACAACAATGCAATTTCTATCCATCAATGTCTATCATTTCTTTCTCAATTGAAGGGTCGCCTGATGGCATTCGGATGTGATGCTAACCGTGGAGGATGCGCATTGGCGTCGGTTACACTGCTGACTGAACAGCTGTCTGGACTGGCATACCTGGGCCATAGAAGGCTTGTAGGCAGGATGACCGGCGCCGGATGAATGCAGGGATCCCGTACTATCTGACCAATACAAGAACTCAAGCGGGGCATGAAGAGGAACGGGGGGGGGGGGGGGTTTGAACGGTTTATCTGCTTTGGTACTGGATCTGTTTACTACGAAATAAGTGAATGAGAGTCATCCAGATCTAATGCTTCTTCCATAACTGCAGTGATATATTAATCCTGAGTACTTATGTGACACAACTGTGTATTTTAGATGAACCTAGTATCCTTATCATATCCGCAAGGCGAGCATAATCATTAGGACAGCAAATGTGATTACGTCACACATTCCAATGCCTTGTCTCCTCGTGGTAGGCAGACAACACATGCTAAAGCACATTGCCGGGATCTTGGTCGGACGGCGGGTCTACTCGTCATCCCTCCCTTATATGGGCTGCGTAAGAAGCACTAAAGGCAATATAGTCCTACGTTCAATGGTTCCGCTTCGGTTTCACAAGCAATTCCTCGATATTTTCTTGTCTACTAAACCGCAACTTCGCTCTGCGGAAAGAAAAGCTTCTTAGGATAGAAACAAAAAACTACTCTTGCAATTGACTTCACTACTCTTGCAATTGACTTCGACTTCCTGGTGTGTACAGCTTACCGAAAGCATATAAAGGAGTGAAATACACCCAACTGAAGGATAAAAACTGAACAAAATCTTCTTCCACTTCTATAACATTGAATGAGCTATACCTCGGTCGTTCTATCTCCGACTCTGATATTTCTCGAGAGGGGGAAGCAGGCTGTTGCCAGTTCTTTAGCGGGAATTTCAAGCAGAGGAACAATGCGTATTTTAAATATTTCATGTATTTGCATATTTCACGAACCAGTAGCCATATTATTATTATAATAGCGATGATAATAATAGGACTTACGAACACTAAACATCGGAATTCACGCACGAAAAATATACCAAAGAAAGTTCACCAGGGCAAGCCTCTATAAGGCCACGTGGTTCAAACAAATTTAAGCTGGCAACACGGTGTTGGGTTCGGGAGCCACGCCTACCAGCGACAATGCTGATTGGCGCTAGCAGACAGTTTTAACTTCCTGACCACGACACCGGATGTAGAGACTCCCAGTACTACCAACAGATGCAGTTAGTGTGTGTGTGAAAGGTGTGAACGAAATATTCGAATAGAATGGTGTTGTAATAAATATCTTGCATTATGATGAAATTGTAAATTGTATTTCAGTGTTTTAAAGTTAATATAGTCCTATATTTTCATTCTAAAGATAATTTTGAGGATATGTTTTCAATTGCTCATTACTGTATGTTGGTACTATTAGGTTTCCCCTTCCACCTTTTACAGTCGCAAAATGTCAGAGCCGGAGATACAACGGCCGGACAGTACATCATCATTAGCACGGAGAACCAAATATGCGTTCTTCAAGTCCCAGATAGTGCCATTCAATTTTTGCTATCTAATTAAACTCTCCAACTGTGTACCAATGCACGGTTGGCGTGAAAGAACAATAATACAAATAAATTCATAAAGACCAAAACCTGTAACACCGTTAAATCGTTTTTGAGCTCATATCACAAGTGTTGTGATGAAATTGATAGGTTTACTCGTATAAAGAATTGCAGATAGCGGCAAAAACATTCGCACATAAAGTCTTAAGATTCGTGGTTTGAGATGTGACCATGGTCCAAGTTTTATTTGTTTTTCCAACCTAAGTTTAGAGTATAGGTCAATATTACATAGTGCCGAGTGAGACAGGTGCCGACTCTACGTGTATCTATTTCAATGCATCTGACCATTGTAAAACAAGATAGTATCTCCATAGTGATAATCCAATGTATACTTGGAATAATGGACAGCAACTGACGGTCTCCTGATTTACACCTGGTATATCCTTTGACAACAAAGAGGACGGCCGATAAACGAACCTAGCGTTCAATGGGCGACGTTCTCTGTGAAGTGGGGAATGATATAGTTGGATATATCATCTAATAGTGTGACAACTACACCTAAATGAAAAAGAAAAAAGATCCCTAGATTAAGTTTACCAAATCCTTATTAGAAGCATTTTTCTTCAAACAAATACCAATTAAATATCCTTGCAAGATTAATTGAACTTCTGTAAATATTCAATTACTATAATCAATCAAATCTTTTTAAAAACATACAAAATAAAGGATGTAAAAAGGACAAGAGTTAAAAGGATGCACATTTGATTTTAAGTTTTATAAACAATGTTCAAGCTATGGCAAACGATGAGGAATGCCGTGGAACTAAGCATAAGATTAAGATGGGTGATGAAGATAGATATCCTTCATACATGGTAAAGTCATTTCTATAATTTTATGATACCGTCTAACTCTTCAGAAGTAATCTAGAGCTAAGATCCTAAATTTTCTTCCTACTTACGAGGATATTCGGATGACCACAATTTAAGATAACATCTAAGTCTTCTTCACGTTCTTCTAGAGAAACTAGGAAAATAATTAGGAGTGGTGGATTTGCATATATCTACTGGATCTATTTGTTCGATCTAGCTGTCAATATTCTTTCTTTTATACTTCTATTGAGGGAGTAGATCCCTTTTCGTGACCAGTTCTGACAATCAACGAATATCCTTTGTAGTAATAACTTTTAGTAATATGTAAATGTTACGGCGAATAAGATGAACCGATGAGCGACTCTACCACTGCTATTCATCACTTCTTTTAAGAGACATCACCTAAGCCGCACAATACATTCATTTTAATACCAAGGGGTAAACTTATTTGCACGTCCAGAATTCAAAGCCGTAAAGCCTTGGCTTCTATTTTGCCGACCTGCATTCAATAATTAATTAGGTCAAACATTTTGCCGGAAGTTCAAACAAACTTAGTAAAAGGAAATACTTATACATACTCTATGTAAGATGTATCCACATTTCCAGAAATCCCAGAAAGTTGAACTAATTAGTAACTATCTTACATACCCAAACTATGTAGAATTACATGCAACATGAATGGTATCAAGTATAGGAAAAGAATGCAGTACTGAATAATTAGCTTAGACACTAATGAAATAATCATTAAAGTATTGTTGGCCTTATTAAGCCCACAAACCTGACTCGGCAGGAAATTAAAATAATATAGAAGAAACAAAAATGATATCAGAATAATTGTAAAGCACTGCATGATTTGTATATATCTGAAAGCCGTGGCCCATGAGATAATCTGTCACAATTAAATCAGATAAGTTTGCTGGTGCAGCAGATACATGACACAGTAAACAAGTTAGTTATGCAACGCAAAATCATTAGATCAGCAACAAACTCGGTTTACAAGCGCTACACGGTTAAAGGACTGTGCTATGCTATTATTTAGTATTATAATATGCTATAGTATATATATATATATATATATATATTATAATCTAGCTATAATATGCTATTATATAGTATTCGTAAATCACCATCCAAACAGCATAATACAGGATGAGTCAAAATTATCGATGGGAAAGTAATTATTTACACTTCCAATCGCCCAGGTGCAAAGAAAAATCTGACGTTTCAAATAACCGTTCCAAATTAATGACACGCAAACGCAAATTATTTACGCATACCTAATCGTAATAGTAAGACATTTCGTCAACTATTAATTGCCTGCTTCGGTTTTTTCCGCCTCAGCTGCCTCCTGCGTGGTCTAGGGGTACCACTGATTCCCAAGATTGTGGTATCAAACGAGGGGAGAACTTTATTGGGCATGCAAATTCTTAGAATAGCTTCCAGCGGAAAGGAAATAAAGCAGGTAATCCTGTGTTATACATTTACATGTACTGAGCACCGTGAATGAATGAGTAGTGTTTAACACTCGCTTTTCCATGCGGCACCGCATGTGATACATGAAATGAAGAAGCAAGGGTGGAATGAGATGCCGGGGAAACCGGAGACTCGGAGAAAACCCGCCCGAGCGCTGTGTTGTCGTCCCAAATCTCACAATAGCTCGCCTAGGATCGAACCCGGTTTTTTTCCCCCCTACTAACTACTAAGATAGAAGGTGAGAAGTGAGGAAGACATTGTAGTGGCTTTTCGGGATCCCGCACTGAGCACTCCCATTATTCTTGGTGAAAGTGCAGAGCTGGCCGTCATTACAGCGAGCGGGTGAAGGATAGATCCAAGGGGCCGAACATGACCAGAAGGCCCTGAGCGACGCCTGGGGAGTGAAGGCGAAAGTGAGGAATAATAGTCGGGGTGGAAGTAATCTTTATTAATTGTAAATTGTGTACATTGGGGGGGGGGGGGCATAATCTCCGGTAGTTAACCGGGAGGTCAATGAGGCCATCAGGTGTCCGGTTGTGGCGGTGTGCGTGTGTTGATGTCCTGGGCGTCGTATTCAGCTAGTCTCTGTTCGGCGTAGTTTAGATCGTGGAGTCTGGTGTGGAGGCTATTGTCCATTAGTGTCATCAGCAAGTGGAGCTGGTCGAGTCCGCTATTGACGGAGGATAAGTCCGCGAGTTGGCAGGGTGATGAATCGGCGAGTTGCGTCTCCACTCGGTGCATCTTGCGCTGTACTGATGCCATAATGTCCCTGTGTTCAGTGACCCGGGTCGCCTTGGTGAAAGTATCTAGAGCTTAATAAAGAGACCTCGGAGAAAAATAAGGCAGTCTGTCACACCCAATATGAAAAGGGACGCCGAATACCATGTGGGCTAAACCGGATAGGTACAAAAATAAAAACTCAACTTTAGTTTCGGATCGTGTCTAATATACATTCCGTTCACAAATAGCATCGGAACAACTTACCTTCCTTCTGCCGGGCACGCTCGAATTCATAACGTACTGGTACCATTTGTTAATTTTACTGCTCTCGTAACGTGAAAGAAAGCATATCGATCATATCAACTGACTCGGCTATTATAAGACTAATAATAAGTTGGACCAAAAGACATTTTGAGTAACTGCTATTCGAATGTGTATACCAAGAGTTTATTAGAAAAATTAATCCTGACTGACAGCAACATTTTAGTGGGCGTGGTCTTATATTAAAATTTAGATGATACAGTTCCAATCTTGTCATTGTTGCACTGTAACGCAATGTTTTCCTCGATAAAAGAGCACTATTTAGATCCGCTTGTACAAAGATATGAGGCTATTGTCCCAATTTTAGTCCAAGTCCCAGGAATGTTAATTTAAAATTTCATTTCTCTATTAAAGAAAAAGCCCAGGCGAAAGTTCTGTCGGAATATAGAAAATACAACCTGCATATTAGATTTCTGCTTAGTGTTCATAAACGGAAAACGTGAATGGCACGTCTAGCAAAAAGAGAAAATACAAATCCTTTGACAGCACGGGTGGGTTTATGGTAAATTCCAAAAAGCTTTAAACATTTTCGAAGGCAGTTACATCTTGTATCGCTATTGAATATAAAGACCTTGTATAAAACAATCACTTGACGTAAACTAAAACCTTGAGGGGGGGAGGGAGTATAAAACATTGTCCTACTTTTTCTCACAACAGTAAAAACAAGAGAGGAAGTCAAACTTGTGTAGACTCCTTGTGTATGTGTGTGTTGGGGGGCAGGGAGACGACCACTTCAAGCGACGAGAAACCTTACTCCCAAATCCCCGAAGACAGCTTTCCCATTTTTCTAACCATGGCGCATTGAAATTTCTACTCCGCACACCTACCTCAAAAGACGTAGCTTATAACTGCTGAGGCAAGTAATACAAGAGTTATAAAGTGCATGGCGCATATACCCTTAATGCAATATTAACTACAAGAGTTGTTAGTAGTTTGCCACATCTTACATTTAGGAATACTCCGATTTTTTATTCCATCTCGGCCTCCCTAGCAGGGATCAAAAATGCATGAGTTATTTAAAATATAGCAACATGAATAGGGCGTAGAAGATAGAACCTGCTTTAATATAGCAGTACCTAATTCAAAATATCCTGCAGTAAAATTTAAACTTCAGAATGAGCTGTGAAGAATTAAATTTTCACGAGTGATCAACGTGTCAAAGTAACTAAATTGGAGCTTTCGGCCACTGAATGTTCCATTGCCTTCTTCAGGAACTGAATGAATTACTTGCACAGGAAAAAAAAGCATATTCTGGAATAAATCAGATCAGAAATGTGGGTCAGAAAGGCCACTGCGTATAACCAAATTGGTAATTATGTTGATTACAAATTGTGATGCTTTTGGAACGAAAAAACGCAGTTAACACTATTACCAAAGCATTGGAACCCCTTTATAGAGAATGTCACTGTTAATATTTTCTAGCCAAATAGGCTAAGTCCACAGAATTTCATTTTTAGCTATATGGTTTGCAATTAGGAAAACAATGACGCTTCAGTTCTGTTTGAGGGTTGAACGTTCCTGGCAGTCATTTATTTACATCTATATAAGCCACAAAGGAAGTGATAAAGAAGATTAAAAAAGACTGGGATCGAAGGAACAGAGAGACCGGTACACATTTTTTGAAATATAACGAGAAAACTCCGAGTAAAACATTTTTGTAAGTTACTCAAGGTACAATTCAATCAGGAAGACACATATCTCATTTACCCAATAATGTAACTCCAGAATTCAGGGACATTTTTTTCTGTAACTACTGTCCGGACATGCAACTTCCCGAATTGTGTAATTCTTGACTTCTCTTCATATATGGAGTACAGCTGAGTAGAAAATTAAAGGCGGAGAAAATATAAATGCTACTTTAAATATGGTTTAATAAGAGTGGAATATGGTAGCTTCAACGAGCACATTTTTCTCAGTTTATTTGTAGTTGGATGTTGTAAGTTTGGGAAAGCTTTTTCTAATGTGATATGAACCTTTGCTGAAATAAAGATAGATCCCGAAGAAACCATAAGCATATTAAAACGCGTTAATGCGGTCAATGACTGCGCTTTTAAATTTTACTATTAACATCAATACTTATTTCATTTCATAGCATTACAGAAAATAGAACACGTTTAAGTTGCTTACTGTAAATGCGCTTGATTGTTAGCACATTTATTTCGTGTTTTTCATTGTTCAAAACGTTTTGCTCTCTCTCTCTCTCTCTCTCTCTCTCTCTCTCTCTCTCTCTCTCTCTCTCTCTCTCTCTCTCTCTCTCTCTCTCTCTCTCTCTCTGTGTGTGTGTGTGTGTGTGTGTGTGTGTGTGTGTGTGTGTGTGTGTGTGTGTTTTCTGCTGACGAATTTGAAACTGTGGAAAGGAAGTAGATGTTAACAATGCTTAATTGTATATAGTAGCTTAAAGAATGATTTTCAAATGGATGTATCAGATGTTAATCACATAGACAAAAATATTTGCTATTTTCGCATGGCAATTGGGCCGCAGTATGCAACAGAAAGAGCTCTGTAATTTAGGTATGGTACACGGATACGAATAAAGTACTCTAACCTAGCATCTCGTATTAATGAGTCTTGGATATGCACCTAGATGTGCCAGTGTTTTGCTTAGGATAGAACCACACGAGAACAATAAATATTTGCTTCCCGTACACGTTGGGGTGATGTGTAAATTGCTAATAGAGCGCAGCACCGACGATATCGGCAGCTCATGTCCACTATGCAGCCTCTGGTCACCAAATATTACTTTATTATTTAAAACTGGTATAATTTGTCAGCCGAAAGCCGATGCTGCACTCCAGTTTTAATTTACCTTGGCTGAAAAGCATTTACCTTTTTATATACTCACTTGGAACAATGTAGGCCATGTTGACTTTCGTTTGTAGAGACAACGAGCGCTCCATAGATTAAATTCGTGTGAAGTAAAAAAAATTCCATCCCTTTTCAGCCGTTGTCCTAACGAGTTCGAGACCATGTTTGCAGTGATTGACCAGCATTTCTACAATCAAGATAATTTAATCATAACTCTTTGTGACGTTTGAAACCGTTACTCCGTGTGGTTACTGATTCAATCTATCCAAGCGTGCGCAGGGACAAATGAAGCGCTTACTGCATTCGGCATTAACACGTCATTAGATTTAACATAAGAAACCTCATACTTGGTAACATGTTAATATTTGTAATGAGTTTCCTCAATGTTTAAGTGGAAAACCATTGGCTGATGGCTAGTTACTCAAAAAAGTCACAAAATTCTGATCAAAATATATATAAGTTGCGGAAAAGAGAATAACGAAACGTATTTCAGAATTTTCTGCAGAACGAATCTTAATTTTTGTAATATGCTACTTATATCCACTTTGCCATGCTGAAAGTTTGATAAAATTTAAAATTATGCATGTATTTTTAAGAAAATAAAAACCACTATATTCTTCAGACTTCAATTTTTCACACACAGCGTTCCGGATTTAAATAATTTCCAACCTTGTGAGAGTTGGATACTTTAAAGTAGAAATTGTCAGTTTTGTGAAAATAACTTGCTCTGTTTTATTCATGTTCTCCATCTTTCTTGGCACTGGCCTAACATTCCTGCCTTTTAACACCAAAAGGATGATATATACAGAGGGTAAGTCGGGGCTGCATGTAGAATGCGGAAGCGCTTCTCTCATCCCACTTTCCCATTTACCTCCATTAGTGTGACAAGCAATGTTACGCCTCCCATTGTCACATATGATCTTTCCAGACTTTATTACAGAATGCATGGCGGGGAATATCAAGCGTTGTGAAGTAACAGACAATTTGACGGTCGTCGCAGGTTTAACAAATGTCACAGGAATAATCGTTTTTGTATTCCAGGAAAAGTAGAAAGCTACTGTTCTAATAGTAGTGTAACGGTTTTCCATTTTTTCCTCTTTTTTGTTTGGGGGGGGGGGGGGGGTGAGGCAGGTTACTGTGATGCCATTTCAGTTCTGTCGTTTTGTATGGCGTGTATAATGATGAATTCAGCTTTCTGCATATCTTGCAATGCAGATTGGGAGAGGCTTTTCTCTGCACATTGTACTTTCGATCTCGTTCTGGATCACACTGTTCTACAATCCAAATAGTGCCAGTGGTCTCAATAATCTTATCTATCCCTTGTTGCATTCCCTGCGTTACCAATACCCGAAATATTCCTAAGTTGATCCATGATACATAGGCATACTTTAGTTTTCATGACTTACACAGGATACAGCTTTACATAATAAATAATGTTGACACAATCTCCCAAATGCAACCACCTGGCGAGTGTAACTAAAGGCACATACTTAATTATCTTAAAGTATCCAAGTTTCTGCATAACAAGTATTACAATGCAAACAGCTAAACAACTATTCATAATATTTTTGATCCGCACTACGATTAATACGTAAAGTATAATAGGTTTCCCAAGGATCTCTAAATGACAAGAATACAAATCCTCAACCTTGTGCATTTTCTTCGCATTCTACACATTTTACGAAGCTACCATTTAATAACGTTGATATACACAGCAGGATTTGTGTATTTTAAAAATAGCTTTGTGCCAACATTATTCAGGCTTCAAAACTGTCTTAAAATTATGCATGCTCCACACTTTTTAGTAAAATGATAGTATGTTCATAATACGGCTATACTAAACCCTTGGCATTACACAAATATTTACCGGTATAGTAAATCGTTAATTATACGTAGCGAGAGAGCAAATGTAAATAGTCGGGAGCCAAAGCATCGAAAAAAGTATAGATATATATTTAAATTACTTTCATGGTGTCTTGAATTATTTAAAGGTCAAATGTGCTGGTTGTTGGAGGTAAAAGTAACCTTATCTTTTATTTGCCACCACTTTAGGTATTTTACGTCGCTGAGGTGAATGTTCAGTATGCACCAAGCTGGTCCTATCGCAAGCAATTTTCTTTTCCACCTTACACAGCCATATATCCCAGTTTCTTTGCCACACTATCAGCGCGTAACGCCCAACTTGTGACAATGTGCGATTTCGCGTGGAAAATGAACTGCTATCAATCCGCCTTTATATAAAATGTTATGGCATCAGTCGCCGCCAAACTTTTCACTTGCTTCAGATAAGTCTCGGCTATTCTCCCTTCGGAGGATGCGATCTGAACAAAGGCTGCTCAGGCACGAACAAGCGCGTGGCAGGTGAGATTCACTCATGCTTTAAAAATTGGGTACGATTATTATTGACGCCTAATGTAGCTATAACCTTTGCATTAGAAGTAGCAACTCTATGAAGATTCTCCCACTTAACGCATTCTCAAATTAAAGGACGTTTAATTACTTGTTTCACTGCAGTTAACTTTCGTTCTTTCTTATTTACATATCACCTTGCGATGTTTTACTGTGTATAACACCTATTCGTCAAAGACAGGTACATTTTGTAAGTCCCGATATCTAATTATCATCATTAGGTTATATATAGGTTATATATGCGCCAATTCTTCTACAACACATCATTATTTTTGTTTGAATTCCACAAAGTTTGTCAAGAAAAGAGAGAACTGGAATGCAAACTTCTGACGCAGAAAACAAAGAAAGACTGAGCAAAGCAGAATACGCGATTGAGAGGAGAGCACGCCCAATATACTACTGCGATTCGTTGTATATCAATTTGTGCACACACAACATTCAACGGTTTCTTATTCCTTTTTATATTATTGCTGCCTTCACAAAATGTAATCTCACAACGCTACCCCACTACAATTGCTTTTACTTCAGCTTTAACTCTTAACGCCCCATTATCGTTGAGAGTTTTGCTTGGCGGCTTTCCTAACGAATCACACACTTGGTATGTAATCGAAACTGTGCTTTTCCGGCTGCCCTCAAAGCGGTCTCTTTCTTCCCACAGAAGCTCTTCACAGCCTTACCGGCTCTCAGTAGGTTCAAAAAAGGAATTTTACTTCCACGTTCCCTTAAGCGTAATGGTACATTTCCGTAAAGAATGCAAACCACATCGCATTTATTTAAAGTGCCCATTTGGCATTTGTATTTAACGTCTCCTAAAAAATCGACATGAAAATCCACGGCAGTAAACTATGAAAGAAAATTAACAATCATCAGCAAGAAAAACAGTAACATTCAGAATCAGAAAGGGACATTAAATTAATAACAAAAATTAACAAGTATATAAAAGTATTCAAGGAATGCCCTGAGGAAAAGATCCATGGCAGAGTTCACGTGTAGGTAATCCAAGATGTATTCTCTTTAGTACACTAAGTTATACACCTAATCACATCTCGTGAAGAGGAAGAAAATTATGCTAAGATAGGTTAAAAAGAGATTCACTTTCTGTGGTTCTTGAGCTTAAAGAGTAATGGTAAAATTCTTCTAAAATTTCAGAATTCATTTGTTTTAATAAACATGAAAGAAATGTATAAAATAAATACGTTTGTAAAATCATAGCAGAAACAATAGCAATGTTGGTGAATCCATTTCTTTGAACAATGTAACGGATTAAACATTTGGTGTAATGCACAGTTGCTGAGGAGAGTCAGCAATGATAAATGATAAGCTCGTGAGAATAAGAAGATTGCGTCTGGAGCATGACAGCATCCCGCTCTCCGCGACCCTCATCACGCTTGTTGTCACTCAGGGTCTGTGAACCGTGCACCTCCTCGTTTCAGCGAACCATATATAAAGGCCTTTCTTCAATGAAAACCTGCATTCTATAGCTTGCTCGCATGCCTTAATACAGAGAGCTAAGGAGGTACAAAACAAGGAATTCGACTCTACCCACCTTTAATTCTTCTAAATCTAAAAAGGGGAACTTGAAAAATATGTATTATGAGACATACACGTGTGTGACAATAGTAGTCAACAAGTGAAAATGTTAAACTAAATCTATGCAGTACAAAAACTGGCTGCTTTAGTGAGAATATATCATGCAGGATATTACAAATATCTATGTAAATGTACTTGAAGGCATAATATTTCGTGAATTGATAATCAGCTGCTCAATCCACCTAATTGTTATAGAAACTGAAAATTCATATGAATTTCAATGGCTTTCCATTATGAATCTGAAATTAAGAGCGAACTTTGTTTTCGAAGCATCGGCATCTAATGACTTAGTATTCAAACAAAATTTGTGCAGTTGGAACAAAATAAAGATATGCTGAAATTTCCAGAGAAGCTCTAGAAAAAGTTGCTGCTGATATACTGTTAACAGCGATATGCAAACCTTTTGAAATTATCATATGCATTGTTAGGGACACAGTTTGGCTAGACTACCGAGTAAAAATACGAGATTTGTTTTACGACGCTGACATCTTTAGGGGTGGCACCATAATGAGACTATTACGTTAGAGCTCATGAAAATTTCTCCAGTTATTAGGTCACATTAAAAATATTCTCCTTTTTAATGTTGAAATGGTGTTTGTTGTAGCACAGTATTATTACTGAAACTCAAATCACAGTTCTGGTCCAGTACTTGGACCATAATAAACATATTGCATTCCTTACTTGGCCATCTACTTAGTTCCGCCAATGCATCTCTGACTCTAGCGGGTCCGAGTGAGGCAAAGCTGCCAGTTCTTGCCACTACTGCGAACTCTGTGTATGTGCTCCCTTCGCAAAAATGCAAACAATTAAATAATTTAAATGTTAAGAGCATATAAAGAACGGAGAGAACATTTGCAGGGAACATAAGCAAAGAGATTTAATATGTAACCGACTTTACCAGAACAAAGCAAAGAGCTGATGACGCCACGTCCTCTGCTTCACAACAGAACTGGCAACAGTAGAAAGTACAAGGCAGACACATGTGGATGATGCCTGTAACTGGTGATCGCAGACTACTGCTGCGCGAGTCAACCTGCACTGGAAACTTTTGCCTGATTTTCTTTTATTTAATAATTCACATTTGTTTTATATGCAGCAAAACTCTATGCAATAAAAATTAGCTAAATGTATTAAAATCTTACAATAAATCAAATTAGAGTGCCGATGTATGTTTTACAACTAATCAGAATCGCTTCCTTTACTACAGAAATACACACCGCTAGTATGCCTTCGGACATATGCGTGTCTCTTTCATTAACCTCCTGAAACTTCAAGTCTGGAAATATCGGAGTAACTATAATACCAAACTAGCTTATAAATGGGCCAAGGAATCCACTAATTAAATATAAAACTAGTTCTAGTAGCCCAGAATCCACATGGTACATTCAGCCGAACAATCAATTTAATAAAGGTTCCTTGATATGCCTTCGAATAATGGCAGCAGCAATGGGATTCGCGGTCTCTGTCCATTGTTTTCTAAGCGACATGCATATTGTATGCCTAATGTCTCGGCGAATGCCGGCTTTCTCGCCACCAGCTTTTAGAAAGACCTCTATTTCCACGCAAGATTGTGAACCAATACACTATCGATTTTCAGAAGTACTCGATGGCTCTCCAGCGAACGGCTAGCATCTATAAAAAGGCACATGTTTTCTGGATTTATTACCACTCTCGCTGTCGGAATGTCCTTAAGTTTACTGCTCGCATTACTGCCCGAGATTAATGACCAAACATAAAACGAGATACATGAAAAGTTCATTGCAGTGAGCCAGAAATGTACTTGAACTGTTTTGGAGGGCTAGATTGCTGAATTCCATTAGGTATACTTAAGCTGGAGTAGTAACAGTGAAATAATCCGTAAATCTTAGATGCAATGACATTTTCATAATTATTATTGGATACTTGCGACCACTTAACACTCCTGTGCTCAGGACTGAAATTCACATTTAAATCACATATCAAAATATCCCCGGCGTTTGAAACGCTTCTGGCTCCGATGTGAAGTACATAATTAGCTTATAAATGACAAAAATAATTACCTGGGCTTATTGCCCAGAGCTTATTTCTGTTACACTGCAATAATTGCAACTTAACAATTCTACTTTTATTACTGACCATTGTCGTCGTTTTGGAAATCCTTGTGTACTAAAGTCACAAAGTACCATCCACTTATATAATTCATGTGACTGATTATGAAGTGCAAGGAGCGATATAGGCACGCCTTGCACTTCGCACGATGGGAATGGTAATAACTCATATGGAAAGCTGATACTTCCTCTAACTCACCGTAGACCAAGACCTAGCCAATAATTATTCCTTAGGCTTGATGATTCAAACAGCAGAGACTTTTCTGCTCGGTTCCAGTGAGATTCACAAACTTTTTTTTTATGTTTGTCTCTCACAAACACCTATAGCGATTTTGATTAAAATATAATTTTAAGTAAATGGAAAACGTCAAAAATTCTGCGAATCAATTCGTTCTCAAGAATTAGCATAACTGAAAATTAGTAAATGAAGCCCTTTAAATGCATTATATAAAATGCAAACTTAAATTTCGTTTATAATAATGATAACAATAATAAATAGTTCTGCAGTACTATGTATTTTGGAAATGCTTTTCAAGTTTCTAGGGTTATAAATGGTAGTGCACTTGGACATGTAAAATTATTGTTCTAGCTTTTCATAATCTCAATTCAACAGCTGTTGTCTCGAATTATTGTTTAAAGTCTGAGAAAGAAGTGGAAGAAATAATACAAAATATACTTCAGTAGTGTTTCCAGGAGCATCTCATTTGTGCAGTTTAGAAATTAAGCTTGCAGTTTGTTTTACTGCTCTTAGACAGTTTCAAGTACTTTAGCAAAAGGGCATTTGAGCACGATTATTTGATCAACCATGAACAATTTTGGGGAGAGTTTTGATAGGAAAATAGGTCATGTTGACCTAAGTTATAGGAGCAAAACAGAAAAGGGACAGGGTGTAAGAAAAAGAGAATTTGTGTGCGTGTGTGTATGCGTGTTTGTGTGAGCGGGCGCACACCGCTTCACTGGTCGATAATACAATGGCCGAGTAATTAGTTCCCAACTTGTCTCAGGAAAGAAGATTCGATAAGAAGGGCCCCTGGCGTCTTCAGCACATAAATACTTTGAATTGGTACTTGGGTTCATTTTCCCATTCACTTAAAATGCGCCGGGGTACTAAAAGGGCAACAGAAAATCCCAGAACACAAGAACGTGCTCTTCTTTCTTAACTAATACCAAGTTACTCCTCCAAAAAATATTTATATCTGAGTAGAACGGGAAGAGAAAACACGATTAAACCATTCACATAGCAAGGGAAGGAAGTTTTGAATAAAAATGATTTCAACTATGTTCTTTGCCTCTATCACACTAAACATATCTACAACTAAGATACAGCGGATGGCATGCCTAAGTCATTAAAAAAATTAAAATAATCGAATAACTAGTTATGTAAAAGGATTACTTACATACATTTCCGAAATGCGCGTTCACTTAGATATTTGTGTGACTAATTCACTTTCCAGTATGCATGTTGCTTATATGCATGTATTGCCAATCAGGTGTGTAAATAACGAAGTATGATGTTATGTAATGTTATTCGCGTTTCCATTTACCTAATTTTATTCCTCTGAATTACAAATACTGACTCCAAAATAAGTCACATCCTGTAAGTAATGCTTATTGAAAATAGATTCATTGTACAAAATGGTATGTATATGATGCCCATGCATCATTCTATGCAGCTATTCTTTACATTTCACAACAACGCGCCAACGCTGTTTACACCTCTAATTCGTAGTATAGGGAACAGTATAACAAATTGTTTTCGAAATATCTACGCGAATGTAGGAAAAAAAAAGCTTATTTTAAGGCAGAAAGAAATATTTACCAATCTTGCATAATTTAATGATATATCTAGAGATTTCTGTGAAAAGTCTGTTCGTTTTATCCAATCTTAATTGATTTTCTATAAGTTTTGTAAATATAAAAAATAGATAAAATCTTAATAATAATAATAATAATAATAATAATAATAATAATAATAATAATAATAATAATAATAATAATAATAATGACTGGCGGAATAAACACCAACATTTTATGACATGAAGGCTACAAAGGATTGAAGTGCTTTATACGTTTCAAAAGCATGCCGGCTGTAACATATTACTAAACCCCTTAAAGCGACGCGCTGTCTCTTACCTGAAAGCAAACGAAATGAAAATGTCAGACATATGAAACAGGGAGTCATGTGTATCTGAATGCTTGATGAATGTACATAATAACAGACATAATTTAACATATTCCAACGGTAGGCGCAGGTAAAAACAGAGATTACCAGTTAAAACGCAGATCCTTATGTTGTCAAAAGGGTTCAAATTTCTTGGTCTGTACATTCAATGCTGGAAATCAGTAACTGCCGTGGACATACTGCGAAAGAGTGTAAAAAAGCTATACTCGCTAAGTGTATCCATTTTCCCTCACAACCGCCTTAGTAACAACTTTGGAAATAAAATTTCAACTTATTCGTTCCCAGATTTTCGACAGTTTAATGATTTAATTTTCATTATGGACCTAATAGTGGTCGGACTCAGCCCGTGATTTCAAATACGTGTTGTAAGTCGCCATTGAGGAATTGTCTTCTTATGTGTATATGATAATTCTTAACGGTTTACCGGGGAAATGGCGACTCAGTTGGAGAATTAGTGCCATACTGGTGCGTTGGCCATGCTAGCTAAATTGTTAGAGCAACCGGACGGAGACCGGGAGATCCGTGTTCAAATCCCGGCTGCATCATTGAATTTTTCAGTCTGACACCAACTGTCCAAACTTTGGCCTACACTCGGCTAGTTTATTTCCATTATTCGTTTCCGTATAGCAGAAATTACATACAGGTCAACAAATACGGACGTGTATTTTTCTCCTTAAGATTAACCTGAAAATGTGCTTGTTTTACGACATCGTAATAAATGAGAAATATTTTAATTATATCTGATATACTATTTTTAAAAGTATGAATATTTACATTGTTCATTGATACAAGTACAGAGTACATTATGATCACCGTAATGCTACTGAAACGTCAAGAAAATGCTCGATTGATTGGTTTGTACTCTTAGCAAGCTGGAACCCTATCACTAGACCTAAGCTTAGCTATTCCTTAGCTCTATTATGAATCTGTATGTTCAGGTTTTTAGTTACATGTCAAGAGCTCAATAAACTCCGTAGCTGTGGTTTTAAAATCCAAAATGTAAGAATTCATTTAATTTATTACCAACATTCCAAGATGCAAGCGATTTGCTTTCTTATAAACATGCCGATCTTTTTTATTACGATCTTGGTTTTCTGCACAACAACTAAAAATTACTTCATAGTTAGTAAATTAGATAAGGTATGCAACTATAGTGTACAGATGAGTTACCAATCATTTTGAAAGGAAAATATTTATCCTTACACATTTCGCGAAAGGCATAATACTGTCTAGAAGCAGTATGCCACCCCAAAAGAAAAAAACAGACACAAACAATGAAACAACGAAAGCATTAAGAGGATGCCACGGTGGCAGAAAAACAGATCAACAGAAACTAAAAACAACCAAGTCCATATAAGTGCTCATAGTTCTAAGAAAAACAATCTCTGAAATACGTTTTTCCCCTTTCCCTAATAGTCCAACTAAAACGATCTGCTGAGGCCAAAAGAAAATGACTTAAAGTAAAAAGATGTGCTTTCAAACCATAAAATTAAACAAATTTACATTTCTATTCATTGGATAGTGCAGCCGATTACAATTATATTTCTTTCGTTCATATATGGAACTATTTAGTTAACTCCACAAATAAATGCTAGATTTCAAGAAAAATGATTAAAGCATTTTAAAACTTTTACAAAAATGTATAAAGTAACACCAAATAATTAAAAACGAATGATATTTAATATCCAATATAACAATCCACTATTTTACCAGTAAGATATGTTAAGAGTTCTAGATACAAAAACACATGATATACTAAAATTTAAAACACGTAAAACATATATTTTGGCTTTTGATACACAGAGTGAATTTTTTGTTTCACCTGCTGTTTCGCACAAACTGCCCCTTAAAAGCCCTTTATTCATGACATGAGAAAGACTAGCTTATGTGTTCCTTTTTAGTGCTGTTCTCTTCAGTTCATTGGCTTCTTGAAAAAGTGATCAGATTCTTATGAAAAAAATTCATGCTCCCTTCTTGTTCATCATATTATACTTTTAATTTTACCACTTTTTTGCACTCTTCGTCTTTTTCGTCTCTTTTACTTACTTCGCTACTTCGCTTTACTTCTTTTATCTTTCGCTTCTGTACATGCAGCGAGCAATGTTTATATGGGCTTCCCACCATTGGAGTAAGCTTTGGTATCAGGACTGTTTTGGGAGAATCAAGGCAATTTCTTTTGTCATAAATGAATTTAACGTGCGTCCGCACAGAATCCTGTCATCAATAAGAAAAAACACATCTATTTCTACATTTTTCTGTACGAGAAATGCACTCTTTTTAACATTTGCTAATTAAGGATACTTGCTATTACAAGATACATTATTTATCCTTAAACTGATTTTACTAGGAAGAGCATCTAAAGTCCTCCTCATTCTGAAATACTTTTACCAAACTGGTAAACCGCAGGAGGAAGGCCAAATCTTACACAAAAAAATGTAGATCTTGTGAAGGCACGCTTGTTTTGGAGGTGTGGTTAAGCATTTTTGAGATATCTCTTCTCACTGTTTAAATTTACAACAGATATTTTTCTTGAATGTAGTCATTCATTTTTAGAGAAGTGAATTTCACACCCATCACGTAGCGACCAGCTTATAAAACATTTGACTACCTCATAAGCCTGCGGCATTCTCATATTCACATTGTACTTAAAATGAAATATGCCCAAAAATTCTCAATTATGATGAAGTAAAGAGAAAAAATGTGTTTTTTTTTTTAATAGTTCGTAGAAGAGAGTAGAGAAAGCCATGTGAATGAAACGCATAGGATTTCTGTAATAAATGACATTTGTTGTTGTACATGTTTGGTAATTAAAGATCCTAAATTATGCAGATTGATGCACTTTTGGTTTGATTACGCTTCGCAGCGTTGTCTTCGTATATCCGCTGCGGTAAACATCCTGTATAAAAACAATTGTAACCTATCACAAAATCCAATCTGAAAGAAAACCCATAGTCGGTAAGAAATAATGGCAAATGATTTCAAAATATATAAAGCGTGCTAAGGATCACTCAAAATGTTATTTAAATATGCAATAAAATGCCTCAAAAAAGAGGGCGGAAAACACGGAAATAACTGTATGGAAAGCACTTGGGTAGTGGGAATTGCGCAAATTTAATAACAATTTAACAGGGCCAATGCGGTTTCATGAAAGGAATTAAACCCGAATTTGTCGGGAAATTACAAAAAAAAAAAAAAAAAAAACTAATTTTCAGAGCACAGAATAGGACGCATCCCTCCGATATGTGGAGGATGAAATTAGGCGCCGGGCGACAAAATTCTTCCAGGGTTTGCCCCAACATCAGAGCGCCCTCGTCAGATCCTTTGGGGATTATGTTCCTCGTGAGCGTCGCTTAAAGCGATACCGGTTACCCCGCATGTCTTGCGGTCACTACCGGTAACCACATGATCTCCATTCCAGCCTAAATTAAATTTCAGCTAATCCAGCCTAAATTAAATTTCAGCTAATCCAAAATTTTTATTATGGAATATTCAAAATTATACATACCTTCTTCCTAGTTTATTAACTAACCCACCAGCGGTGCACGCTGTTCGTAGCACCCGGTTCATCATTCCCTGAGGAGCAACAAGCTACCTCCCTAAACTAACCCCACTTAAAATACACCCGTCTTTCTGCATCATCCACATCCCGCCACTACGTGGTTTAGCTCTTCCCAGAGCAGATACACGACCTGACCACCCTTCGGGCTGTTCTAAACAGCCCGCCAGCATGGAGTTGAAGTTGAAGACTTAGGACTCTGAAAGCTTACGACTCAAAAAGCTAAATAGCTAAAGTGAATCTGCAGCAGCATGTTAAATGTAATTCACTTAAATTATTTGCTTATATCCAAAATATAACGATGCACATTTCAATTATAATCCAGCTTATCTTTAATTGCTGTTATTTATTTTAAACTGTCAATATTTTCATATTTGCCTTATAAGGAACTCCACCCTGAAGCATTTCTAAACTGATCATTGGGGGTCATTTTTCATTGTATTATGTAGATCAAAACCACTTTAACAAAATACATTCAGTACGTCAGTCACTTGAATTTTATTTCGTATCGGTATGTTGCATCGTAGCTCAACTGATAAGAGTAGCGGCAAGACAATCCAAGGTTCATGGTTCAAATCCCGGCTGTCACTGAATTTTTCACTTCGACTCTACTTTAAAGTTTATAAGCGTCATTTTCCCTGCCTGAATGAATCTGTGTTTAACTTTCAGGAAGATAACGACAAAGGTAATGAAAATGCGGATAAGCATATAATCCAGACTTCCTTTTAAGTTTCAATTTGTTATTTGATTACCTTTTTCCTCCTTGACCTCATGCCAAAAAAAGACTATGAAAGTTTAGAACGCTGTACCTTCTCTATAGGTTTAAAAGTTCCAAGAACCGCTCCAGTGCCCAAAGAGAAAAGTTTCAGTTACTATTCATTTGACTGGAAATCTGCTTGGATTGTTTCTTTATCTTTAACCTTAAGATGTGTCTTTCCACTGGATGTCTAAACCTTCTTTTTGTATATTTACTACACGATGTATCATGTTTCCACACAAAACTCAATTGCTGACCCAGCAATAACATGAGACCAGGTAATTTTTAATAAGCTTTAATTGAAGGGGATAGCTTTTTCGTGCCGAGAAAAGTTGGAAAACAAGGCTAAGCACTACATTTTACGTGCGTGAGAATGTCTTTATATTCCAGGATTTAGAGATATTTTGGAAATAATCCTTAAAAGTTTCCTTTTGGGGGTGTTTAAAAAAATTGCCATTTGATATGCATTCCAGGAAACCTGTTATTCATGAAATGTTTATGCTAATATTTAAAAATATACTCCAAAGGTTGGCCTTTGAACTGAAAAATTTTTTGCCCTTAGTTTTTAATCCTTCAGTAACATCCGAATTGTGTTGACAAATTATGTACAAGCCCGTATACACAAAATTAACTCGTGATTGGCGAGTAGTTTCATGCAAATGTAGGACAAATGAATGAATCGATAATTGTCCTCCAGAGTGACAAATAAACACAGAAGAATCCGAATCACAAATTACTTTGGCACTACACATTGGAACCAACAAAACATTAACTTTGTAACACCATCCCTCAACAGGAACTGCTAAAACGCGCGAGTCCAAGCCATCAACTGTTGATAAGTGAATGACCACTAAACTAAAGTTTGTTGCTCGACGGTCGCCAAAAAAGATAATCGTGACATCACTTCATCATTTTAGATTATGGAAACGCCGACAGCCTTTATTAAGCGGCCATCAGAGCCCTGGCATCACCACTTCTATCGTAGTAAAACGCTTCCAAGGTTTAAAGAAATGCCTAATGTCAGTATGTTACTGACAAACTGGCTTGCGGTGTAAAATGCTTTGTGAGAAACTAAGTTAAAACTCGGCTTCAACAGTCTAGAGTAACTGCAACTTGTCAGGGTTCGTATCAGGAGAGGGAAAATCTAGATTTTAAACTAAATGTGTGCCAACCTGAAAGGAAAACAAAGGATGCTACGGATAAGAGGAGTATACTTCCATGTTTATTCCAATTATCTGTTTACAACTTCGTAAAGCAAAACTAATTCATTTTAGCCTGTTTACACGCCACATGAGATTCAGAACCACACCTTACATAAAACTCAATTTCAATTTTCGAGAACAGACGTTCTCATAACTCACTTTGATACTGGCGAGAACGCTTTTCATATGAATTAAATTGAAGCATACTACATGAAGCAACCACTCTGAGTCTTTACCTCCTACTGTAACAAGAACTCTAACTCTCCTCTTCTTAAGAATTTGTCCAACATGTATATGCAGGTAGCAATGCTGTTACTTAATGCAACCATTACACTTATTTCTCATAACTCGATTCAGTGAAGACTGCTTTAAAATCCAGTAATCATGTTTGCTGACGGTCTCGTGTGAAGTAAGAAACAACAAATAAATTGATTAATGGAGTAAAAATAAAAAGTACAACGTTATAAAATCCATATACTTTATTATTATTATTATTATTATTATTATTATTATTATTATTATTATTATTATTATTATTATTTTGTAATTTACGTTCTCCATCGGACGATGAATGAAATTTGTGAAATGACGCTCAAATGAGTCCGGGGTCCATGGAGCTTAGTTACCCCACATTCGTCTATCAGGATAAGGAAAAACCCCAGAAAAACCTTATCCAAGTAACTCTAACCGAGATTAGAACTCGCGACCTGTTCAACGTGAGGCAGACACGCTACAATCTACGCTACCGAGGAGGGCGTCATGATTTAAATCTTCTTGTTTATGATGTCATTACCAGGCTTTGCATTTCCCTTAAAATCGTTGCTTTTATTCTACAGCACTATGTAAATTGAAGCAATTACATTACATCCAAACTGTTTCCACAGTAATCAACGGAAACATGTGCTTTACGTACCTATCCCTTCACTGATATCAATTCGTGCGTCTCACAACCTACGAAACATGAAGATAACAAGATGTTCATCTCTGCTAGCGTCTAATATAGCTTCTTTAATAACTTCACCAGCGTGAGCCGCCCATTGAGAAACGTCATCTAATCCACCTTTTTCTTTCTCTGCCATTCATTTTCAATAGAAGTTCCAGTTCAAAAAACCAAACCCTTCCCTACGCTAATCTTACTGCAGCATCAAGTCTTTCAGTTTCATTTCTTTTTCACTTTATTATTAATCTCGTAATGCACAGGACAGACGTTCCTTCACATGTCTAAAACGAGCTTTTTGTAATATATGGAATTTGATCTCTTTATGGCACACGTGCGCGCTGATTTCAACAATGTACGAGTAAATCGAACGAAATGTAATACACAGAAACAGTAGTCATAATGTTCAGTTTGGCTTTTACAAAATATACTTTCAGTGAAATGTTTTTGGCCAGTTTTGTTCTTTTGGCAGGTAGGGATGTTATACGGCGCCATCAATAACCACCACATCTCTGAATTCTGGGCAGTGGTTAGCATGTTTGCCCCTATATCAGTTTCTGATACGCGAATGGAAGGGAAACATTTCTTTGGGGCTGTTTCATTGGATACTAATAAAGGCGTGAATTTGTCTCAATGAGAGAGAGGGAGACATATTCATTTTTAAAATCAAGTGTTCAAGGACTACAACCAAATGCAAACGAACTACCATTATTTTTTGTGAGATTGTGCACCTCACAAGCTACTGGCGAGATAAATAGGACAGAATATAATGGAACAGTATAAACTGGTAACTTTTAGCCATAACCTTTCCGAATGAACACTTCAAAAAGAAACAAAATTATTTCATTTCAAAATCCACAGTCACTGCAGACTACATATGTGTTTTGCTTTTTTTCTTAGATTTATATCATAGGCCTCTCCTGTGATAAAATCGTGCCAAAAGCAAAGACTAATGATTCCATAGCAACCAAATCCAAAGTATTTAGGATACTGCACCACATAAAAGAAAAGATTTGTATTAGGAAATCGTTCTCTATCGTTTTTGAAAATGCAAGATAATATGTAAGAATTAGGCGTCCCTTTAGGCTAGACAGGAAATTAGTAGTGAGAACTGTAAAATGCAAACTAGCTACACAAGTAATACCCTCTCAAATACTCCACGATCTGATACTGCAGGGATACACGATAGATATAAATTACTGGCAAATTAACAAACTTCTACAAAGTCCCGATGGAATATCGGAGCTTATTTGGTTGTACCGCAAGCAAAGCGAAGTAATAAATGGCAACTGGATTTGTTAATTAGAGCACTACCTATCGCTTCTCAGTGCAAAAACGATCTTCTGAATATATTTCCAAATTTAATAAGGATTAACTTACTCCAACATTAAGTATATCGGACGATAAAATGATGCTCAACTCATTCATAGAACTATGAATTACCCGATATTCAACTTTCAGGATAAGGAAAAACCCCAGAAAATGAAACTTTATCCAGATAACTCACACTAAACGAAATTGGAACTCCGAACCTCTTGAACGTGAGGAAGATACTCTACCATCTACCCTAGAGCTGGGTAGATAAGGATACATACCTACCTCGGCTGACATGAAACATTACCCACATCCGAAAACTACTTATATTTAACTGTAGGAATTATGTCCTTGTTTTAGATATTTTAACTGAATAATAACAATAATGATAAATAATTATAACAATTATAATAATAAAATCCCGGAGTAGTAGTAATTTAGATCTTAGTGTATCTGCTATTTGTTCTAATCGCATTAAGTGAGCAAATTTGTTTAACTAATTACATTATATCATTCAAATAATAAGACCTAGGGCTGTTCCTACTTCCAAGTTCCAGCACAAAGTACCACCTACGATAAATTTTGCTGTGGCAACTTGATTTAATAGGAATTATACGATTTAATAGGAACTCTGGATCTGGGAGAATGTCCAGGATGGAGGATCTACCCGATACCTGGTATCAGGGTGAAAAATGTGATATTAAATGTGAAATGTTTAAAGGAAAGTTGATCATGGAGGAGCTGGTTGAATGAATAATGGTTGAAACTGGGTAAGCCGGAGAAAACCCACCCCGCTCCCCTTTGTCCGTCATAAACCCCACATTCGGTTTACTGAACGCGGACGACGTAGAAGTTTCGCGAGCGAATTAACCAGTCGGCCATGGCGCGACAAACCTTGTACTCGTACAAGCTTCAAAACAGCAGGTCTTTCTGAGACAGTATATTAGACGTAGACATAGTTATAACCGCGAAGTTTGGCAGGCATTCTCAAAACAGTCGGTTTTGTTCCTTTACAGCAATTTATCTGACATGAAGTTAGCTTTCATTTACATTCTCTAGAGTACATGTAACTACAATGCTGCAGGCTGCCACAGCAATTAATATAGCAAGCACAAAAAAAAAAACTGCTACATAACACACCTATGCACTTTTTCATTCCGAAATGAACTGTGTAGCCTGATCATTCAACTAGTGCATAAGTTACTCGTTAGAATGGTTTTTGTTTGACTGCTTTTTTTAATATTCTTACTTCTTGAGATATAACCGCATCCGGGTGCTAACTTTAACTGTATCACTTTCCTGGTCCACCGCACTGTTCTGCAGACTCGGCGGGTGCCAGTATAAACCAAAACACTTTTCCTGCAGCACATATGCAGTGTCTTTAGACGAAACTTCGAGCACTTATGAGCAGCATTTATTTTTCAAATGTCTGCATTTTCTTTACGGATGAGCGCTTCCCCTATTGACTGTGGTTCTTTACAACTACTGCAGTTGTTTTAATAATAGCTTCCCCCATTGTTTAAGCTGCATTTCTTTATGCGGACGCGGATATTGATAAATTAATGTTTCATAGATTGAAACTACGAAATACATCTTAAATGTATTGTAAATTAACGCTTTTCACACCCCGTTCCTAGAGCTCTGAAGGATAAGTAGTTGGGCACACATATACATATTATTTTCACACTCCTTCACCATTTAATACTAGAATAACGATTTGAACAGAGGAGCATCCACATGATATATGTAATACAGGAACCGCTTTGCATGAGCAGCCAATGCACCAGCACATGTCCTGCTTTACCGCCCTGCAAACGCAGAACGTCATTTGGAACTCAGCAGTTAACAATATATTTTATTGTAAATTAGTGAAACCAAAAATCAAATAAAAATGGCGGTCATGGCCATAAACATATCCTTCAGCAAACAGACAGTACAGCGCAGAACACACAGGTGTCCCGGCGAGAAAGAACTGATGAAACATATTCGCAGATGCCAAAAATGTTTGTGTTTTTACTCTATCCTTCACAGAGTTGTAGCAAAATTATTTGCAATGAGTCAAATTTCAAAGTCTGATAGGAAAATGTAACCTGCGCTTTCCTTTGCAGGTTAACCGGGAAGACTACTTCAAGGGTGACATATGCCTACTGAATGTACGTTCTTTCGATGCATCGCGAACCTATAGCTGTATAAGCGAACGACATAATATATACCTTGTGGTGTTGCCAAAATAGTAGTTCCTGTTATTTTCTACTAAATATTTCATGTACGCAAAATAAATGGAAACAGTGTCCCCTTATAACTGAAAGAAACAATTAAACAACAAGGAATTAAAAATTTACTTCTTATACACTTGCACAAGCAGATGCGCGTAAGCCCGTGATCTGGGCACTTTTTAGAAGCTAACATAGCTCTAAATTGCGATTTGGGCAAACAAAACCGCTGAATTGTGCCCAAGCGAGTAACTTAAGCAAGAAACTGATAATCAATAAGTATGAATTAATGAAAAACTTCAGAACTTACCCTAAACATTTGGTAAGGAAATAACACGTCAATAACTAATAACAATTCTGACCACTCACTTTTGTACATTAAATCACACCGGAAAGGACGACATTCATAACTTGCAGCTAGTATGATTAAGCACTTACGTCAAATAGGTAAAATCTAGGAACGCAAATATGAGAAATATGTTTTTATTTGGTATAAATAAGGCAGTGAACTCTTGCACCTAAAACAGATGACTGAAAACGCTCAGATGAAATGGCGCAATCTGTCATCTAAATAACAAGGTAGTCACTGTGTTAACCTTTATCTGTGAACTGTAACTAACTTATGGACGTTTTCCTTACGGTGGACTAAATGAAGCATCCAGATATCCTTTGTAAACAGAATTTATATGTATAGGTACCGATAGGATCAGACAGAAGATACAAAGCATGAAAATAAGCAAAGGAAACTATCAAAATTCCGAACAGCTGATCTTCAATGTGAAACCGACTTTTAGAAGCTCCTAGGTATTTAATACAATGAAACAATGTCTATGCTTGATTCTTACGTTGTACGTTACCACCAATTGGCGTAATCAGTTTGCATTCTCTTTCTAGCCCCGACTAGAATGTAAATGCAGTTACAACCCTAAATAGGATCACTAAGGCGTACTCAAGGATCAGGGATATAACAGTTTTGTAGAAGGTCTGGTCATGTAGGGTGCTTGTCACAGGATTATATGGATGAGGACGACGTTCTCACCTCTCTGACACAGCCACATCCATCGACCCGTGCTCACAAAGTGCAGCTAATAATGCCAAGCATTACTGCCTGCGTCACCAACACATAAGGTATACTCTCACATCAGAAAGCCATGCAGAGGTTTAAGAAGAAAACTGATATGGCCAGTGTGTAATTTTTAGATCTTTAAACCCCTTCAAATTATATGACTGTATCCTTAATGTTAAAGTGATGAAAACATTTGATATTTTATCAGTTCACCATGTATAATTTTGCAATAAATGTTTTTCTTGTTGTAATTTACGCCCTCCAACGTTGTCATATCGGACGGTGAATGAATTGGGTGAAATGATGCTCAAATGAGTCCAGGGTCCGTGGAGCTTACAGTTCCCCAACATTCGTCTTGAAGGATAAAGGAAAACCCCGGAAAAACCAGGTAACTCACCCAGACCGACATTCGAACTCGGGACCTCTTGAACGTGAGGCAATACAATCATTGTACAATTGTTCACAAACATGTGATATATCACAAGTGTCCCCTGCCTCAAACTCAAACTTATTGTAGGACAGAACAAGAATCCTATGATCTACAATAAATGCAATAGCAATACAATTCTAACACTGGCGGTTTTAGAGAGGGGAGGGAAGCATTTGCATAACCAAAAATTCCACGTTATTTCACTGGAAATATATATTCTAACATTCCCTGAAGAAAAGAAATTTGTGTGTGTGCGCGCGCTTAAAAGTTGAAGTTTGGTTAAATATCAAATGTGGTATTGAAGTGCAGAGTCTCCAAAGGATCTGAGACGAAAATCTTTTAAGAAATTTCTCCCACTCCAATCTACGGAGTATATGGAAAACTTTTAGTTATTGCTTTAATTTCTTAAAATGGTTTAACGATTATTAATATAACACTCACTGAAAATGTTTGCATTACAAATAAAATGTTTACCTTGAATTTTTGAACAGTCTATGAAGTCCTCTTCGTTCCAAATGATATTTGTGTGTCAAGTAATCCATGAGAGATTATCCTACTACACAACAAATGTAAAACTGATAAAGCATAATATATATAATTTTCGCAAAATGTTTTTCTTATAAAAAAAACCATTCAGAACGAACAGGATTTCTCATTATTCCCAGTAAATTATAAATTTATTTTTAACCGCATATAAACGTGTGTATTTTCTTACTCTTTTTTTTTTTTTTTTTGTTATTTCTTACATTTTTTACTCGGCATTTTTGAGGAAAAAATAACATTTTTCTAGCAAAGGTTAATTTGATATTAGAGTATTTTGCTTAAACTTATTTATGTTTAATACTTGGAAAATGCTGAGCTTAAATGCTAAAATTGATAACATACTTTTAGTTTTTTAGTTTTAATGTTCCGCGCACAAGATTTTTTTTTCAGACTTCTAAATATATATTTCAAATAAAACATCCCCATCGAAATTTTTGCGGTATCCAAATGTACTGCATGGACTACTGGCGATGTTTTCATCTTAAAACATATATAAGCTACAGATATTGTTTAAAAATACGGTTGCGCCATAGAACATTTTCCCACTGTTTCATTGCCTCATTTGAAAGAAATGGTAATTAAATGCCTAATTTGCTCCTCTGGCTAATATAAAAATACGTGATCAAAAAGGAACAACGATTCCATGCTGGTGGGTGAACTAACATAACACATAATAAAATCTGTTTTCCAAAATCGTAATGCGGGCGTATCACGTGCATCTCGCGTAAAACCATATATACTGTACTGAGGAACTCATTTTCGTCAGCATTAAATGAATTGCACATACAATGTATAATGAATAAAAATAAGGCTGGCGAATTTACCAAAACAACACAAAAAATAAAAATATGTAATCCACAACGTTTTCCTATAAAGGTGTTCATAATGAAAGGGTTTAGCATTTGAGGATTGAACGCGTAGAAAATACTGGCGTACAACAGAAGACACAGTTCCATGGCTTTAGTCCTTAGCGATGAGATATGTTTTCACTGGATATTCCAAAACATAATGGTAACGGATATGTTCTCAGCGTTAGGAATACCGAACGGACGATTGTAGTAGTGTGCCAAACAGAGCATAGTTATATTTCTGCCCTACATTTACATTAGTATACCGTGGAGCTGCTCCTGTGTATGCTTTCCTTTTTATCATTTTGCATATGCACACTAATGTTATACTCTCTGCAAGCAAGTACCATCTTGTAATCTAAACATGTGTTGATGCTCTATTTAGATAACAGGGTGGCATGTCTAATCAAATGTTTCACTAAAGCGTTTTCCGAAAAATGTGTTCATATATTTTATTTTGTGTTTCGTTTCATAACAATATGTTATTGGATGTTAAAACCCTGTGTCCATGCTCATGAAAGTAATCGTGCACCTTTTGCAGAGAGCCTGAATGTTACTTTTACGCATGCATGTTTTTAAGTTGCTACTGTACGATAAGTTTATATTCTTTTATATCGCAGCTGATAAATCAAATTGATTCCTATTGGAAGCCGCATTGCAATACCCCTCACATTTTTAAAAATGTTTGTGGTGTTAGAACATTATGCAAGTCACCCACAAAGTTTGAAGTAATTCGTATGCGTTGCACTTAAACACAAGCTTAGGATATTTTGGATAAAACTAGCGAGAATTAAAGGATTTTTAAGGAACAGAGCAGCAAGTGTCATCGAAAGTAAGAACAATCTAGGTTCCCATACACCGAGTGTGTAAAAACAAATATTTAGAATATAAGCCCTGGACTTATCTCGTAAATTGGTGAATACTTGCACTGTGAAATACACTTCCATAATTGCCACTGCCAAAACAAAAACTGCAGGATAAATAAAAATAGTGTGTGCATTAACGTTTGAATTTATTAACTTCTATATGTTTTATCTGATTAATATTATTATTGTTATTACTGCAAACTTCACCTTGGCCCAGATCATACTAATTCTTTGGTACTGTACTGATCTAAGATAGTTACTATATTGTTTCCCCTTAAGACTTTGATGCTCTTGGATTTTATCGTACCTTCCTTTTGGTTTGCTTGTTTAAATCCTCAAAATACCTAAGTAAATCTTCAATGTTTCCCATTTTACAAATCTCACTATATCTGCAGATTTGAACTATCAGTACGTAGCTGACGAAGTCTGGAAATATAACATCTATACGTACATGAAAGAATTTTCATGTACTACTCGTAAATGTTTTATAGATCGATGAATACAATGGACGTCAATTTGCGCTATCGATGAGCAGACTACAGGGAACTATCTGCGTATCATCTCTCGATTTAGCAAGGTGACGAAACCGGTAAAAAGAAAACCGATATTATTGCTTTCATTGTAATACGCAGTAAAACTATAATTACCTAGCTCCGACTGTGCAGGTCAACGGCGCAAGCTGATATGTATATCTGCGATATATAAACACAGTTACCAACCCGAGGACAAATGAGTGAAAGGGAAGCTGGGGTCAATGTATATAGGAAGTGAGCCAGCCCACATAACAAAAGTACGTCCGACAGTAGCATGCAGCCACGAAAGGGACAATATAGCTTTCTCTGGTCAGTCGGAAGAGCACATTTTTAATACAAGAGACCGGGTATGCCTTCAATATCCCCCACCAGAAGTCATAAATAACTCCAATTTTAGCTTTATTTCTCCCTATCAATTTCATATATTTTTGAATAAAACTCGTTTCATGGAAATATATTACGGTATATGCGGGGGTGGCTTTCAGCGAATGTACTTTGAGGCTATATCATCTCCATTCTTTTTATATTTATTATTATTTACTTATTTATTCAATACAATAGGACCAGCAACTTATTTCTTAAAGCATGAACTTGGGATCGAATGAGCAAACAATGGACACAACTTATCTTAAGCTTCTCTTTCAGGAATTAGCTCAAACATATAATCGAATTTCGAAAAGCCGTAACAATCATTTTAATCGTTCGTCATCAGTTACTTTATAGAGGTTTTTATAGACGGTTGTACAATAAACAGGGAACTCCTATTGTTCCAAGCTTCAAAAAACGCTAAAATGTTGAACTTCCAATGAAGTTGAAGCTAACTAGAAACGCACAGAATTAAAATGTGTTTAGTTGAAATGGCGTTCATTTAGCAATACAATGTATAATTTCCATAATAATCATTACTAAATTCCTTTATGCTAATAGTGAAGCATGTTGGTAAACTAATAAAGTACACAAAAAGGTATTGAACTTAGTAAAAATCTGTTTTTCACGCCCAGTTCCTCTTTCCAAAGCATGTGGTAGTTTTAAGATATTTAAAGGATAAGGAAAATATACATGACCAATTATAGCTTATTGATACAACTATGGCAGTTCCGTGAGTGTATTTCTTACGACAAATAAGCATTAAATATCTGAGATTTTGTTGGAAACTACGGCATAAAACATCTTCTTGAAGATCTACATACATCTACATATATAGGTATGTGAACCCCCATTCATTTTATATAAATAAACAAGTCCTTAGCATCTCTTTGGACAAAGGCCTCCTACCACATATGGTAGGTTTAGCATAATGAATTTTCTTCTCACAGGGCGAGCTAATCTCTGTTAGTTAAATTTCCCTTTGTGCCTGTGCCTACTTTCCCTTTATCCTTATATTGTGACCCCACACAGTTTTCGTTCCACTTTTTCACTGCACTATCACTATGGTTTTATCCTATCCCACATTTCTTTCTACTTCACCGTCTCTTGCCATTCTCGTCCACTGCACATCCATTAATTTTATACCAATCACCATAAGTTTGCATATACATTGAGTTCATACATGGAAATAGTCATTTTATTGTACATATCAAAGTTAATCAGTTCTCTTTCAGAACAAGTTATGCACACAAGTGATACATGTGCATTCAACATTTCAAAACACAGTGAAACAAACGCAGAAAAATTTTAATGTAGATGGCGAACTCACAAGAGAGCATGCTCAGTCATATACTTTTACAAGATTAACCATTACTTCTAGAAAAGAATAAGGCCAACTTTAATGAATGTTATGATACAAATAGTAAGAAATTGAAAGCGCCAATGAGTTTAAAACATAAAAAATCGATAACAGCGCAGAACGTTTTTCTGAAAATTATTTCTTTGCATTTAATGAGCGGGTCTCGTTGGAATAACATGGCAAAATTTCTACAAATGACATTGTTGCTATGATATCGACTAACATATGTACCCGTATCATAATATAAAGAAGAAAGCAGACGAACGGTTTCTACATTATGAGTTTTAATAGATCAGTTTGATATTTGTTTCGAAAAACGGCTTAATAGCCTAACCCTGCAAAGAGGAAAAACCAATGAAAGTAATTATTTTAGTTTCGTGAAGAGGCATTCGTCAAACTGAAAATGCGACAGCAAATGGGACAAGAAAATAGATACATTAATTAAGGGTCCTGGGTTTGTACCCAATGTGCTCTTAACAGCTTTCCGATTCTGCGAACCCTTCACCTTCAGTTACTCGGTCAAAGGGAAAATTGGATTACAGGCGTAATGATGCAGGTCGAAGATGTTCAAAGCACCTTCTGTTCTTGGCATAATTCACACATCAAAGGTGAATAATGTAAGAGAGGAAAAATAGCTCCAACATTGCTGAGTGCTCTTAATTCCAAGCATATAAAGTGAGTAAGTTTGAAAAGCGTATTAAACCGTGTACTCAAAATAATATTTAAGTGAAACTGACCGGTATTCGCACATCTTCATGTGACGGAATTTCCCAGTGCATCCTGAAAATGTTACATTACAAATTGTTCGAAATGTCACGAAAAGTGAACTTAACACAAGATCCGATAATACTATTGGCACTGTTTATCATTTTCCACCGTTTAATTATCTTGCCGCCATAAGAAGTATCCGTCCCGTAACTCGCGACCAATTGTATATCACCTAGACATAAGAAAAACAAACATAACTTCTAGCATCTCCGTGATCTGCTGGTAGTAGCTGTTCCAATTATATGTAAAAAAATATTATTATTATTATTATTATTATTATTATTATTATTATTATTATTATTATTATTATTATTATTATTATTATTATTATTATTTACTTTTTTATAGCCAAAATAGTTTCCAGTGTCGCATCTGGTAGATCTTAAATTTACAGTATGCGATACAACTTGTTTACCTTTTTTTAAACAGTAATAAGAAAGCTGGCGAAATGGTCCTGCTATTCTATTGCGATAAATGACTGGGTTTAACATGATATTGATAAAAACGAAACCTATACTTTACTTCACAATATATGCCACTTTAAACACGTATTTTACTATTTTGAACTGATGTACGTTATACCACGACTGGACACGTAATGTGGAGTAAAGCGAATGATGGGACAGACAAAACTGTTCACCTCGAAAGACAACGTGCATATTGCTAATGCATGCTTCTTACATTTATAGTGACATTAATAGGATGCAGCATGCCTCTCGCGTTTTTTCCCTCGTTTCTCCTTAAAAACTACCATTTTAAATGTTATACATGAAATCCATTGTTACAGCAAAAGGATATTAATTCAAATAGCCGCTAGCAGGAAGACACATAACTATGTGTAGGAATACAAACCCTAAAAATTCGCAAATAGAGAAAGCAGTGTAATTTTACTTCCTCCTTGTGAATTTCTAATTTTCAAAAAAAGTCTACTCGTATCACCAATGCAACATCTTACTCATCCCTTTTCGTTTCTTCCTTTTCCTTTGCGATCTCTCAGTTCCATAGTGTGTCTTGCTAGCAGTAGGGAGCAGGTTCCGTACAGACTTCCGCAAGCATCTGTAGTTTATACTGTAGCTTGCATCATGAATTTGGGACTCATCCAGAGATGATCCATTTTGAGCAGAGCCCGTCTTATAGTATGATGCAGATGGAGTAAACATCTGACAATCTAGCTTTCAATATAAGATAAATCGCATAACCATGTCAGTAAAGAACGAGGTCGCGGGAAAATGTTTTCTTTTCCATCCAAAGTTCTGCACTCACCTCAAGTAGGTATATATTATGTTCTCCATGCAGGAAAACTTTAAATTCTCCAGTATAAAGAGTACACTTATGAAAGATGTTTACGTAGTACACTTTGAAAAAGACGCCAGTAGATTTTATTTTCATATGCTAATTTTATAACAGTATATTTACTATAAAGCTGACTTACTGTCTCAGGATACTCTTTAAAAACAAGGTCTTTATCAACTACTTACACAAAATGTTAAGAGAAACTCTTGCAGATGTACCATTTGCTAATATTAACTTGCGCATCAAGACCCAATGCAAAAATAAACATTCCAATTAATAATAAAATACTTGGTGACAACGCTTTGCAAAGAGAAACTATTTAAAATAGCTTCAATTATACCTATAATGTCTTTATATCACAGAAGCCTGCAGCTAAATTGTCCTAGGCATGTCCTATGGATGTCCTACATTATCCAGTGGCACAATCACCTATTGAACTTACGAATTGCCAAAGGAAGCTGAAAAGTTTCGTGAATTTTTTAGCAAACAATCTAATCCAATTTCAGGAAATTTTTATTGCTGGCAAGAACAAAGCTGCGAAGGCAAAATACATGTCCTGCTTCTGCGCCATCTGTTCATCTTCCTAGCGCCAAACAATAGGTACTCATGCACGAAGCAAATGAATATCTCCCATGTCTATGGTGAAACGGAGCCGCCACCATTCTTTATTTCTATTCTCTAAAATTAGAGATCAAATAATACCGCAGTTTCAAGCAAATTGTCATAAACGCAACCTAAATAAATTATGAACTATGTCGTAATGAAAACGCTCATAAATTATTACAGACTTACTTATTGTAACAGCTCAAAATGAACGCGACCTCCGGCGAAATCCATGTCATTTCAGCAGATTGCTTTGACAGATGCTCGGCGCCGGTCTGCTGACTATAAAGCCCCAATCTCATTTTCAACATATAACTGGAGTAATGAACTACCCTCAGGATGCTCGATCACAGCGACTAATCCAGTCACCGTCTGCTGTCACTAGGGGAAAAGGCAGGGGCGAAAAATGGATAGGCACATCTTTGTTAACTCTAGAACACAAAAACTGTCAGTTATGGGCTATTTATTCCTTGAGATGAAACACTTTGCATACGGTGGTTCAATTTCCGTTCATCATCAGCTTTGAAAAGAATGTAACATCTAGGAAAAACACATTCCTATTTCAAATCTCGTAAAATGTTGTAATGTTTGAAACTTTGTTATATCCTGGTGTAAATAAACACGGTATGCATTACTCTGCGGTAATTATACTTGATTAGCCCTGCTGGTGTCATTATGGAACAATCACTTATTGCTCTTGTTCCTAGGTATTTTGAAATTCGCCACAGTGAGTAGGGAATACACATGTGGACAATGCTTCAGAGAGTAAATTGCTTAGGCCTGGTTCGGCTCAAGACTATTACTTTGTTAATGAATTAACCCCAATTTGGATTTCAAGATTTCTTCATGGAATACTTAAAGCAAATGGGGTGTAAATTCACATAAGCTATTTCAGCAGTAACAAAAACGTTCAGTAAAAGTTGCATTCAACAAGAACTTTTTCACCGCACTTCCCAGTGTTGAGCATCTTTTAACAATTTGCCGTCAATGACGTACACAGGTAATATAGAGAGAGGGTCTATAGGTATGGACGTTTATAACATTACATTTTAAACGTAAACCATAAGTGTTCACAGTTACATTTAGATACGCTGAGCACTTAACTGAAAGTACAGTGCTATTAGTGACCTCGCCATACAGCAAATCCACTAAATAAGGAATACAATTACTCACACCCACTAACTCTTATTCTTGTTCAACACTACTGGTATTGTACAGCCGAAGCAAAACTTATGAGAGAGGGCAGACATTTATACATTATTCAGTTTTATCTTCAAAAACTTCCCGACGAGTATGTCTCACTACCTGGCAACTTCATATCGAGTTTGCATCAGAAGTGGCTAGTGAGTATCTACAATAGAAGGTCTCGTCTAGCTGCATTCCTGAGCCTTTGTGGCCACTTTCTGGATTGTAGAAAGTTTTAAATTCGGCAATTTATAACAGCAGGGGAAAAAACTGTAATTTTAAATTCGTATTAAAATAATTTTAAGTTAAGATGCATTTCATTTACGCGGGCTTTCAGTTTCACAGAGAAAAGGTTGAATAAAAATGTGAATAGCATAGATTTAATGATAAAATTCTGTTGCCGAGTTCTACTACAGTGAATTATAAAAATCTTAGAAATATCCGAGAGGGGGTCAGCTGGCTATGCGCTGGCCTACAGATTCCCAAGACGCGTATTAAAGCCAACCGATGTTGATGCTTTTTAAATATGCTTAACAGAACATAACATTGTCAGTAGATTTAATAGCACGTATTAAATTCCAATTGGACGAAATTCCGGCACAATCTGACTATTAACAGTTTACCTTATTTACATTTCCTCATTTTAGCCTATAAACATACTAAATACAGCAGATACACATTTCGAAATCAGGAATCACCTCTCCTACGGTAGACAATCAAGACAGTTTTTGTTCTATGCTAAACATTGCTTCTATTGTAATGTGTTAACACATAACAGCATTTCTGAAGCTGCGTTTAAGAAATTAAAAGAACAACACGATGCTGATGTTTCAATTACATTAATGTTAGTCTTAACATGACTTGTCGGCCTAATAGTGAGCCTAATAGTCACATAGAAAACTGACCGGATCAACCGGTTACAAATATAATGCTTATTTAATTCACTGGCGCTGCTCTCTTTAAGCGGTGTATGCAATTTCTTCATATAATTACGCAACTGTTTATTCATTACATCTAGCTCCTGCTATGATTCCTGAAGGATAAATTGTCCGAAATTATATCCTGTTCACAAATGAACTCGTTTGTTATCCACAAATACCTGTCGATAGTATACCTAATGCATTCTGAATTGTAAACCGGAATTAAAGCAGAGTATTAGTCACCAGTCGTTACCAAAGGTATGTCAATTGGGTGCATTAGGTAGCATTAGTAAATATGGGCATACGATCAGCTGCACACCAGCGTAATGATCCTATCTGCTATGTGAAAACGTTCGATGGCTACGCTCGCTAACTACAAAGCTCGTTACACAGCAAATCGGTAGACTGTTTCAAGAAAATGTGGTAACGTTTATTGAGACATTTACTAATAGCACATAATGTACCTTTATTTCACCATTACAATTCGTTAGTCTAGTAGTTATTAATGCATTTAAGGCTAAAACCAAATAATGGTCCGTTATTCCTGTCTGGCGAAAAATTGTTACATTGAGAACGACTGATCAGAGACTCTGTAGCGTTATCTTGTAAGCATATAGTGTATTTACATTTATGTAAGGTAAAGTGGAATGATGGAGAACACATAACTTTAACCCAACTCCATTATGTCTTTAAAATCATAATTAATGGTGATTTCTAAATAAAGGTAACGAAAACAACTCAATTATTCAATCAGGTAGATAACAGTCATAGTATACAGGGCTCACTTCTGAACATCACGCCTGACTCATATAGAACCCGTTAAAGAAGAGAGGATTTACGAGTTGACAGAAATTCAACAAGAAATCGCTACTGCTTTTTGTTGCTTTTTTAATGTTTTATCGTGGCCGAAAAGGCATTAATTTATAGCTCGGTTTTGCTTCTACAACCAGAAACATGTACCTTATTATGTATTGTTTAACAGAGAGCAAGATGATTTACCATCATTTTCAATTAACTTTTTAAGAGAATCAACGGAGTTGAGCATTAACCGAGATTTATCTTCTTAAGAGAGGAGAAACATAAAAATGTTACCCTTGGTACTCAGTCTTTCGCGTTAGTAAACAGATAACGTATTTTACAATGGATTAGGATGTTTTAAGCACAAGTAAATTTCGATAATTTGCGAAATCTTCTATCGTTGGATTTAAAGAACAATCTGTATCGGAAAGTAGTTTACAAGCATTAGAAAGATTTCTTCCACACAGAGAAGGTTGCAGAATTTCTGAAAGCACATTCCACACACTTGAATAAAAATATATAAGTTGTACAACAAATGTAAATATCGTGTGATATACCTATAGGTGAAGCACGGGTTGCAAATAATTTGTTTAAATAATAAAACGATGCAAATGGAATTATATGGTTGGTATCTCAATAATGTAGTATTAGCATACACTTATTTTGTTCTAAAACAGCTATTATCTACTTCATACGTAAAAAACAAGGGGAAATCAATGTATGATAACGTGCTTGAATGAAATGTTCAGAAGGATTTGGGAAATGTTACGATATATAGCAGCTAGCATAGTCGAAATAATATTCTAAGCCTCAGTAAAAAAGAAAGTTCGTCACAAAGTACAAATGTTAAGACTACGCATTCGAATTTCGTTTAATTCCCTAGATGTCAGAAGCTCAAGCAGTCAAACTACTGAAAGTAGTATTACCAAGGGGAAACACAAATGTACGAAAACGCTTTCATTCCTGTAGAGAGAAACTTTCCGCATATTACCTGCTTTTCCTTCCTTCAGGAGCTACCAGAACTGGGATCATTCTCTCCTCGGGAACTCAATTAGCGCGACTCACAAGCCAACTTCGTCTTACTAAACGACGAGCGCTCGATGATGTTCCTTTGTTTTAGGAGGAATGGCATGCCGCAGAAGTCGAAAACAATGCGCTAGTATTTCAAAAAGAGAAAGGAGTTCCAGAAGATATTTCCATAATAAACCACGGTTATCGCTATGGAAGGGACAGCGTTCGTTTAGATACACTATTAAAGTTAAGCTCATTAAGTATTCGCAAAGAACTTTCAAATTATCTTTCGTCCGTAATGACAAGGAAGAGTTTTGCGAGGTTTACGTTTCTATCACCAACGAAACACATTCGAAAGCACTAGGAACAGTATAATCGTGCAGTTGGCAGTTTTTCCTCCGTTGCCGTAATAATGGAGATTCATTAGCAATTACATAAATGGAAATGGATAAGGGCGCAAACGCTTGAGAAACTAACTTACGAAATGAAACACGAAATGAATATCAAACATGAAATAGGAATGGTAGCTGTGAGGCATACTTAAGTATAAAGAAAATCATCCAGCAGGGAGTTATAAAATCATAGCGTACTAATGATGAATAAAACGGCATGTCTGGAGCTCATTTCCTTTCATCTCAAGGTCCCTAAGTGTAAAATCTTGCATGATAGATACGAGATATTTGGGAAATTGATCTGCTCACTTTTTGACACATTTCAAGAGTATGAAGAAAATACTGGATAAGAACTTAAGTTCATCTTTCATGGTAATTATTTTTAAGTTATGCTAATTTATGAAATGCGTCTAATGTAGTATTCCGCTTCAATAAAATGCGAGAGAAATAAATAACCGTTAAAAGCCAAAATAAAAACACTCCTGCAAAACTATAAAGTGAATCTCCCTTTATTTGACCTCTAGCGAAGACTCCTTTAAAAATGCCGCTGCTAATTTTTCTATAGTCCTTTATAATTTAGAAATGCAAAATATCTTTGTGTTTGAGACAATAGTAACCAAACCATTTCTTTCAGTGAATAAAGACAGACACGCTTGTAGACCCAAACGCTGAATGATTCATCCTCACGCTAGCACTTTCCCCAACCGTGTATTAAACATAACAAGCGCGTAAATAAAAATAGGGTTTTACACTGGGACGCCGCCCAGATGCTGCACGCTTGCCACAGGAGATTTTATTTTTATAAGGCATTATTTATGTAGTGCTGAAGTTATGTAATTTATGTTTCCACTAATCAGATCAGTTTGAGGACTCCAATACGAGTATCCTCTTTCCCTGTATTATTTTGATAAATACATTTTAAAAAAAAGGCGTTTTACTATAACAGAATGGGTCCAACATTACCGTTGGAAGTATGTGTTTTGGGTAAAAACTTAAGGCCTTTTTTGACATTCATTTTTAAAGTTACCTTCACATATAAAACAAAATGAAAACATAAACAGAAAAGGCTCACGCTTAAAATAAAATTAGATTTGTTCGCAACACTAAGCAGCATGTAATTTTGTTACACTTTTATTATGTTTGCTCACAGACAATTACTTAAACGCTGGTGAAAGCTGTAAATACTTGAAACAGTAATTACTAGTAACACGGTTGTCGAATTACAAGATAAACTATCAAAACACTCGCCTCAATTTAACATGGTATTATGGCGCATTAGAAATTTCCAAACTGCCTCTTTATGTGCAGAACGTTCGACCATATTCTCTTCGCGCAGGAGCCATAAAGACTCATTAATGCCTTATAACCCTTTCGACAAACTACAGCAAATCTCCACTTTGCGTGTCATTACAATTCCCCAGGAAACATGATTTACTTCTGCGACAAAGTGCTCACATGAATATCGTTTGAAATGGAATGAAGGCACAGAAATTCAACACAAGCACATAAAACTTTCTAATGTATTGCATTTACATGGTCTTCTCTATCCACTAAAGTTTATTTTTTATTTCTCTTGCACAACCTCTTTAATATTAGTCATATACTTACACGTTTGGAAAATTATTCCATAACATACTTCATTGTAGTTACAGTCATAGAAAAACGACAGTACATCCCGCGCGCACAATATTTGTAAGTTCCGCTTCGTACTGCAGCGCGGATTACATATGGCATTTCCAGCATCTACCTAGACTTTAAAGGTACCTTATGGTTATAGTTACCGCGTATCAAAAACACAAATGTATTGTGACTTGAATCACCTCTCACATTTAAATTTGTTACTGAAAACTCATTCGAGCGATTCAATCAATGTCTGAATAATAAACCATCGAGTAGCCTGTTAACAGTAAATAATATTACAATGGCTACTGTAATGGCCCCTCGTACCTATTAAACGATATGGCAACACAACTTCTGAAGCCCAAACGTTTATACACAGTTCAAAGGTAACACACACGCTTTGGGCGTGTTCTATGTTCTAAATTCGGTGATGCTTAAGTAAAATAAATAAAATAAAAATAAAATAAATGAAGATCCTTAGATCTTCTTCCTTCGATGTCTACTTCACATTTTTAAACTATGTAATATAGAATTTCCATATCTGTTATAGACTGAGGTCCGGTTTGCAATTTGGCATTAATCTGCAAACAAATAACCAAAATTGTAAGCTATAAATCAGTATGCTATTGCTTTAAAGTAATACCGACTACTAAAAGAAACAGCGTCGTAAGATATGTATTCATACTCTATTGTGTGTATTCATTTACACCTTATTAACCCAATCAAAGTTGGCCATATAATAAATGATCGTTTGCTTTATATTGTCACAAACAAATAGCACAAACTAGTAGTGGTGGTGGTGGTGGTGGTGGTGGTGGTGGTGGTGGTGGTGGTGGTGGCGGCGGCGATGGTGGTGGTAGTGGCGGCGGCGGCGGCGGTGGTGGTGGTGGTGGTGGTGGTGGTGGTGGTGGTGGTGGTGGTGGTGGTGGTGGTGGTGGTGGTGGTGGTGGTGGTGGTGGTGGTGGTAGGGTTCTAGGGCGCACAACATCGAAGGTTATTAGCGGCCAGGCAAAATCAGGATTGGAGAAACCAGAAAAAAAAGTTATAACCTGCACATTAGAATGCGTCAAGGAAACGGAGTAAAAGAGTCGGTGTGAATGTCAAACGTGGACGTAAGTGTCAAGGTCCACAATAGAGAAGTTGGCAAGCTAAATGCGGTTGCCCATACCGCTAAGGCGGATGGAAGCTAAAACTCGCACTCGGGGTGTCCGCCAACACTTGACTCAGGGTATCCGGAAAACCGAGGGAGTTACGTATGGGAACTAAAAATTGGCAAAAACATGTCGGAAAGTCAAAGGCAGTGAGCACAAAGTGGTGCATGGTCAGAACATAAAAAGTGTCGGCTAAAAGGGCAGTGTCCAATACGGAGACGGGCTAAAAGGACTTCTTCGCGACGACCACGGCGTGAAGAAGTACACCAAGGTACAGGGTGTGGTTTGACTTCCCGAAGCTTGTCCTGAGCCCCATTCCAGTCTTCGTCTCAACGTGAGAAGATAAGCTTAAGTAAAATTCGAAGATCCGTCGAAGTAATAAAAGCGATAAAACACCGGGAATCTAAAATACCAGCTTTAGCTGGAATGTCGACAGCTTCATTGACCGACAGCCCCACGTGTCCAAGAACCCACACACAAATTAGTGACTTATAGACCAGTTGTGCAATAATAATATTTAATGATAATAATAATAATAATAATAATAATAATAATAATAATAATAATAATAATAATAATAATAATAATAATAATAATAATAATAATAATAATAATAATAGTAATAATAATAATTTAAAAATAATCTGGGAGAGGACTTAAGTGAATTTTTAATGTCTTTCCAAAGCCTTTCCTCCACAATTACTATAGGCTTGAATAAATAAATATATACATATAATCTTCAAATAAATAATTATCTATTTAACTTGATTAAAATTTGAGAGATTACGTTCACTGATTCAAGCAGCCATATTCCGAAACTATCGCATGAGTTTGCTATTAATGACCTTAAGCCCATTTAGCTTAGCTATTTATCTTCAAGTAACTCAAATATCTTGCAATCTTGTTTACGGGAAATCAACAACAGCAACTTCCTGCGAGGGCTAGGTTCTATAGGACGTGGACAAACAAAATGAATGTAATCCATTTACCAGTAACGATATTTGGATTTCTAAACGTAATAATTAATTACACTTTCCAAATGAATCATTGTGCATATTAAACACTCTTTGCTATATAAATTTACTCAAACCACTATGACAAGCAATGTTATATAAGATGCATCTCCAAAACCACCTGAAAAGGTCTGCTGGAACTTTGGAAAATACAACGTACTTAATCTCATATTACGAAGTTTTGCTGCCGCAAACTTAAGTTTTCTGAGTACAAAGTTTGAAGGATAACAACGTTGCAGTTATACGAACGCAAACCTAATTTATCTACCTCAATAAGCAGCGTAGACTGAATCTTCATCAAGGGCCGTCATTGGACATGACATGAGGCTGTGCGTTCCCTAAACCTGACGTGTCATCACCCTCGTACATGAAAGAGAGGTGAAGACAATATTTTGTTGGATGTCAGCTGCATTTGGAGCTAACACGGGGGCGACAGCTAAACTCCAGCAACATCACCGTGACATCTAGCTCGCTGCCGAGATAGCAGTAATCAATCATTGGCACGGGAAATGGTTCTTTAGCACACAGGGTAACTACTCGAAAATTCCATAGTCGCATCTGGCTAACGAAGATAGATAAATATAGATAAATGGGTGTGTTTTAAAGGGCGCTTAACCACAACGTCATCAAATCCCTATAAAAACTAGCATAGGAAAAGCTAGCTAGATATAAACATTAGTACTAAATATAAAACAAAATAAAACGCACTTTTAAAGAGAAGGAGGGAATAGAGGCTGCCTCCTCCTACCTTACCTGCCTATGCATCTCTCACGCAGAAAGGGAGAGAGGAAATAAGAAGCGCATAGTATCTGAGCAAAACATTTTAGGCTATAGTCTTCCCAACGTTTTCGCTCGACACACACGCGCGCGCGCACGCACACGCACTCATGTATAGTTTCCTGAGGAAAGGGATGTCATATGATCACATAAACCTAAACTGTTATTTGAGAAGCTTCAAATATATTTGCAATCATAAATAAAAGTTTGTCATGTCCGCTAATTACCATTCAGTGAGCCGCCTCGGTATCGTAGATGATAAAGTGTCTGCCTGACGTTCACGAAGTCCCGAGTTCGAATGTCGGTTAGGGCGAGTTACCTGGTAAGGTTTTTTCCGGGCTTTCTCCTTATCCTGAAACACGAATGTCGGATAGCTCTAGGCTCCATGGACCCCGGACTCATTTGAGCATCATTTCACCAATTTCAATCATCGTCCGACATGACAACGTTGGAGAACGTAAATTACAAGAGCAAAAAATTCAATGAGGTGGTACTTTGTATAATGTCGCGGTTACTTTGTATTCTGCTTGTACTGAGAAATTGATCGACAGGTTTCTTTAAGCGAAATGCGTAATGAAAGAAGACAATCATTTCATTATTTCACATTTACTTTTATAATTAAAAAAGTTAACACGATTTAAATATAAGTTTGCCAAGATGTACTTTCAAGCTATGTAATTTTTCTCTCCGTACTTTGGCATACCACTGCTTAAACTTATCTAAACTCACCCCCAAGAAACCCGAATGGACCAAACGTATATATGTATGTTAGGTGGAAAATACAGGATGCGGCCTACACCGGAAGAGCAGAACACTGGCACCGATCATGGAAGCTTTCTCTTTCCGATGAAAATATATCTTTACATGTATTTCTTCCAGGTTTTATATTCCATTCCTCTATACCACCAAAAATGTCTCGATATTCGTTACAAAGTCGCTTTCTTCTTGTAGCTACTCATTTGCTGTGCTTCAAACGTAATCGTCCAAGAGAATCTAACCGATAGTCGACCGCTGAGTGGTAAGAACGCTTCCTAAGCTTTTTTTTTTTATTGCGTTGAAGGTTTATATCGGGGAACCTCTTTCCTTACTGCAATAACTTGGCTCCCGTGTCCCTGGAAGATGCGATAAATGCCTTGTTTGGCTTTAATTAACAGGCAGTATCGTTTTACACTCGCCAGCCAACTTGACACTAATGGGCAACTGAGAAAGCCTCGGTCGAGCAATTTTAACACAAGGCGGATAATAGGTGTTCACGACAAGACACTTCTATTTAGAAAGACTAGGGATATCATGCGCAGCAAATTAGCTGGTAGACCATCAATTTAATTCGATATGAGACTAGATTGGAGTAAGGACATATCTACGTTCAATTAACTACTGATAGTTGCATTGACCGCAGCTCCTGGATATAACATACTAACATAGCAAACAGTATACAAGAATTTTGCTACTTTTCTACAAAATCCCGGAAGTAATAAGATAAGTTTAATCTTGCCCATTTGAGCATTGAGCTACAGGCTCTACAACTTCGTTAAGATTTTCTGAAGCTAATCTACAGCGAAAATAAGCAACTGGTTATTAAAATTTAAAAGATTGCTATCCAGCGAACATTACTATTGTGATTTAGAAAACGCATACAGTACCGATTTTTATATCAACATACTGTGATACTTGTAACATGTGTACTTAATTCTTAAGAACTAGATATAAAAATAACTTTACTTCAAGTCTGGTGGAAAAAATATGCTTTTTAATGTTTTGCTTTATTTGTAGCCCATTTTGGCTCCTGTGATCATATGGCGAATAAACTTAACAAAGCCGTAGGCATTCAGCTGTGAGCTTTGTTCGCGTTAGTTTATACTTTCCCACTGAACACACACTCATTCCACATTTAAACTACCAGACTGCGAAGGATTGGGAACGATTACGGGTAAAGAAAAAGTCCCAACCCTAAGCCCGGAATAGAACCTGGAACATCAAGGCTGAGAAGTCAGAATTCGTCGAGAGGTAGTCAAATCTTTAAGATACCTCTAGATATTAACTTTAAAAAATCACAGATTTGAGGCACACCACACTAACTGGACCATCCAATGCTAGAAAAATCTGAGTACAGCGCCCCTTAAAAACAAATGTCTTAAGTTCGATATAAAGATTAATGCAAAATATAAAGACGCTAACAAAAATCAAACAACAGATAAAGAAAAACAGCCAAAAGGTAATAAAAGATTGATGTTTTGACTAAATTCTATATTCTACTCTTGCGGAAAAAAAAAAAATAAAACTGAAGGAATAAACCAAATCATATTAACACGTTAAGGAATGCCTTGTATTTTCCGACTCCATTATTACTATGACCACTTGCTGAATTCCAGTACAAAAGTAGAACCAATCAAGGATTCATAGTTTTTATACCAGAGGTTGCTGGTAAACCTATGGCTCGTATTTTACCTCTTGAAGTGCATAACGCTGGCTAAAGGAATAGACGCTGAGTGCATTAGTAAATATTTAATATGCACCAGGTTAAGCTCACTCTGTTGCACTCATCGCTGCCCATGTTGACGTGATAAAAATTCCCAATGCTTTTGGTCTTCGGTGCATGGTAAATAAACCCATTGTTCTATGCAGTTTCGAAGCATTCCTTCACCATAGTTTCACGAAAATTATTAGCATCGAAATAACTAAGACACAGAATTCTCTTGTGAAGCACATATATTTTTAGCCGAAAGATGCCAAAGTACGGAATCACTTTTGCACTAACAATAAGATGGAAATACCATTCTCATTCACTAATTGTCTATTCTGAAATTACATGCAATGATGTGGTTCTTTAATAGTTTAATGTCATCCTCCGCGCCCGCCTCGGTAGCGTGGATGGTAGCGTGACTGCTTCACGTTCAAGAGGTCCCGTGTTCGAATCGCGATTAGAGTGAGTTACCTGGATAAGGTATTTTTGGGGGGTTTCCCTTTGTCCTGAAAGACGAATGACGGGTAACTCTTAAACTCCATGGACCCCGAACTCATCTGAGCATCATTCCACCCATTTCATTCGTCGATATGACAACGTTGGAGGACGTAAAGTATTAAAAAAAAAAAAGGTGAGCCTTTGTGTTGTGGAGGAATGGGTCTGCTTCACATTACGAAGGTCCCGAGTTTGAATCCCAAGTCTGGTTGAGTTATTCTGAAAGACAAATATATGACCTAACCAATTAAAGTACGTTAAACTTTTAAAAATATATTTTACATATTCATTAAAACTAAATAATAGTGGGATTCGTCACAAAGTTTAGATCACGTATGACGTTACGTATAATTGTTATGCTCTTTGGCCAAGACTCGCCCTATAGTCTTACCCAACTGATCAGTGGGTTTATGCAACATCTATATTACAATGTCTAGCAGAGTCCATATTTTTGCCAAATCTGGTTTAGATAACAAAAAGAAAATAAGATTTAGAAGTTGCTTTTAATTATAACCAAAAAAAAAGTTTATAACACGACTGTGATTTGCATTTATGTCTGAAACTTTAAAAACGTTATGCTTTTATAATGTGAAGATAGTGGAATAATGAGATTTTATTTTATAATCACAATGCTTTGACCTGATGTTGGCTTACCCACTGTAATAAGCCCACTGTGATAATACTGGCTGGCTTACCAGATCTTAGGGCGGTTCCATCCCTACTTTGGTTCTTGGCTACAAGCCACTGCTTGTTTCCTGCCTCCCAACTAATTCATGCGTTAAGCACAGTGGCTACTGTGAAACTTCCCTTGAAATTCATTGTCACATTTATTCTAATAACTTTAAGAGTGTTACGAACAGAATGTGCTGTTTTATCCTGCAAAGATGCAAGCAGGAAACGTGTTTCAATTCTACATTGTATTAAAAAGAAACTATCTCACGTAAAAAATGAGATTGAAGGGAAAGAAATGAAGTAAAGGAGAGCAAAATTGCGAAAAAAGAGAGAAAAATAAAGCAAGGGACAGCTGCACATTCGCGCATATTCCATGTTTCTCTTTTTCTTCTTTATATCCTACCCTTACTACCGCTTTCTCCTGCTTCTTGCTCATCTTGTTACAAACACGATCTCCAACTTCCTGACGGTTTAACACTCACGCCTCGAGCATTTCATCTATTCACTGTGGGGCAATTGCTTTATCGAGATTCGTATTCAAGTCATGATTCTTTCGGAGCCAAAATAAGTTTTGCCTTATAAACTTGAATATTTGCATTTTCATCATCACAGCTATAAACCATTGCATGTCAAGCGTTAACCAGAGCACCAGTTCCTCCAAGATTCAAATTCGATAAGATGCATGTTATTCCTGTTAGAAATGTTATAGTTTTGATTAATATATGAAAGAAAAACATTTCTCGACATATTTAAATTTGCTCTTTACTATTTCACTGTTTTGTCAAGGCATTTTGCTACGAACGTCACTATTGTACTTCCGAGTACAAAAAGTGATCCATTCCAAAGCATTATTAACCAGTCTCCAAACATAGGTAACACGGGATTTAAACATTGAGAGATATTTCTCGTTCCCTTTCTCGCCTTTCCTTAAATACACTTAAGTTACTCTAGACAGAAGTAAGGAATTATTCATAAAGCCTATTTACTGTTGCCTTCTTGAACGGTGCTACGCACGTACTGGTGCTAGACGCTTTCATTTTGCTCCGAAGAGTCCAAATAGAAACAAAGCACCTGAATAACTACCAGACTATACGCTGAATAATGGAAGGTAAGCAACATGGCGTCGAGGAAGAACCACATATCAGGTTTAATGCTTTGCTACGGTGTTTCCGAGATTAAAGTAAATGTGGGAGTGGTAAAGTCTCTCCTGACCTAACCAGAATGTGCGGTATTTGCACGGATGTTCCTTTAGTCTACAGAAGCGAAACTTAAGCGCGTTCATAACAACTGTTATTCATATAAATAAGTGCTGTCAACTAACTTGTATCACAGATATGTCGGCTGTTGCTTTGAAGTGGCTGAATTTCGCTACGATAATCCGTGGTATGTATAATAAGAATACCTGTGGCCAATCAACAAATGAAAGAAAGCCCTCGAGTTATTTTGACAAGAATCCAAAGATATCCTGACCACTTCTACGAACCATTTGTCACTGTCATAAGCGGACAACTGCGCGAAACAAAGAGAATGCGAGTTATAACTCTGTATTTCATTCTGAAGCTCTGATACTGTCTTGCCGTGATACAAGGCGGTGATACCGTTATGTCATATTCGAAACTGATTTATTTTTCATCCTAAGTGCATCCAATGCATTCCTACAACGAATGGGGACGGAGTGCACGAGTTCAACTTCAACAGCAATGTTAAAGTGATATAAGAAATTCAAAATCAGCAATGCTGTTATTAAGATAGCTCTCCAGAGTGTTTTACGGAATATCTGAACAGTAAATTATTATGACATAAAGCAATACTGTATTTGTTTATCCACATAAATTTTACTTAGAAATCACGATATGGCAAACTAAATCCAAATAAATTGACTTCCAAACACAGAAAAGTTTACAATAGTAATGCGATGCACATACAATGCATATCAAGTTTAAATTTGCTTAAGCCTTGTGCTCAAGACTATATTTCAAATTTACGCTTGTTAGAAATACATAGAAATGTATTACTTCCACACAAAGCGATTTTAATTTGTATTCATGTAGTACACAATTTACTGTCCCCCCGGATAAATACACTATTTTACACAACAGTAAATCGTTTATATTCAAGCATTTTAACTGAATAATCAATTGGGTATGGCATGTTGCGGGCTGTAGCCATAAGTGGTATCTTCAAATATAACCTTGCTATAATACGGTTTAGATGTACCAGGTGGTCCGCCTATGCCGGAACAATGCATGCCTTTTTAATTTCTCTCCAGTAAGAGAATTGCCTTGGCAATTACCGCTTCAACATGGAAAACACTTCATGATCTCTCCTGTTTGATAGAATAATCTGCTTCCCAGGTAGCCCCATGAGCCAGCCACCTACTACAATGAACGAAAGTAAACGTCTAAAACATCTATTAATAATAATAATAATAATAATAATAATAATAATAATAATAATAATAATAATAATAATAATAATAATAATAATAATAATAATAATAATAATAATAATAATAATAAATTAAAGTTTCTATATGACGCACTTCTATCTCTGCACTTTTGTTTTTCCACTCGCATCGCTAAGTAAAACGAAATTGATCTGAAGCCACATTAAGAAAAATTGTGCCACTCAGTAGAATTAATGCAGCCCTTCGGGTGAGGTTTTGAGAAAATAAATTATACGTCTTGAAAAGTACAAACAAAAACATTTCTACAAAGCAATTTATGCAGTTTGTAGAAATATCCCAGAAGAAGGTTCTAGGTTAAAAGGAGAAATATGGTAGGGCTGAAGTAAACAAACAAAAAGAGTTATAAGTAGCACTAATCTGATTAATTGCACTACTTGATACACACACTTAAAACAGCTGGATTTTTAACGCAAACAGTTCCAGCTTATGGAAAACATCCTAACTTCGGTTTATTCACAGTATATTAACTACTAACATTTCAAAAATTATAAGCCTCAACCATCTGCACCACTCATAGAACAACGCTTGGCAAGACAGACAGGAAAATAAAATTACTTATCACAATTGTAAAATCTTTTACTCTCGGTGTTTTTAAGATAGTGAATTTGAAAGAAGTTTTGCTGCACGAGAGAAGTTCTACTTTTGCTTCTTCGTTAACTTCAGTTCTACGCCCCCAGGTTCTTCTAAGCGATTCATAAAATGTAGATTTATCTCCGAGCTCCTGCCTGCTGTATAACGCTAATAAAACTTGACTTTTCTGTATAACTTTTTCATAGTCTGCGCAGATGCCTCGCCTTTCAAATGGCCTCCAGCTCAACTGATGTGTTCATATTATCCTTCATAAAACGTACTTGTCAAATGCTTCTTCTTCACGAACAGAGAATGAAACTTACTTTAACTATTTTAAATTACGTATTTAGAAATTTTACATATTTCAGAACATGTTAAACAGATATAATATACAAAGGCTGATCATAATATACGGTACAGAGAACAACTTTTTATATAAGATAGGTAATTTAAAAAAATCACTCAATCAATTTTTATAATTCTTTCCCCTTTGAAGTTCTGTTATTTTTGGTAGACACATTCTTTAATACACGCTCTAATTTCAATTGTTAGACAATTTACATCGTTTGTGCACTAAACACACTAGTATTATAAAACACTTGGGAATAAGGTCTTCACACTTTGCTATGCATATTAGAAGAAAACAGTTGTCACTAACACAACATATATAGTAAGGAAATGGTACGATATTTTATATATTTTATTCAAAACATAAGCATACTTATGTAGTCATTTAAAAATTTAACCGAGCAAAACAAAAGCAAATGTGTCTAATCGATAATATACGTATGCTTGCGATGCTTACGCCAAATAATTTTAAGAAATTTTGCTATCCTTCCCTTGAAAGTTGTAATCAAGGCCGTTAATAAGACATGATAAATAATTGTGAATAAAACAAACTTCAGTAATTTTAGAAACTATTCAACTGTTATAATTAATGATCTAATAGGCTATGCAGCATGTCCATAACAGGAAGACAGTCCGTAGGATGTTAATAAGTTCACTTAATGTGAACTTGCGTTATATCAAGACTTTTTCATCCGTCATTAGGAATATCCGCAGCTGTACGAAATTACATTTATAAGGTGTGAAAAAGAGGACTCTGCCTCAAAATCTTACAACTTCATAATAATTTTAGAAAAAACGGGAAAGGTAAATCAATTTAGGTTTAAAAAGTTATAACAGTGCTACGTGATAATTATTAGAGCCATGCGGTTAACGTGAAGAACTATTTTTTGTAAGGTAAATGACAATGTACATCACACAGACTTGTGGCTAAGGTGCCTCTCTTTCTAGAAATGCAGCAAATCTATACGTTTTAATGTGAGGACATTCCCTTGAAGTTGACAGCCACAGTTATAATATACATTCAATGAATTTGATTATTAAATTCACAATCAAGGCACACATTATGGGTTAATAATTTTCAACTGCAGCACACACAAAACTATAGTTAAAATATGACTTTGAACCGTGTTTTACTGCCATTTACATCAAATGTATAGTGGCTCTCAATGTTCTATTCCGTTATCTTATATAAAAATAAAACTGTACCCTGGGATAATAGCTACATTTATTACGTAATTATAACACTTCATAGTTATTTGTTTACGAATGAGTTTTTGGAAGATCACTGTATTTCAATACTCGGAAATTGACACATTTTTTAAAAGTCCTACACAATATTTTATGTTTTCGATATTTGCAACCATATACTTATGCTTTGCAGCTTTCGCTTACAAAATTAGAAACAAAAACTACTCCATATACTCTAATTCCCCGTCTTTCATATAATGAGAATCGTAAACCGATAGCAACAATTCTTCACAAATTTCAAAAGGCAGTTTAAAATACATAACTCTATAAGCATAAAAGCATTTAACTATCCCTTTCGCTTTCGATGTTGCGGAGTGTCAGTTTTAAAAATGCTTTTATAACGTCCACCTCGAATAACACACGTTTTTACCAACGCGGATCCAGTGACTCCGTATAACACCGTAGTTAAGAGGATAAAACCTTTTGTAGGTTAACTCATGATGTTAGGTGTAATGTTCCATAATATACCGTCCTTTGTACATGCTAGGATAATGAGCGTCACGCAGTGTGGCTACCACTAACTTAATAGCTTAATATTCGTCTCCATGACCTTGCTCACGAGACATCGTTTTAGAATGAACTTAAAGGGGAAGTACCGTACCGCGTATTTAACACTCACCTTTCCCTACAGGTGACATTATTAACTTTATCACTCTAAGTCCTTTTCCGGCATCATCATACCAAATTCAATCCCATTAACATCACTGTTTATGTGTTGGGTTTCCAATCTTTCAAAGAGAGTTCAAACCCACATGACAATACTCAAGAAACTTGTATCCTCATAAAAGAAATAAGGCCACTAACATTTCCCAGCACCATCACATCTCATACATTTAACTATCCATTACTCATACGCACGCATTACTGAATACTTAAACTAAATACAGCTGAAAATTGCCTTCACTTTAAGTTCATGTACAGTTAACTGAAGTTTATAAGCAATAATATTAGGTTCAAAGCACATAAAAGCAATTTGTGTACCAACAAAGCAAAAGGATAGCAACACACATGAAAACTACTGCTTGTTGTGCGCTACCTAAACTGTTCCTTTTCTCCCTCATTCGCGCAATATGTGAAAGAAAGTAACACTGCACTGGAGGGTACAAGTAATAGCAAGGGTAATAGCCCTTTAAAGCGTCAGACGTTGCTTTCAACGATTTCTGCTGTAATGTAGCTGCAAGAGAACTAAAACTTCTGTGCGTTAATGAACTTATTCATGCTACATTAATGTTAATTACATCAATCTAAAGAGAATCTTTAAAGTAACATGAAAGGACCAACTTTTGCAGACTTCAAGCACAAACGCGGAAATGAAAAGCGTGGAAGATTGGGCGGAGGGGGTGGGGGGTCGGAGAGTTTAATTTCTCGGAGAATGGCTTACACAGAAAGAGCAAATTGTTGCAATGAATTCAAATGGTTATGTTTTACAGCATCCTCTTAACAGCAACCAACTTAGAAATAAACAAATGCAAGGAATTTAAAGGGTTACATTGAAGCCCTGCCAAAAGGAAACCATTCAATACTATCGCGAGATTTCCTATTCTATGGCAGTTTCAGAAACCCTTCTCTCTCGTAGTCTATCGACAAATATTCGAAATTCGAAAGTGTTATCAATGAAGCATTCAATATCATTGGAACGTTCCATTTGACACTGAAAAACTCAAAGGTATAGCCGGGACTCCCAGCAGAAATTTTCCGGTTTTCCTGCCAATATGTTTTAACGTTGAGTTCCATGCTGAAATACCTGTAAGCATTTCGCCCGATACAACCAACGATAAAAGTTCAATGTATCGATTTTCAGGAAATAAACAATTTCCTGCATACCAAGTTTGAAACTAAATGTATCTTCCTCAAAAGCTGCAATCTCATGTTCTTAAACTGTCAGGTGTTAAGTTAAATGTAGAACAACCTCTTTAGGTAGGATTCCCTGGACTGTCCACTAATGTACCGTAAAACCGTTTGAGTGATGAGAAAATAGAATATATTAAACATGCAACATCGAAGGACTAAGATGTTTGGTTATGCCTTGCTTAGCTAAACAAAACAGCTTCCAAATTAAAACTTACTGCTCTGAGCTTCATTTCCCTCATAGGCAAAGTATATCTATAAGAACTTTTATTGTCAGATATGGAATTGCTAATTTTGAGGGTAGAATGAAATCCGTAGCTATTTCGCAGATAAACGACCACTCAAATCTCAAGTAAATTCATACTACTATTTTTATAATCTAGATTGGTCGTAAGAGTGACTTACTATTTCCGTGAACCAAAATCGAAACATTCTCACTACCTGCAGAATAATTAATTCCTTGTGGCATTACGTAGCCTCTCCAAATTCTTATGCCAACGCTTTGACCCCCAAGTCCATAAGAATGTTTTACAAAATACATTCATAAGCATTTCCGCTTAATTCGTTAAATAATAGAATAATGATAAAGAAATCACTTACACCTGAACTTCATTACTTTTCTTAAAGAATGCAAAACTGCAAAATAGAAGTCCACATTGGAAGGCAAATAATACATGATGCTGTCAAAGACTTTGGAACTCGTTTATTAATTTAGTATCTTGCCTTCCTTTTTCTTCTCTCTTTTTTCACACTTTCAAGATCAGCAGTTGTTTTTATCTAGGCTAACATTAATAGAAATTTTTAAATCATTGGATTAAATTTATGAATTATAAAGGTTAATAATGTATCTTGATCTTTTGAGTGAACATTTTACAGAAAAAGTTGTAACACACATTTCCGATAGCGTATGTAAGTGTATACGTATATAATAAAAAACTGAGTTTAAAGAGTACACATTTGCAATCATATTCTTCCTTCAGGGTTAAAATTGATATATATCCACGAGTTCAATTTAGAATACTGCTTTAGTCAACGTGCATCTTTCGTGATGCTTGCGAACAGAATTTATAAGAATTGCCTAAAAGTAACAATGTATATTCAATGATCACAATGCAGTAAATCACTTGAACCTAATGCAACACCGTGCCAAAAGTTCCGTGCATCACAGGTCAATGAAACAACGTGGAACACGCTCAAGGCCGATTTACATTCATGACACCGTCTCAATTCCATGCTTCAACATGTGTCTATCGATTGTAGAGTAAACATTGTATGCAGTCTGCTTTTAACTTCGCCATAGGTTGGGGATTGCGGAAAGGAGCCACGTGTTCCAGCCCGCCACAATTTACAAGTTCTCCAACTGGTGGCAAGGACCGTCACTTCTGAAAGGCTCACAAACCCGCTAATAATGACAAGATACTTCCAAAGGAAATCGGTTGTTTCATACTAAACACGATTTACGTAGAATGCGTAGGTACCAACTGCCGTCACTGCGCAGATCCAGCTGATTGCATTGTCTTCATTAATATCAGCATAAATCTTTAAAACTTAAGGTAGAGTGACAACTGGCAACCAAAAGGGGCGGGACGGATACAAAACAAAACCTTTATTTCGCATTTCGTATTTAAATTACTCTAAAATACCATTTGTTTCAGTTATTCGGACAGGCATTAAAAATTCTCGACCTAAGAAAACCCAAGACTTAATAGCGTTTCCAACTCGATTGAGTTCAATAATCTTTACAACTCTTTAATAGCTTTACTACTCAGTAAAATGAGTTATCCAATTGCCAAAACAAACGTCTGTCTCAGCTTTAATCTAGCAATTTGATGTAGAATCATCATACACATGCAGCTATTTGGAAAAAAAAAAAAAAAAAAAAAAAAAAACGAAAGCCCTAACGGGGGAATAAGGATATCGAAACATTGTAAGCGAAGGTTATTAAGTTTTGCATCAGCAATTAAAAACATCGTCAATCGTGACGAAAGATAAACATTCAGTCCTCTTTAGTAGCCCAGTACTAAAACTTGTGTAAAACTATATGTGCGCCCTCTAACGAATGGAGATATCGTAATTTGGCATCTTAACGAGATCTTTTGAGTCAAAGAACTTTTAGAACACGCTCTAGAAGGAGAGGGAGAGAGATAGAACGTATCACGAATATCTAAAGGACTTCAAAATGTATCAATGAAAGAATTCTCCTTTAGATCATCGTATGGATGCAAGAGAACGTGGCAAATCTAGTAGCACATAGCCATAGAAAAAAGAGCAGTAAGACTTATCTTCCTCCAGTATCTCCAAGTAAGTGTGTTCTTCAATATAAGCTTTAATGAAGCCACAAACACTTTCACAAACCAGAAAGGTGTGTGTGTGTGTGTGTGTGTGTGTGTGTGTGTGTGTGTGTGTGTGTGTGTGTGTGTGTGTGTGTGTCGTTTCTGTACAAGCTCATTTAGCGCAGATCCTCACAGTAGTATTACAACAAATAAATGCACACATTATGGGCTGCTTCTTTACAAAGTACCGCAGAACAGAAGGTTTCCTTCTAATATCCTTAAAGATGAATGTAGGTTACGTCTAGGCGCTCGATAACCGTAGCTCATTTGTGTATCATTCCACCTATTTCATTCATCGCCCCATATGACAAGCATTGGAGAACGTTCATTTTAAATGGCCATACTTATATCTCATACGCGCTTGAATCTTGCCAGAACATTGAACTCCTGTGGCTTCCTTCACACAGAAGAGATGTTTAGCCTCTATATCGTTGTTCAAGAACTAAAAGCTAACTATCATTAGGTTACCTCCCAGGTTCACAAAACCCCGTGCTATAACATAACCAACATTCAAAGAATCAATCATTCGTTGGCGGTGAAAGAATTTTCACATATAGAAATATTTCAATTTAGACCTCAAGCAATCGAGGACTTCCGTTATCTGGCTTCCAAAACATGCCATCAACCAACGTGGTCAGTAATGGAGACCAATATGAAGAAATAATTGATGTAAAAAACTCCAACACTCCTTTGGGGGTGTATTACCCGAAATAACGGCTCCAAAGGGCCTTGAGAAGAGTGTGAACAGAAGAAGAGTTCGAACTAATCAAGCAGCATCACAGCACATCGCTAGAAAATGTATGTAGCAGTTAAGGCAAAGAAACAGACGCAATTCCCTGGGAAACAATGTAGTTAAAAAGATAAGAAAAACATTTCAAGGGGGAAAAAGCCAAAACAAATCAAATTACTTATAATTTAGTGAAGATGGTACGGTTAATTTTAACGCAAATGACTATGTACGGTATGGTTTTGCGAGAAATGTGTGAGAGCTGAAGGAAAGAAGCAATTTACTTGAGTCAGATGCTTCCAAATATTATATATGACTATTGTTAACCATAGCAATGAATTGCTTCTATGCTTGCTTTAAATGTTCGGTAAGGTGAACCAATATTTTGACTCAAAATATTACGCTAATCTATCAGATTTACCCAAGCAATATCCGAAGTGTTTTCCGAAATTATTTCAATTATCATTTTGTGTCGATCGTTCGCATAATTTTGGATTTAATGAAAAGACAAAATTAAGGATATAACATTTCAGAAATGCAGCTTAAAACACTGGAAGATCGGACCAAACAGAAAATAGGGTGGTCTTTTAAAATTCCAAGAGTTTCTTATTGACCAGACAGAAGGAGAAAGTGGAAACTGCTTCGAAGGAACTTGCAGAGGCATTTCTTTTCTATTTTATTATTTTGAATGTTTGGACCGAGCACTGAATTGCGAATAGCTCTCTGCGGACAATATGGACGTGTCATTGTTCTTGTTTGCCTCTTGGAGACTTTTTGTTGCGATGACGCAAATGCTTGCATGTGGTGAACTTGTTTTCCCAAGAGACAGCATGTAGCAGACGACGCTAATTTGTTGCAATTAGCGGACGTTTGCGCAAGTAGTACTTACCACACATCCTCGTGTGCCTGTGGGGTGTAAAACGCTATTAAGGCGCGTTCGAGCAACGTCAAAGTACTTCTCATCGCTATAAAAAGGGGTAAAAACTAACTTGCTGAATATGTGTATGGTTAATATTGCTTAAAACATTTGCAACAGAATCAAAAGTAATAACTATAACGTTATGGCTCCTGCAAACGCCACAATGTCCCTCGCTAAAATAGTAAATTCGATACGAGACCTGCATACACGCATAACGGAAAAATTGGTTTTTTCTCCTATATCAAAGCAGATAACTGAAAGGTCATGCATGTTTTCTTGGTATAAACATGCGAGTAATGTGAAAATAACCTATATTTAATAATTGCTTTATTAAACGTATCATTATTATATTAAATACTGCTGGTTCTTCGGTACCCAGGTATAATCTTTGACTAAAAATAAAATTGTATCCATTACGAATAAGGGTGAGCAAATGATGTCGAATGCATAGCGTTTTAGGTGTACACCAATGCAAAACTAATTACTTTTAAAAGTAACAATGATATTCAAAACAAATATTCACCCGCAGAAAACCAGAAATAATTCTGACAATTCCAAAAAGATACATTCATTTAATTTATATATCCATATATTGGCCTTCTGTTTGAGTGAAATTAATTTCAGACCCGAGATATACATATTTCTGGAGCATTGCTGAAGATCAGGTGTTTGAAAAATTTGTCCCATATATACTAACCTCTCGCTAGTCCTGCCCTCAGTGATCCGGCCCTCATCCGTCCTCAGGTAGCTCGCGTAATGTTAAAAGCAGAAATGACGTGCAGCAATCTATCAACAATGTGTCAACGATTTTTGCGGCAATGAAAATTCAGGACGTCTCATAGTGAGTGATACTATATGTGCACACCAAATATACAAGTTTTGTATATAATTAATGTACCTTTGGATTAATAAAGTACAATGTGTCACCAAAAATTATCAAATCAATAATCCGGCACTTCCGCTAATCTGGGCCCATATCTGCGAGTGGCCGGATTAGCAAGAGTTTAGTATCTATAAAAATGTTAAAACACAATGAAATACTGCACTTACATAAACGAGAGAAAAGCCCTACAATTACTTACCTTCACATACTTTCTGTTGGATTTAACATGCAAGGGAATAATCTATCAAACCGAATTTATAAACATCTACTTTGTTACAGTCACATTACTTTCTTTTTCTGCTCTTGTAAAAACTGTTCTTACAAAAGCTTGTCCTTTATCTACTTCATCTTCACCCAGATAAAGATTTGCAGATATTGTTTTATTGCAATTTTGTTATAGGTACTAGGGCAATACAGTCAGAATTAGGTGACACTAAAATCTTTTAAGAGCTGGTCGATATATTAGGCTTTGAAATTTATTTCTCTCTCAGAATACCAAGAGAAAAGAGGCAAACTGCCTCCTTTAACGAAATCTAAATTTTCTGGGAATCAAACCTTTGTTTATCTCATACGGTTTACGCGTTATGTAAAAAATCATTCAAAAAGAAGAGGACCAAAAAACTGGGAGTCCATTCCCAGAAAATTCAAGAAAAGTTTTAAGAAATGAAAACATCTTGAACATATGGAATAGACATTCCATTTCGTGGCGCATCCTTGGAAGATGAACTTAAATGCTATGAACGTTAACCTACTTTTCGGCTTTGAGTTCACTGTGCTCTCTCTCCCCACTCTCTCGCACGCGCACGCGCACACACCAAACTTGTTTCAGAAGTGCTCTTTTGTAGGGAATTGTAACAATCTCAAAACATGTATTTCCGGTGAAATCCTAGAATTGATTTGAGAAGGATGGAATATTTCTTCTAATTACTGCAATCACGTAGTAAATAAAAACTCGCGTAACGTGCTAAAATTTGTTAATTGTCAGCGAGTTAAACTAAGATTTGCGCCTTGAAAAGCAACAGTCAAACAAGCTTTTATATAGGCAGTTTCATAACTACTATTGCGATAAATAGTTACTGATCAAGCAGATGCATGCGCTTACTTGCTCTGGAAGTACCTAAAGGAGAAAAAATAGGTAAAAGAGGAAACAGGAAAAGTTTATCTCCCGGACGTACGCAGTAATAAGGAACAAGTGAAACGAGAAAAGTGCTAAAACGGTCGCAACCTCGCCGGAAAAAATTACGTTTGAGATAAATATTCCAAAAATATGTAGACTGACCTCACAAAAGAGAGGTCGTACTTCTCTCCTGAGTCCATTACCGTTCAACATTATACAAGTGGCAGCTGAAAAGCCTGCCCTTTTTACAATAATGAGGAACAACCAACTAACTTTATCTAGGGCATCCAGTTTCATTTAAAGCTTGGCGTGCTGATCAATACAGGAAAAATGCAGGCAGGACCGTTTCATTAGGATTCTTCCTGTAGAAGCATCTTTCTTTTTCCACACCCATTGTCCCTCTCAATCTTGCTAACTGCTTCTTATTCAGTATTTATAAAAAGAGAAGGGATCACACTTTTATTGTTTCCATTATATACTGTCATTAGTTCTAGATCACTTTTGAAACCCTTTTCTTGTTTGTTTTTTTTTTTTTTCTTTTCTTTTACCATTAATATTGTCGTAAAACTGGAGGCGAGATTAGAAATACATTTCCCCAGGCATTGCCTATTGTTCTCAATACCCACATGCTTAACAATTTGAATTCATCTTTCGATAGATGAGGGTAAGAAACCAAGAACAACAAAATGTGCAGCACACTCATACTTCGCAATCCAGAGGTCCCAGATTATTCCTAGTTGGAGAGTGAGGAATTTCTTCTATAAATCAGAATTACTCCCGATCCTCATATCACTTAGGAGCATATTGGTTTTATAAAACATGAATAAAGTTTGTTACAAGATCTAAAACAATCATAATTTAAATTGGTTCCTGCTCACGTGAATTTCCCTGTATGACCCAACAAGCTACATACATAAATGGGGCTATATAAATTGAATTCTCTTCTTAGACACACACACACTAAGATCAGCACACCAATACACGTTATGGGCAGAGGTGTGTTTTCATAGTTACTACATAAATCTTTCCACAACGAAATCGTTAGTTAAAGGAATTATGATAGTTACAACATTCTCATTGTTGACTATTGTTCTTTCACATTACCTATGTGTACCTAATTAGTTACGGGTTGCATGACTGCTGTAAAATACAATGGTATAGCCAGGACTTGAATCCAGACCCATGTCTTGTGCTTCGGTTATGTATTTAATATTTCAAATGTCATTCTACTTCCCAACAGGTATTTCTTGTACATTTTGAAATATGCCCTCCTAATTTTCCTTATGATCCGAGAGTATTTGAGTTTCCCGAGTTAGGTATCTTATCTAATTCTAGTTATATTTCTTTGTCGCAGGAGAGTCGCTAATAAAATTACCTATGACCTTTATTTATCTTTTTTATTTTTTCCCCATTTAATTAAAGTTTGGCAATTCTGATACAATCTTTACTAGTTAACGAAAACTTTTATTTTTAGCATGTTACATGTTAAATTTACCGGTACAGTCCCAATTTCCTTAATTATTAGTCCATAAAGCGTGTAACTGTTGAGCTTTCTATAACTACATTATCCACACTATCTATAATTTTAATTTCACCTTTACGACAAGAAGCTGCCTGCGGAAGAGCAATAAACATATAATATTCTACATTCACAAATATATTTCTTTAATGAAAATATAGACGTCTACTATGTGGTTTCATGATTACTGAATGCGACCAGTTTTCTGTAATAATGCATATTTGAAATACATTTCAATTACACCAAGAAAAACATTTGGTACTCTTTTAAATCCGATGATACGTCTGTTCTAAAACAAATGAAGCATCAATAGTAAAAACGGAGGCTTACGCTATTTTTAAAATATCATCTCATATGTCAGTGTATATAGTATTATACATTCACTTTATATTAAACAGACCTAAGCTTTTCTTGCGCGAAACGACTATGCCACATTAATATTTTTTGTTAACATTTCACAGAGGTAATAAAATAGCGGCAGTGTAACATTTGTAACAATGGTAGTGACAGCAACAGATTATATTCAGATGCAAATGAAATGCCGCTCTACGGTTCACTATCACTCTTGCACACTGCTCTGCTTGTACAATGGAAATTCAATGAATCGATGGAAATATCTAGAACATTAAAACAGATTAAAAGGGTAAAAAGGATCATATTACCAAGCCATAAAGCATAACAGTGTGCATAACAAGTGGACAAACACGATCTATCAGTAAAATCCTAACTTTAGTTATAAATAATATAATTTCACAATCACAATGAAAGGTCACATGAATCAATTTTCTATTTCTTATTTCAAAAATTAAAATAAGTAAATAAATAAATAAAAAGGACAACGTTTAAGGCAAGTGTTCACCTGTATTTTAATGACAACACAAGTGATACATGAGATGTATAACCAACACATTAGTTTTGTAAAATCACACATAACCTTCGAGACCTGTAAAGATTTATTACTTTTTATTTATTTATAAGAACGTTCACGTTCGTAAAATTAGATCCAGCATCAAAGAATCATTGCCTTAAAATTAATAGAAGGATTGCGTGTTTTTCCTTTTGTAAGTTACAATCGCTTCGCCGGCCAAGCAGACAAACCCGTCTAGAAATGGAGCTAGCAGACGACCCTCTTCGCTGAACAATAGCCCGAGCAGAACAATGGCCAGTGGGTGTCGCCTCCCACCCCCAGAAGATTCGCTTTAACAGTTCCAGTATTTCACTCCCTGATCGTTCCGTTTCTATCCGGGGCCTATATAACGGAGCTGGCCTACGCCAGGCATAGCATGCATCTGAAAATTAAGCTTTCGCGTACTCTGATGGACACCGTTTCTATTTATTTTGTGATATATAAAGAATATAACTATCTATAGAACCCGGGTCTGAACACTACTACTGCATATTTTACGACACAATTTATCAAAATGCATTATTAAAACATCATTAAATTTAGTGGTGTAATTCATTTGCCGTTGTTTCGAATCGCACTGTTGATTGTATAGGTACAGTTTTTGTCAATGTTTGTGTCTTTTGTTATCGATACTTAAAATACAAAATGTTAACGAGTGGAACAGTGACGCTTGATACGAAAGCAAGTTAATGGAAAGCAAACACGTTCATTGAAGAGCTCTTGGGGATAAAAGATCTCGAGAGAAATTCAGGAGGAATGACTGGTTCAAACAAGCAGTCGTAAGGGAAGGAGCAATACACTGGAGGATCGGAGGAAAAAGCAAAACGTTACACACATTCACAATATTTTGTGAAAAGTCCCGAAGGTTCTGGAATACTATGTAAACGCATAACTTTAGCATCACCGACCTGCGTAAATTGTTCTCAAGTGGTTTACGCAAATTGAAGATACGTTATGTCATATTTTGCCTCTTATGGAACACCAGCTAACAAAGTGTGTCGTCAGCTTAAAGTCTTCTAACGCGTGCGTGGAAGTGTATGTTTTGCTATCAAATTCAGAAGTAATTACCATTGGGAAGACACCTGTGCACATATTTTATAGCCATTCTACTATGCAATGTGCAATAATGAGCACAGCAGTATAGTGCTAGAGTAAATCGGAAAGTTAATTTTAAGGGAGGTTCATAAATAGAACTTGGGAAGAAAAAAGCGGCGGAAAAAAATTGCATGATATACGGGAAAATGTTTAATGTGTTGTGAGTTTTGAATCACTTAAGAGTAATATTGTTCTTTAGCAAACTATACATATGAATGTAGAAACGTAGAGTCAGAATGAAAGATTTAATGCCATAGCCAGGATTTGAACCACGGATCTTCTGGTTTCCGTCCAGCCGCTCTACCACTGAGCTACTATGGCCAACGTGCCGATATGACATTAAATCCTCCAAATGACTCGTATTTTCCCGGTAAACCACTTAGGAGTTCTCTTAAACACATGAGACAACCACCTTAATGGCGACTTACAACATGTAAGTACTTTAAGGCCCGGGCTTTATAGTTAACCACTATTAGGTCAATTTATGGAAATTAATTGTTCTTTCACACAGGCCGTGTGTAGGCTAAATTGTGGAAACGTAAGAGTCAGAATGAAAGATTCAATGCCATAGCCGGGATTTAAACCACGGAAACCAGAAGATCCGTGGTTCAAATCCCGGCTATGGCATTGAATCTTTCATTCTGACTCTTACGTTTCCACAATTTAGCCTACACACGGCCAGTGTGAAAGAACAATATACATATGAACGATTTACCAATTTGTAACATATAACATATCTCCACTGAAAAATTTAACAGATGCTCCTGCTGGCCAGAAATAACTTGGCGTGCTCTATTCTGGAATTCCAGTCCTAGCGTACTGATTGGTAAACAACATTTCGGCGCTCCTTTTCATTTTTATATATATATAGGCGAACTTTATTTTAGCCAAAAACTTCGTTATAAATTGTGTACCTAGCAACATATCTTAAAATCGGGATGCGCAAATTCAATTATGTAGCGTAACGCAATATATATTTACCTATACTTATTTACTTTATCTTAAGTCAATTTATGTTGAGACAACCGGTCTGTCGCACATGGCCATATGTGAAAGGTTCACCGTAATAAAAATATCAAATACATGGGTAGATTTGGGCGAACCGTAACAAAGAAACCGGTATGAAACAATGATTTTGCTAATGATAAGCTACCGTAGCAACTTAGCAACCACTCCATCTGGAGCACATTGTGTACAAATGTAATCATGCTGTTTTAACTTAAGTGTCAAAATGCATACTTGGAGCTGAGCTTTCCCTTTGATTCCACGAGATTGTGGCTAGCCAACTACTAATGTTGTAAATACTAACCCTACGTTATGCATAATTCAAATAAGATCCTCTGTAGCTATATTAAATAAAAATTTAATCAGAAACTGAAAGGTTTTGTGATGATATGCCAAATTTTAGTATGATCACTGTATAGTCTTACTGGTTAATCTTTAAAACTACCTAATCCATAAATGCGTTTACATGATTTCAAGGGAGAGTCATAGCATGTTTAAAAGCCTTATTTCCCGGACTCATAATTGCGATTGACTCACAATTGCAATCACTAAAACCTGTTATCATGCTCTACAAACAAATTTAATATTACCTCTCTAGGACGTCAGGAACTTTATTAGCCTCAGCGCTCTTGATTCATTAAACAAGGAACTCATAAGCACACAAACTGAAAAAGTGAAAACCTGCGTTCAAATGTTCCATAAAGCTTGTTGCAAAACGCCTGCTATACATTTTATTTCTCTCCTTGTGTAAATGCAGCTATATCATTAATAACCGGTTGCCTACCAAACAACATTAGAATTAAAATATGCAGCTTAAAAAAACAATCACAACACAATCAAAATGTTCCCTTTAAGCCATAGCATACTGAGAAAAAAAAAAAAAACGTAAACAAGAACAAACTTAATTTTATAAACATAAAATATAATATTAACCCCATTTCACGCAAGAAAAAATAATACTTTCGTTTGTTTAGTGGTCGTAACCGCATAACACAGGCACTTCCAACCCATAAAACAACGAACATGAATAACAGAATCAACACTTATCGGATATCCACGTGTTTTATGAAGCTTTTGCAACTTAATGCTTCAAGAGAAAACCATCTAGTTATACAGCTTCGTCGTTTAACAATTAGAACGCAAATCAATTTAACAAAGCACTATAAGAACTATATTTTGCCCGCCTCGGTAGCGTAGATGGTAGCTTGTCTGCCTCAGGTTCAAGAGATCACGAGTTCGAATCTCGGTAAGGGTGAGTTACCTGGATAAGGTTTTTCCGGGGTTTTCCCTTATCCTTCAAGACGAATGTCGGGCAACTCTAAGCTCCATGGACCCTGGACTCATTTGAGCATCATTTCACCGAATTTATTCACAGTCCAAACAATAAGATACTAAACCTAATCCATCTCAACCTAATAAAATTCTAATTAAATTAGGTCTAATAATTAAAACTATTATAGATAATACAAATATTAATACCAAAATAATAAAACGATTTAAAGTTGGATGAAAAAACTCATAATCCACAAAAAATATAAAGTAAAATATTATTAACATTATGTTTTAATAGTTTAATATAAAACATTGGTTTCCGGTATGACTTAACGTCGGAGGACGTAAATTACCAAAAACACTATATTTTCTTTCAATTTCTTAAAACGACATACAGTCAAAGTTAAATTATGGATTTTAAATATAACTTTTCATCCTTTCTCCAAAAAATATCACACCAGTTGATTTTGCATTTCATAGACCTCTGCATACAAGGTATGTTTGAATACCGCTGTGCTAGAGGTATGGACATTTTAAATTATAGGAATCAATATTACCAGAAGGTCCATGTTTCGGTACGCAACATTTTAAAAGGGACTAAATTACAAAACTGTTACGAGTATTTTGCAATGCATACGGCTCGATCAGGATCCTACCACAGAGAGATTGTTTTGTGCAACTGCTGTATACTGTTTCTTATTTTACAGTAGTTATTACTTATAAAATAAACCAATGATTTGAAAAGATTAAGGTAAGATTAATTCAGCAACTATCTGAAAAAGGCTTATAATGATGTTATATTGTGTTTAGCGTGTCACCTTGACTGTGCAACATTTAGTGAATGTTTTCGTTCAATTACTCTGGAAATTAAACGTAATTTATAATCTGACAATAGAAAATTAAAGGTCAATTCAAAAAATGGGAAATTACGTATTGATCTGTGTACATAAGACTTAGGAAACACCTCTAACGTAAAATAAAAACTGTTACCCTCAGTAACACAAAGCTCTGCCTCAATTTAATTATCCGTGTGTAATTGCATTTCTTGTTTAATTAGCCGAGAAAGAGCAGTTACGTTTGACCGCGCTTGATGTTCACCTTTGTCGCTATTTCTTCTGTTCCCTGCAGCTTTGCGCAATTAATGAAGGAAATTGCTCAAAGAAGATTTCAGGAAGGATTTGTGTCAGGCAACTGTATTATTTATTCCTGCTGCGTCCTTTGTGACCAGACCTTCATTATACCGTAATGATATGCAACACAGTTTGCTCTAGTTCAACTTGGGACGACTTTCTTCAGGAAGCACTGCACCCTGCGGATTCGAGGTTCAATACTACGAGCTTCAGAAGAAGAGATGTTTCCACAAATGTGTGAAACAATTTTACTGTGGCAAGTCATCGACTTTGTACTGAAGATCGCTTACCGGTTTTCGCGTTTTTCATCTAAGATTTCACTGTAAAGAATATTGTTTCATGATGCCGAACTAAAGCGTCATCACCAAATTGTTTCACATTTTTAGGTTCATTAAATACAACCATAAATAGTAATAATGTTAATATGTGATGCTATCGAACTTAGCAAGTGCCTTTTAACCCTTTCCGTTCATACATACGGATGAGTTTTGCTTTCATAAACGATTACGATTTGATAAAATTGTGCACAAAACTGACTTAGTAGTTAAACGACACCTGGTCTTGCCCGTTAAGTGTGATTTTCTGCCTCTATCTACAAGTGAAAGTCGTCGTTGTGCTCCGAAATGCGTTTTTTCTACAGAAGCACTCGAACTTTCTCTATGTGTTCTTACAAAAATATCCTGGTTTAAAGAGCACATTTACCCCTTGTCACTGGTATTTACGAGCACACATAACCGCCATATGTCTACTTCAACAAAAAACTGTCGGTTTGGGTGAGATCAAATTTACGGCTTGAAAATCCACCTAGACGGATGACTTAACTGTGCTTGAAACCGAAATCCCCACGTCAGCCGATTTACTAGCATGCACGGAACGTAATTCCGGCAAAACGGCGGCGCTGATATGAACCTGGAAAAGATAGCGTTAAAAATAAAATATTTTATTTTCAACAACGAATAGCAAAGAAACTAATGAAGTACAAAATAAGTTATCACTTAGATCTTAAAACTTTCAAGTTCAAAATGCATCTATTAAGTTATCTAGATACAAAGTGTGTGTATCCCTAACTACTTTACTATACATTAATCTTTATGGCTATCTCCGTATTTAACATTCTAAAATTACAAAATAAATGTTCTCTTCAATGTTCATATGACTTTTAATATCAATTATGATAAAAGTTTTACTACAACAGCAGTCTTCAACCCAATGACGTGCAAATACTGTTACAAGTCGCATGCTTGAATACGCTGAACTTACTAGTTCGTATTTGGTAAAACTTTTTAGTTTTTCTACTTTTTTTTTTATTCGAGGTAACCTATGAACTTCTGGTGAAATGTGAATATCAACATTTCTTAGTGCGATCCCATACTTCTATTTACCATATGCAGGTATTAGAGAAAGCGTATCAATATATAAAATAACATAATGCTTTGAGATTTCATAACCAAACTTTGCATCAACATTACTTTTTAACGCAATGCCAGTCTGACTAATGCCGATGAAGCACATGGTTGATGGCAATGGGCTCATATACTCGTCTAATGGATTCGCGGTTTGAATGGCTTTTCGAACATCAGGGCGTGTAATCTGTACGTAGTTTGTCTTTGTGATGACCAGATTATTGTGATGGCACTTCTGTACTACATACGATGGTTTTCGGGTGGAGGCAGGCAACCATATTGAAACTGATAGCGCAAACATTGTATTTGCATATATTTCTCTTTTGCATTTGATATATGAAAAGTATTATAATATTTACCTGAGAAGCAGATCAATAATTCATTCCGTTATCACCATTAGTTCCAATGTTCTTATATCAATTTAAGCTCCTCTGCTAACAAGGAAGGTCTCTCGACTCGAAAACACATTTATTTTTAAAATCTTGTACACAGGCCTATCTCACTATTTCAATCAATCGACCTCCTTGATTGAGGACGCCCAGGTTTTCCTCATTCCTTGTAACTAGCAAATGCCAGAGCGGTAGAGTACTTAAGACTGAAAACTCTTTTTTGTTCCTCTGAAACTAGCATCATTGCATGCCATCATTCATCAATGTGTAGCCCGTGGTGTCATAACGGATGTTAAACACTACTACAGCAACATGCTTTATAGTTCAAAATATGCCATAAAATCTGCATTTATTGTCACTGAAGACAAAGCACGTAAGAATAAGTCTTGATAGGGTTTGGTTTCAACTAATAGTTTTATGGTATTTTAATTGCAGCTGTTTTACACTATGCATACTCTTACCAAAAACAGGCCAGCACAAAACAGACCCTCATTTGCAGCAGAATAAACAAACAAGCGAAACCAAAACCATGAACACACATTAAACTGCGTTTATCTCAGTGTAAAGCCAATAGCTCGTGTATACGTTGAATTGCACAAGGCTGAAACTGAGGGTGCGTATACCACAATGGATGCACCCGACGGTCGTTTCTCCGCTCGAAATGTTTCTGACGTCAAAGGCAGCCTCCTGGGGCCAAGTTTGGTCACGCAACTGAAGTATGCTCCTTACTGACCCACGTCCTATATATTGCTCCCTCTCTTACATTAAAATTGTTCTGGACTAGTACGGATGGACTTGGCAGCGTCCCAAGTATTAATCCGCTTGTAAACTCTCTTCCTAAAAACTGCTAATTCCATGCAAAGGACATCTACTTCCACGTTTTTATTAATTTATGTACCCCCTTCCTCACCATCGGCATTTTCTATTTTATGAGACTATAGAATGGGAGAGGATTAACATGTGCTTACAATCGTTCGGAGATTTAATGGTATAGAGCAAATCCCGTACAATTTACTGCTTTGCAACACAAGACATTCTGCACATGGGAGGACTGCATAAGTTTAAATTCATTTCCAGTCCTCTCATGTCAGCTAAGTAACATTGCGTGTTTGTAACAATTTGAATTGCTGGTTAAAATACGAAGTTCTTATTTCAGAGATATTTAACATACAAAAAAAATACATTTTGTAGCAATGAAGCAATGCATTCCCTATGCATAGAATTCCCTATGCATAACCTTTCAAACAAGATCTAATGAATGCAAATGGTATATATTTAAACTATTTACTCAAACCGCAATAAGATTTGTCTGTTAAACTTGTTAAAGCTGCTCTTTGGTTATAAAAATAAGTTAATAAGGGTAAAACTTTATAGCTAAACGCTGAGCAACTGCTTTCTGTCTCTTGCGAGCTTAAAAATATTTTCTTAGTAAAGATTAAAGAAGAATTTACAGTATTATTGATAAAGAAAACTAAAGTAGCTCATTATCGTTGGCTTTATAGGAGTTTAGCGGTAGCATCCTTCAGTCGTTAAATGGTCATTTTTACCTACTGTAAATCACTTGTCACTCATTTCTCTCAGTAATAGTTAATAACCTGCTCATCCCGTGTTGGTGGAGAGCTCATATAGGAATTCAACATACGTCAATATCGGTTACACGGGTAATTTATCTCACGTAGGAAGGTATGCATGACATAACAAAGTCCCTGGTACAGCTAGTGCGTAAGCTCAATTAAATACATTGTAGGTACTTACTCTCCTTCCCTTGCCAGCTCTTTAATTCGTGAACTACAACATAGAACGTAAGATGATGAAATCTATAATTGTCTTTCACTGCAGATTCGTGAGAGTTTGCAATATATGAAATATCAAAAGTTCTACAAATATGAGTTGGACCCCAAGATTTAGGGAAACTCACGTTTCTGCGGATAAATATTAAACCTGCTCTATACCTTACAAAATACAAATATCAAATTAATTTCTCCAGAGTGTTAATCTTCTAAATACACGATTATAAAACGCTCTACCATCTTTCCAACACATAAAGCTGCCGTTTAAATTTCATCACCAAGTTCTGTAACTTTAACCGTGGATATAAAATAGTTTCGAAGACAGTATTCTGACATTTGAACTGCTGTTACTTTCAATAAACTTTGCACGGCGCTTACAGATAACATTTTTAACAGAGTAAAAGCAAACAAAAATCCTTAAAAAATACACTAGGTTTAATCTAGGTATGTCACATTTCAAGTAAAATGTTATACAATAGATACACGTTAGACAATTTAACGAAATATTTAGTGCCCAGCAAATAAAGTAATATTAAGCATTTTTTGTTTAACACTATACTTATATTTTATTCTGTCACTAAGAAAGCATATTTATGGGTAGGAATAATAAATAAGTAAATAAACATTTGTAATCTTTTGAGAAGCCAATTAATACACAGACTTAGAAGAGATATCGTTAAAAGCTCTTTTAATGTGCTTTCGTGTAAGATGCTATTTGATAGAGGTTATTTTGAAGAGGAAAATGTCATCTTTTTTTTTCATTTTCAAAAAGTGACAAGTAAATGAAATATATAACTGATTCATCTTCTTAATAACACGTTTGCTCAACATGAAAGCATATCTCTATAGGTCAGATATTGTAAGCACACAGTGAAAAATAAATACAGAATTGTCCATGACCACAACTTCGAGCTTTGCTAGAGCTTCAGTTAGTCAATGGCTTCAATACTGAACAGTTTAAAAGGTTATAAGGTCCGCTATAACATCAACGCTAAAGTGAAGTGGAAGTTGTTAGTTTTTCTAAGTAAAATATTTAATGGATAGAACAAACATTTCGTAAATTATTGTATATTTCACAAATCTTGCAGTTCGTTAAAGCGGTAAGTATGCTACCTTAATTTGCCACTTCAAAGTACGAATACGGAACTTTGGTAAGTGGAAAATACAGCCTCATGCATCACAAATATTTAACTCTCAAATACTGTACCTAAGCTTAATATTCGGAGAGGAGGAATACAATGTAAATTTGTGTCAGTTATAGCAATAGTTGAATTGTAGTGTCTTTTATATACTTTGGTGGATATAATGCTATATGAGTATTACCGTTCCTATCTCTTTAAATCGCGATGAAAGATGTAAATATAATCAGCTTTCCTCGTTAACAATATTAGTATATCCAATCAGCGAATGTCAAGTTAACAAAAATACATATTACAAACTTACGCATTGGAAATCTACAAACCGGGATAGGCAATATCAGTGAGTTAAGATACCGGTAAGCAATTACACTATCCTAATATTCAACCCCAATATATGTGACATCATTAGCATTAAACGTATTTAAGGATAAGAAAAAATATTTTAGGGGATCTTTATAAATGTATTTAAGCAAACAGCTTGAAAGCGGACTCCAATTTCAGTTAAAACCTTTATGTTTTTCTACAAATATATACATAATTTCATACTATTATTCATCTGTAATTTAGTGGATAGCAAAACGATAATCTTTTGTGACGACATAGCTGGTGTCATCCATGTATTAGAAAAGATTTATGTGCATTGGGTTAATAAAAAAGTAACTTAATTTCACGAACAAAATATTAGAAACACTATGTGTACATGTGCTCCAAAGAGCATTGCATCATGAAAAGTTGTATATGTTTTTTGTTACTTCTAAAGGCATTGCCCCTTGCATTTTGAACTTTCATAGATGTCAAAGCGACCTAACAGTTTCTTATATTATCTTTATTGCGTTTTTATCTCGCAAATGAAACGATGGACAAAACCTCTGCATGTAGCATAAACGCAGACACTTCAGTGGGGGTATAAATACATTATAACTGTGTTTATTTTTCCAATACTGTAATCCTTCTATGTGTTTGGTGAGATACATTTTTAAACTTTATGGATGGAAAATGTAAAAGGCGTACGTCACTATCCCAAAGAGATTAAAAATTGCAGGCAGCCAATGATTTGCTGCTCGAGCTGTTTCCAACGCGGTAAAATATTTAGGACACAAAACGATGACGCATATGAAAACATTACGAGCTTTTCTCTAGCAAAGGAAACATCTGCATTGTCATTCTCCTCACGAGGTCCTGTGAATACTTTCCCACCTCTCAGGGGAATAGGCAATCTGTTTCCAAAGTAAAATCTTCAAGATCACCGCTATTACTATTTTATACCATGTTAATGCGTATAATATTTTTCCAATCATTTCGAGTTAATTGCAAATAATCACAGAAATCGCTCCAACTATAACATTTACGGGACCTGCGATTTTTCTGGCACGAGATGTATGCTCCATATCGATTAACAGTTCTGTACGACATAGACTTCCCTTTCTGTAGTAAAACCTTTTGCGAGTTACTAGCGCTAGACTTACAAAAAATATACGTAATTACACAAGTATTCCTGTTATTAAATGTATTAGACTATTTGGTAGGTAATGTGCATTGTTGTGTTTCAGCCAAGAGCCAACTGATTACATTACCTATGGGCTCATATCGAAGTGTTTTAAAGCACAAAAAGTATATCCGAAAATGTATAAATAAGTACCTAAATGTACTTATTTCATGTAATGTAATTAATAATTTATACTTGTTGGCGCTTAACTTTATTTACATATTGTTTATGGTGATATTGTCTCTGAAGATCAAGTAGTTACCTAGTATTGAGAGGTTTAATGAGCAGTAAATAAAATTAAATCTTAAGCTTGTATCCTCTGAAGACACTATCACTTTATATCCCTTTAAGGAGAACTAAGGTTTTCAAAACTTAAATTTCCGATGATATTGGAGTTTTGAGTCGAATGCGTGCGCAAGCACGCATACACACACACGCGCGCGCGCGCACGCACACACACATTTTAAGTGGCAAAGTGACCGTGATAGGGAAGTCGGTTGTTTTTACGGGTTTGCCCATTTCAGGTATTGTTGGACCATAAATCTTGTACTGTCGCACAATGGCACTAAAGTTCGGAGGATGAAAGTGCCTGAGGCGGGCGGTTTTATCGGGGAGGTACAAAAGAACTAGTTCCCAGGTGCCAACAAGGAAGAAGAGACGACTTAAAAAATTGACACAGAAGAGCCGTGCGTGTCACCTAGCAACGAACGCCGTGCATGTCGATAACCCGCACGCCAGATGCGCTGCGTACCACTCCCTGCCTGCTCTAGTTAACGTTTCGCCTATTTACTAAACGACTGTCGGTTCAAGACCTTGAATTTGCATCGTGAGCTATGCAATACACATTGTCAAGAATAGAACATAGCGCTACTCGCACCAGAAAGTAATCTGATCTTGGTCTTCTCGATATTAAATGTGCACAGATCCTGAGAGTTAATTGTACAACGCTCAGAACTATGAATGGAAGAAAAGAGATAAAATAAGAGAAAGCCAAGAAATTGGCTGAATACAATGACGAAATTGGCTACCTGACTCGTTTTGGCTCCCATATGTCCTGACAGCTTAATGGAAACGCACACTTAAAATTCACCAGATTTACAGAGGAGTCAATAACTTAGTTTATGACAGAATTTAAAGATTAGAAAAAACAAACATTAAGTTTGAATACACTTGTGACGACTTCGAAATTCCCAGCCAATAGAACTAGCGCCTGAAACGAGAAGAAAGAAAAATGTTTTTAACAAAAATAATTAATGGCTTCACATATAATCTTAAAACCGAGCATTCATCATTTTACTGTCACACTTAATTTTTGCAACTTTTCCAAGTTATGTAATGTATAAACAGTAAGTAATCTTATTTTCTCTACCCATACAATATTAAAATTCCCTATTTACATTATGTATCGTACTTTGAGCGCACAAAATTAACTCACGAACTTTCCTTAAGCACAAAAGGTTATCGATTAGGATGGCTTCAAGTGCTGTTCTATCATCTCGGAGAAACCCAAAATATTCTTCCTCCCCCCTTCACAAAGCCTGAGAGCTCTTACCGTAATGAAGGTGCTTGAATTAAAAGAGCAGTACCAACATTTCCGAACACTTCCTTTGGCAGTGCGAGTCAACTGCCGTCGCCCCCACCCCCACCATCGTTAAAAATAGAAATCAACAGAGAATCATTACGATGTAACAAGTTTATGAGCAAAGCAAGACTCGTAAGCCATCGAATTCCAGCTTGAATGAAATATACACGCGGTAGTAATTATTGCATGCACGGAAGGTCCAAAATTTGGGAAGTATTTCTGAGAATGTCATACCGATATGGTATTACCGCATGGTAGAAAACCGGGTGCATATGTTTGACAGTCTTGCATATATTTGGCGTTAAGTGTAATTAACCAATTTGCTTCACTGCATCCCTTTTGTTCTATGCTAACAATGATTTCGGTAGATACTGCATAGTTTTAATGCAGTTATGTTTACCATGCTGCAGATTTCAAATACACGCACAATACTGTTGGAAATAATTACTTCACAGGAGTAAATCTCTTTAGAAGTCCTTCAGATTTGTTAAACAACTTTGCGTTACTTCATAATTACAAGCGCCATCTCAATTTATCCACCCGCTTCAGGAATACCACTTTGTTATAATTCGCAACTCAATGGTTTACGTTACATCCATTTCTCAATGTATCGTCATTTATGAATTTACAATGGAGGAGACATTTGCCAAAAGCTTCGTTGCAACGGTCGTTACTTCTTCACATGTTACATTCCTGTGATATTGGTAAACAATTTAAAACAAACCTCTTTCTAAGATGACATGTTTAACAGCGAAGTAGCTTTGTAAATATATCTGCAACTTTCTATAATCAGGAATCTAAAATATATTGACGATCCTCGCTGGCTTCTAATGAGATAGTGTGCATTTAACTGACATTCAATTACAAAACGGTATAATTAAATTAAAATACACTTGTGTCAATGAATCCAGGATTGTGTATGGCTGCACTCCAGAGTCCTGTGAACGATAAAGCCGCAATAAAACTAGACAAAAGAGAGGAAGAGGCTATCTGCGAAGAAAACAATGAGAAGCAATTAAAGCGGTAACTTCACCTGTTGAGGATGTCTACCCCATTAGGGGTGCTTTGTGAGAAAGATCGCTCGCATTTCCATTCTATTAACCTTTCGAAATGCACTGCCAAAATTGACGTCTCTCCTTTGCTCCTTGCACGTACATCGACCAACATATGAAGGTCTATCATTGTTTTCCTTCTCTACATATATTTCTTGCAAGTTGCTTCGTTTGTCTGCTTCGATAGGTTGTTCCAAAGGTAAAAATTTTCTTTCTTTCTATTCATTAATTGCGGCGCTGAGAACCATAAGGGTCACATAAGCATAGTTTTGAGAAAAACAGATGTTTGTTAAAATCAAAATTGCAATTATGAAGTATTACTTGCGAATGTGAAGAGTTTTATCTAGTGTTGGCAACACTAGATAAAAACTGAACAGCGCAGAGTAAACAAAATGATACTTATGCTTTGGGCCCTTATGAAACTTCAGAAAAAAAAATGGCTAGACAGCTTCTTTATTCCATTAAATCAAGGAGGGTCTAAAGCACAGCTACAGCTGGTTGACCACAAGGTTGGCATATGCCTGGAGCATGCATATATGCTAAAATCTCAAAATCGACGATGTTGTGCTTTAGGCCCTCATGGTTCTAAGCGCCTTAATTCACGTTTCATTTCAATTTAAAATTCCTTTCCTCACTGTATATTAGAGGAAAGTTTGCATTCGATGCAAAATTCGAACTCACGATTTCCGGTGAAATAGGCTGGCTCCGTAATAACGACCCAAGGATTGTGGTATAAATTAAATGGTAAGGAATTACACCTGGGAAATTATTTACATTAATATCATTCTATTTCTTAGGAATATTTTTAATGTTAAAAGCTTAAGACAAGTGCGACTATAAAACCCTTTCGCCGTGCTTAGCAGATAATATATAAACAAATTATTTTTATTCAGTAAAAGTATCTTCAGCATCTATTACTATCACGAAGTATTGTATATTGTATCAAATGTAGAATTCAAGTACACGGTAGGTTTACAGGAATGGTAGAAAACTGAAATTACACTGTTCACTTACTGTAATGTTAAGCATTAAGCACAGAGATCGATTACTGACAAGTTTGCTCGTCGCCCTTGGCCATACTTTTAACGCACAATTATAAAATACATGATATACAGTATATCATGAACGGTTGGTGGAGCGTATTGACAGAGTTTTGCTGTAGAAAATTTGAGATTCCTGGAGTTTTACCGAACTTTTAACGAGAAAACCATTCACCATTTTATGAAATTTTGTTTCAAATATTACCAGGGAAAAATGGCTCCCAGATACCCTTCTTGTTGAGTTTTACAGAAACTTCATTCCTACGTAAACTTGCCAATTTGATACAAGCTACCTGTTTATTTGTAACTCTACCCGGAAAACAGCTTACTATAAAAGAAATAATGTTACTGGGCATCTGGAAAACTTATTTCCCAGCGAAAATTAATTTAAGTTCCTTTTCGCTGTTACACTCGTCTGAGGCTGCTTAAAAATTAATTGAAAATGTTCAATAAAGTTTAAGAGTACCAAATGCATCTAAGAATGAACAAGTACAAAGGTTTAAGACCGAAAGGTGGAAGGTTTCAATTTTTCTTGAGGATCTTTTTCTTTAAGCATACCCATTTTCGGATAGCTACTAGTTAGTCACTATTATACCCTTCACGCCGACACGTGCGGGACGGTAATGGAGGTCGATGAATCGTATCAGCAAATCCCGGCCTACCCTACGAAAACGTTTCCGCTCAGGAAGCGCACCGTTAAGCTGCTGTAAATATCGCTTCCATTCGCAGAGCACTTAGTTCCGAAGTTCAGATCAAGAATATCTGTATCCCACTGGAAATAAAACCAGTATCTCCAAGTAGTAGGGAAGTTCCTACACATATCCGGGAGTGCTACTGATGTTCTCAATCTGTAAAATTTACTTCATTCTGACTAACACGTAGCGGCTTTCCTCACAAATATTACTCCAATTTCACATACGTACATTTAAAGGGTTTATAAAAGATGTTTCTTCTGACCACATTATAATGCGTTTTCTTTCTAGAAATTTCAAATTACGTAACAACCACTTACGTGTATATTATGCATTGTAACAACTTCTAGTAGAAACATTCAGGATTAAATTTAGAAATCGCAGTTACTCCATCATCACATAACGAGCTCTTGCGAAAGGAAACAACTGGAAAGTTTCAAGTATTTCGCGTTAGGTAATACAGAGTAAAATGTAATACAGATTAGAATATTTAAAAAAAAAGAGCTAAATGTTACGAAACATGTATATGACACACGCACGTGTCTATAAAAAATAGATGGCTGTCTAACGTTATAACGTCCTCATACTATGCTATGCAACTGTGCTAAGCATTAGTCATTTTAATCTAAGTCCTTAGAATAGTTAAGAAAATGCAAAGGGCAATAAACGATGGGAGATATAATAAAAACATTCGTGTAGCATTCCTAAGATAATGTATTTCAAATACAAACTTATGTTAAGCTAATCTTTTCAACTAGCACACTTCGGGAATCTCTGCAGCTTCCACTCGAAAAGGTTCTTCGATTTATTTAGAAAGTTAGTTTTAGGATTTAGAATTTAGTTTCTCTGTTATTTGTTATTTTTGTTACTAATGCCTTTTCCCATTGTTTATAATTTTTGGTTATATATCTGTTTTATATTTCATATCAATAGTAATATTTATATGTGGTTTTCTCCATAATTGTTTGCAATTCTTTTTATGTTTGATTTATATCTATATTCCATAAACACATTTTTGCAGGATATACAAAGTGAATAATAAAAACAAATGCAAGTATTCGTGAAAAATTAAAAGTAGAGGAACTAATTAATATACTTACACATAAAAAACTGGTAGTTGCATTTACAATGCAAACAATAGAATACCTAAAACAGCTATAAATAAGACCCAAGCAGCGCGGGTACCAACAATTTGGAGCCGGAGTGGGCTGAAATTCAAACCGTGAAGCATAAGATATGTTTACTTAGTATTTACATCTGGCTTTTGACATTGTTTTCAAAGGGTGCTGATGACCTCGCAATTCAGCGCCTTTAAACATAAATTATTTGCTTTCAATGTCAATATGCTACCTATACAGTTGTTCACTTCGATTAGTACCAAACATGGTCATTAAATTGTTTAAAGAAAGCCTAGGAAACGTTTTTGGCTGCGATTTGTACTAATCCAAACCAAGTTTTCCTAAAATGCGCAAAGGTTTGTTACTTTGTTTATAGGCTCCAGAATGAGCCGCATATAAATGCCTCCTTAGGGTGAAGATCGTAATGTACCTAATGTTAGAACACATTTAAAACTGTGCTTTACCATCACGAAGAAAAACAAAGTAATTTTTCTTCCAGTCCCGATTAAAAACCCCTCGATCAATCATTTGCACATGAACGCCATCACTGCACTGATACTGCTATCACGCGACTCTAACAGAAACAGCCAATTTAGTTGGCTGTTTACCTTTCTGTTGACAGTAGTGGGGACGAGAGGAAAGGTAAATTCACACTTACAATGCACTCCTTCCCACTTCTGTATCTATTCCTTAAAATATTCCTTTGCTTTCCCACACCCCGAGATGTTACACATTGCATGCTAGGCATTGTTTTATTTTCGTATGTCAACTGTGAACCACTACAAAGAAAGGAAAAATAACTTCCAGGTCTGTTTCATTTTTCTCATAATATTTTTCATATTTCCGGTTTTTATACTCGTGGTATCAACACTTCAGCAATATCCCAAGGATGGAACGTAATGCTAAAAGTATTTCGGAAACCCTATAAAAAACCAAGCATTGCTGAATTACAAAAGTTTGCCTCAAGATTTCCCATGGCAACTTTTATCAGAAATGAGAGAGCCACTTCCGTGGTTTCGGTCAAAAGTGAAAAAGTACGTTTTAAAAGTAAGGAATACTAAAAACATTCAACTGCTGCGAACCGTGAAGAAGTAAGGAAGAAATGAACTGCATTGTGTGGACTGAGGCCCTGTTTAGAACTTTGACAAAGTGAGGGGAAAGGCGAATGAAAGCATTTGAAACGTGCATATTGCGAAGAACTGGGTCTGTGAAATGGACGGAACAGAAGCAATGAAGCTCTACTACAACAAGCTGGTGTAAAAACAAGATTGCCAAACACCATCATTAGGCTATAGTACTGAACATAATAAAAAACATGGTTAATATAAGACATCTCGTGCGGTAGAAAAAGGTTCGTTGTACAAATATTAAGATAGATGTTTCATATACGGCGATGAATAGCATAATAGAAAGGAGGCTTGATTTGATAAGAAAAGTTTAAGTAACTCGCCCATGCGGTTAGAAGCTTTGTGATTCATTGGTTTGTTGATTATAGAAAAGATTATTCCTACAAAATGTGAAATTATTGTATCGTAAACAATAAATGGAATTCCTTCATTATTTTAATTGCCAATATTTTTCAGAACGTCAAAATAGATCTGTTCGGTAGAACAATGTACATTATTTGCTGTATTCCGTAATGTGGCACTATATAAAGTAAAAGGCTTAGTTCTAGATAGCAATGAGTAGTTCTGAAACAAACATTTAAAAAGTCAAATGCCACAGAGCAACAGACTCCGAAAGATGATGAAATAGTAGCAAATTAGTAGTGTAGTTGAATCTGTAACTTACCACCCGGTATTCTAATTAGTCAGTGTGCTATCGAAAGCAAAACATCAACTTGTGTGCATCTTCATTAGTGTGCTTCCAAATATCCAACAATCGGCACTCATTCACAGAACTACAAATGTTTCACTGTCATCCTGCGATTTGCCCTACTTGGCAATAACAGGCCCTTTTTTCCAAATTGGCCTACCCACTCAACCATCAAATGTTACGCCTGCATTATCATCTTTCATACGCCCTTTTTGGGTGTGTACTAATAACGAAGTTATACTGGCTGACGCAGACTCCTTATCTTCAATAGGACGTGTTTCAGGTTGAAATACCATAGGCTATAGACCGTACTGTATTTTCAAATGTTTGCAGATTTTTAAAAGGATTTCCAAGATAAGAATCTGCAGCAATAAGTCACCAAGAAACTTGCGAAACTCCAGCATGCCGGAGAGAGCCGGCATGATAAATTATAACATCTGATCTTCGGTATTGATCAGAGGTAACTGTATCAGCAACGCACCGTTCTGTTTTCTCCAAAGGGCTTAAACTCCATACTTCAGGAGCTAGAGTAACCACTTTAATTACTCAAGTTACGACTTCTACGATATTCATTGCAGCATTCCTGGAACTTACTGGCACTACGTCTGAAGCGAATTAAATGAATTCATTTACAAGTGCTAGTTCTAAATGACGTAAGAGCCACTATCGAAACCATACCTATACTGTTTCATGGGTCAAGAAGTGCTTTACATAGTTCTTTGTGTCATAATAACTGCGCAGGCAAATAGCACCTTATATTTTGTAAAAGCAAATGTTGAGATTCCTGGAGTGCAAAATAACATGCAAGGTTTTGTTTAGTGTCCATGACCTAGTCTCTAGGGTATCGGTGGAAGAAAGCAAATTCTAACTTTCCTTGGAGTTTAGCTGTATTTCTATCTACCTGTTTAACTTCCATTTACACATTTAAATCTGTTATGCAGTTTTTCAAAAACAAATCAAAAACCATTGTAGTTCAATTCATTAAAAAATTCGAAAGAGGCAACATCCGGAATATTTTAAGTCGCTTTGGAACAAAACATAGCTCTCTAGAAGTTAATGTCAAGAGGAATGAGGAGAGAATTTTCGTTTGTTTATTATTGTAGTATGCAGTGCTAACATTTAAATGTTCGCTGCTAATGGTTCAGAGCGATACACTGTTCAGATGTTCACAGGCACGTCACTCAAGACGCGTATCCAGTCAAATACACAAATACACCTTACCTACAGTTCGTCTCGTTTATCTTGAAATATGGGAATTAGAGAGAGACAGAGAGAGAGAGAGAGAGAGAGAGAGAGAGAGAGAGAGAGAGAGAGAGAGAGAGAGAGAGAGAGAGCACTATTGCCCGCGCTGTTGCAGGCAACCCATGACTGTTTAATCCCACATCGCTTCACTTCCATTCAACGTTCATAAAGGTTCAAGGTAAAGTACACCATTACGGGCCAATCATAAATCGTACACCAAATAATGTGCATCAAAATCTCACACGAGTGCAAAATAACATATACAAAAATAAACTATTATATAACCATATCAATGGCCGTTCATTCGGCAGAGATTTTATTTAAACATTGTTGGCAAATTAATGTCCTTATACTTGCGATTTTAACAAGTACCCGTTTACACTCTCAAAAGCCTTCGTTATCGATCAGTCAGAACATAGTTTGAATTATTCACTTTTGCAAAAGTATTAGATCGATTAAATTTTAGTCTCTGAGGCTAGGCAGATGACATAGTGCATGTCATGGCACACATTTAAAGAACACCAGTAGGCTTACTTCAGCAGTTTACTCTTGTGGAAAAATTGATGTAACACCAGAACCAGAATCAGTTCGTTCAAATGTGCAATTACAACTTTCATCTTAAAAACGGTAAGAAAAGAAAGAAACTCAGTGCCATATTCTTGTTAAACATAGTATTTGTGATGATGCTTTCCAATGAAAACATTATTTCGTTTTTCAGGCAACAGCCTTCTCATTGCATGCATTCATTTTGTTACACATTTGAAATAATCTGTGTCTGTAAGGAGCAATAGGTTAAAATTATTCAAAACCATTAATTTATGATCAAGACAGGCACATAAAATAATCTGCATATCATTTTAAAGAAAATGTGTTCCTTGAATGAAACCACAGGAGGCCGACAAATGCCTACAACTGGACAAGGTAATCAAATTTTTGCTGTACCATTTAAAGTGGCCTTGTCTGAGCCTGTCACTTCCCGAAATCTCTTGTTGGGCTTTTCAGCAATGTGTGGAAAAAATGATACATCCGATCTAAGGTGCGTTCCCTATGTAGAAAAATCACACGGAATATCTGGCATTGGAGATCATTGCATTAAACGTTTCTGCAACACATCCTATCCACCACTAGTGCAGCGAGTTCAGCCAAATTCGAACTTCAGGAAAATAGATGGAACCTACGCTTTTGAAAACGGACGTATCATCATTGATCATATTTGAGGCCCCAATCATTGTTGCAAGTGACTGGTCTTGAAGTTCTGCAGTTTCCCAGTGATATGCTGAAAAACATCGGCGAATCGTGCTTGTTTTCAATACAAACCTGGAATTCGTTCTATCAGACGGGACTGACATTAGACCGACATATACCTTCTTACTAAAAACTACGAAACTCGGAACACTTGCCTGTTGTTAAAACTAACAAAATCAAACCGTGCTTCTGTCTTTATATTTGTGCGGCTTTACGCTGTTTGCACAGAACCTCAGACTGCTATTTGGAGCTCAGGGGACGCTCCAAGCAGTGATTTTCCCGGACTTCTTTTGAATATCTTTCTCCCTCGATACCCATTCTCTTCTGTCTCACATGACGTTTGCATCCCTCTTTTCTGATGAGAGGCAACCTGTAGCTAGTAATTTGTGACGGTAAAACTTCCTTGCTAAAGTCTAAACATTAATTACGTAATATGTAGAGCACAGTAAATTTGTCGAATTCTGAGACACAGAATACCCTGTTGACAACACATGACACATTTTGCAACTCCCGCTAAAGTGACAAATCATGTTACACGCTTTGGCGGATCATATACAAACTTCCTCTTAAAAGTTGCACGTACATTAACTCTACATATTTTGTCGGTCTTAAAGCAATAAATTTAAAGCATTCCCTCACTAAGTGCCCACTCGAACTGCTCCTGGGTTGGGAAACAGTAAAATTATGTGATTTAATCTTTTTGTAAATCTTTGTTGCACCCCAAATATATTGCAGGATAAAGTCACTTATCAACCCTACTCAAAATTTCAGAAGTAATAAAAGTATAAAATAGTATTTAAATAATTGTTGCACTATATCACAACCCACAAGACATAGGGGTAAAATACTGAATGAACAAAATAACTTACCGCATGCTGCCTACAGTGAATATTTATAGCCTGAGACCAGGACAGTACATACCTGCAACACAACAAAACAAAACGAGCTTTGTTAGCTATTCCCTTTTGCTCTCACGTCAAACCTACTAGAATAAATTATACACACCGCAGATAGCATCATGGCACAAAGCTCAAGACAACTGCGGATAACAAACAGAACAACTACCAACGAGCATAGCAGTTAAAAAGTGCCGATATTGAAGGCACACTATGGAAAATTAAATGCAAATGCAATGACAAGTCAGCAGAGAGAACAATATAGCAAAATATAAGTTAACACGCTGCAGCCACTCTTTAAAAATTACTCACTCTTTAACAATGACTCTATGTATTAATTTATGAAGAAACAATAATATAAGGACATGATTGTTAAACCTTAGAGACAACCAAAAGAGAGATTAAAGAGAGAGAAGATTAAAGGTGAGAAGATGGAAGATTAAAACATGTTTCTCTTAAATAAAGGTCGAGAGGCGTGACAAATGCCACTAAATTACATCTTTCTGTTTCACATACTCCTAGGCTTAAATATAATTAGCAAAATATTAGAAAATTATGAAACTTAAATTCTATCTCATAAGCACATAATAGCACCTCTTTGCGTCACAGACCATGGCACGTAACATAGCAAAGGTTTGAACCGTCTATGTTTCTGTCGTTGTAAGAGACGTCTGCTCATTACTGCCCATTACAAAACTCTGCCGATTAGTTGGCTTGGCTTATAGAAATGGAAATTTTCCGTTTATTCCCAATGTCTGCAAATATTTCGCTCCCATCACATATTTGCTACTCCATTTCAACGACTTTTTACAAGAGAGTGATCTGTTTTAATCCTTAATTTATATTCAACTACCTTTTCCTAGCATTCTTCTCTCTTCAAAAAATATAAGCCAGGTCTCTTCCTAATTAAATAGGTTAAAATATCCTACATACTCAGCATTACCACTGACACTAATCCTCACAGAGAGAAGCTACATAAGTGTCGAATACCCATTTATTTATTAAATAGACAACTTAGATTTCTGTACACGAGACTCTTAGACATAGTCTAAAAATCCTGCAAGTGATTGTTTCATAAAAGGTGTACTTTCACTCCCTAACTCTACCTATTTTATATTTCCACATTCTTGTTAAAATGAGCATTATTTTAATTCGATGCATGTTGTAAAATAGTTGTATTGTATCAGCACCTGTAAGAAATATATAAAGCGTTTTATTGTATGACACCATATCTGAAACTAGAAAGAAATGGTATATTCTTTAGAACTTGCAGCAGTTAATGAAACAATGATATTTTTTCTGGGGAAGGGTCAAGTTTCACTAACCCTATCCAAATATAAACGGAGGTTAATGTTAACTTTACTGCAACGTACTCCTGTTAACAGCAGTTCCTCAACAACTAAACACAGGACCACTAACATAACGCTTATTTTTTCTTTCTCCAAGTTTCTTTTGGTATTCAAAGTTTCTCTCCAAGTTTACCTAATTAGATCGCTTACTACGATTAAAGTTTTCCCGGAGAGGAAAAGTTTAAAATTAAAGAGATATAATACGCACGTGCGTGAGGCTGTGGTATATTTAATAAGCATTTTGTTCTCCCTCTCTTTCAATAGGTGATGGCTGAATGTGCTTAATGGAAAGACAAAAACTATAGGACTTCATGAAACGAATTATCAAAGAATTCTAAAAAGGATCAGCCAGTATTAAGGGAATCTCTCTAGAGTTAATCAATCTAGCTAATCATACCCCTTAGCTAACGAGAGGGCCTAACATGTGGTGTGATTAATCATTTCACCGTTAATGACTGCCACCTGTGACAGCGTTTTCTCTTCCTTTATAAGGCTAGAGGCAGTTTTGCGGTAACGGCATGTTATCTGCTGAGGAACTGGTAAATCTACTGTGTACCGGATTTGATTGTAGGACGGAACTAATATAGCATCACGTCTTACAAATGACTTACACACTCCAAAAATTGCATCTAGCGCTTATAAGCAAACGCTAAGTGATGTAAGCAACAGTTCACAAATAACGCAGAAAGTAACTGCCAACGAAGGAATAATGTCAATGCAACTGACTGCACCATCCACATCTTGATTCAATAAAGATGTATGGCCTGACAGGTTAAGACGTTTGCGATGTGATTAAAGTATCACGAACATCTCCTGAAGAAACAAGCACGAAGAAAATATTCTTAAAATCGGTCCATGTATTAAATTCAATTCTTCAATGAATTACAGTCCTTTTTGTAGTAGGATATACCTCCCCTTGATCCCTTGGAGCAGAGACCTCTTGAATATGTGCATTTAGGTGAGGCGGTGATTAAGGAAATGAAAGATGGCGAGTAAAGCGATGATAAAATTCGCAGATCAAACTATCCAACCAAGCATTCACCTAGCGACCGAGGATAGCTGCGAAAAAGCTTTCAGTCGGGTTGGACCGACATGGAATTTTGAACCGAAAATTTCTGAACGAGAGTCGAATACGTTACCACAGCACCATCTCCCTCGGATGTGTCTATTATTAAAACTAAGCACAAAATAACTCTTCATATAAGGAAACATTCGTTAGATCTCTCACTCTAACTTAAAGAATATGCATTGGATTTGAAAGAAGTTGAACAAAAATTACAACTATGGCAAACATTTTAAAAGATCAGGAATCAAAATAAAAAAAAAACCTTAACATTAAAGAACTCATTTTGGTTTAAATTATGTTGAAAAAACCGGCGCATCGGCGCTCGCGATTGCTGACGAGGGTACTGACTGAATTCGCGCCTTTGTATGGCTAAAAAATGTGGAACTATTACAGCTCATCTCAGGTTAGCATGCAGCTCACAAAGTCGTGAAGATTCTGCATCTGAAAGGCTCAGACTGATACAAATCAAGTCTCCAGTTAAGAGTTATCAGGTAGGTGGCAAGCTACCGCGAAATGACAAACTTCGAACGTCTACGAAAGTAACAAAGTGCATAAAAGGAAAGGCGCTAGGAAATCTAATGTCTCCGGTAGACGTCAGACACGTGCGTCAAGTCGGTGTGGAACATCGATCAAAACACACACCCACGCGAACATAAGGCTGCAAGAAACAAAAAAACTGTCATTTATCTGCTGTCACGCAAGCTAGCTGTCCAACACCCACAGGAATTCGGATGCTTCTTGCGGAAAGACAAAAAAAAAAAAAACTTTCTAATGTGAAAAGCTAGAGATATATTTCCACATTTTCGCCAACGCATATGCATAATTCTGAAAGTCTTCTTGAGATCAGAGGATAAGAACCCACACAGTGTGCGATCACTTACACAATGACAAAGTTTGAACCAACACAACTTTGCCAATTCGCAAAAACGCCTTTAGAATATTTGTTCATAATTATGTACCAACTCTGCAAAAGATGACGATTGCGATCACAACAGGAAAAAAACCTTATCCCTTAATGGAATTCCAAATCTTTTAATTCATTACCAGCTTACAATTTAAGGGTTCAAACTTACCATTAAAAAAAAAGGCACTTTTAACTTCTTTGTATATATCATCTATAAGAGAAAGATTTTTTTTAAATAATTCCACTGTGGCAAAGAAGTACTTTAAGATATCTTAAATGTGGAGACAAAGAATAACAATTCAACATTGCATGAAGACTTGTAATTGAAAACACAGTCCGTTGGATTAAGATTGCCTTGACGATGTATGTGCATACCCGGATATCCAGTAATTTGCTCAAGTTGGTATAAATCCTCATCCTTCAATACAGATTAAATAAATCAAGGTATATTGCAGAATGATATATGACCGCATGGCTAATAAAGAACGAAAATCATGCACTGTTTTGGTAAGCATTCATGTAGACGTTTCCGACCTTTTTGTTCCACTTTCACACCCTTCCTACAAAATCTACATACAAATTTGCACAGTTGAACATGACCAAATAAAGATTTCAAACATTTAATTTAGCTTTCATTTCATATCATTGTTCATAACAAAATTACTGAAATATGCAAGTTATGGAAATAAAGCTCATGCAATGTTAAGCGTACCATATTGGTATAACACTGTTTCCGAGCTACGGATACCCGATTCCTAACAAACGAACAATTTGGAAAATTAGTTTAAGTTTGCTTTCGATACAGCACTTTAAACAAAATGTGTTACCAATTTCAGTACACAGAAACAAGCGAAAAGATAAACCATGGTGTCAAATATATTCTTGTTTAACCTTGAGAGAATCTGTTTCCACGAGTTGAGTACAACAAAAAAAGTTAAAAAAATTAATAAAACGATACCAAGACGCCTAGCCATTCTATCTTTCGCAAACATACACTTGCCTGAAAGACATGGAATTGGGGTGAAAATGTATCAGCTTTTAACAACGTATTTATTCTATGTTCCTATACCCAAATAATGCAAACAATAAAATAAAAACGAACGTCCTTCTGACCAGTTAACAAGTACAATCTCTATTTGTTACTGAGCAAAATTAATTGGCTACAACCGGGACAAACATTTTTTCCGCCTTCTAGATATCATTGCGGACAAAAATCCGGGAGGGAATTAAGGCAGAATCGTTTAACAGCTTCCCCAATTAGTACCAATCATCGGCGAAAATGCCACATAAAACCCTGTGTTCAGGGAGCCGTGAAACGGGGGCATACCATACTAATTGGTGCATATCGGACTAAATCGAGATTCCTATCGATAATGACAGCCTACCAGTCCCCTGGGCAACCTTTTCAATAACTGCTAGTCCCTAGCTCTAACATCGCCTATTTCTATCCATCGGTAACTGCTGCAACAGCGATAGAGCACATCAAAAGCATTTCTCTAAGGTTATAGTGTCATGTTTTATTTACCGCTTAACACGATTATTCCCTTCCCATGACGTTGTGTGCAGGGAAAATTATGCTGGCTTATATTAATTAGATTTGGTGCACTGAAATTGGCCCTGAGCCGTCGCGCATAGCTACAGGTTGGAGCGCTTTCCTGTTACGTTTTACATCTTAATTAAAGCATCAAGTTTCAGGCAACACGCGCTTAAATATATACAGTGTTCCATGTAAACATTTAACAATACTATTGACTTAGATAATGATTAGCACTAGACTCGATGATTTATTGAATAGGTCTTCAAATTTAGCTATCTTTAAAGAAGTATGAGAATGATCATATCATATATTGTTTGTTATGGACAAGTATCTCTGTTTGTTTCTAGCATATTTGTTAAGTTTGTATTATAAGTCAGCAATACACCAAAAGTAAACTTTAATGTCAATGTTAAATCCGCAAAGAAAGAAAGAACAAAAAGAAAAAAGCAACAGAATTGTCAAAATATTGTAACGGGAGCGCTGGAACACCCTGTGAAAGCAGCTGGCAGCGGGAGACAGGGAAGGTTCGGTTAGCCACGCCCTCGCCTCGTTTGTCCTATAGTGGTGACAGGCTGTGGTTGGGGGAAAAACATGACTGTGCCGTATGTTTCCTTACACCTGGTTCTCGATCTTTCTGTTACTAGAACAATCCTGTAAACACCAGAAGTTGGCGATATTCCTATTTAAAGAGGGTTACAGACAGACGGAGTGGAGCTGGTCAATCAGTTGGTTAGTGTGTGTGAGGACAGTTCTTGGTGTAAGAAGGCAGTGTTAGTCAGTGACGTGTTAATGAACGGAAAGATTGTGCAACGGAAGACTGTACGTAACTGTGAAGGTGTACCGGAGCTTACGTAACCGCGAGTACAAGGAAATTGTAACGGACGAACTGGTGAATTGTAATTGTTGCAGCAAGTAATTCTGTGTAATTGGCAAGTGTTAAACTGTAAGTTGGTGGAAATAAAGAACATGTTGAGTGGTGTAATTGGACTTTTTATTTCACGAACCCACAAAGTCACACTGGTGTCAGGAAGCGGGAAAACATCACCGAACATTACAACGATGGAGGCAGCATTAGAAAAGATTTTAGCGGAACTGGAAGAAATGAAGACGGCTAAAGACAACATCACCAGGAAGATGGAAGAAATGCGGGCCGAATTAACAGAGATGCTGGAGACTAGAAATAACCTGGCCGCGGAACTGAAACTAATCAGGACGGCTAGGGGCAACATCACCGAGAAGATGGAACAAATGAAGGCCGAGTTAACCACGGAAATGAGAGCAGCGAATGACGGTCTGGCTACCGAAATGAAGGTGGCGAACGAGGCTCTCGCCGCCAAGTTTGAGGAACGGTTGGCCGGCGTGAGGGATGACGTCGCGAACCTGGGCAAACGGAAGGGTCAAGTAGACGACCGCCTTAATGATTTAGAGGAAAAGGCCGACAACATCGCAAAACCCCTCACCCGCCTGACGGAGGAAAACCGGCCTTATGTGTTGACGGAGGATGCCGAAGACGCTTTCCAGCACCCGAAGGAGACCCTGTGCAGTGCTCCAACTTTGGGTTTCCCACAACCGGGTGGCGCCTTCATTGTGGACACCGACGCTAGTGACCATTGCATTGGAGGTGTCCTACCGCAGATCCAGGACGGCCATGAGTGCACAAGAGTGGAAGAGAAGGAGCGTGCCGCAGCAGTCCGAGTAGTTGTGGCAGTGCCTGCTGAAGGCTGGGATAGCGCAGGCCTGAGGAGGGAGCAGCTGGCGGACGCAGACTTGGGGCCACTCTTGAGGGAAGTGGACGCAGGGACGAGACCAACCTGGGAGCACATCGCACCGAGGAGCGCCACCTACAAGTCGCACTGGGCCCGATGGGACTCGTTGAAGACCAGAGAGGGCGTGCTGTTCCGGGTATGGGAGTCACCCGATGGGAAGGCGCAGAGAGAACAGTTGGTACTTCCCCGGAGCAAGGTCCCGGAAGTCTTGGAGGAAGTGCACGCCGGTACTTCAGGAGGACACCTGGGAGCGAACCGAATGATTCACAAACTACGGCAGCGCTACTTCTGGCTGAGACTTCGAGCAGATGCTGGTGGTACACCTGGACCGCCTCGCACGCTACGATGGGGCTGTTCGAGGCGAACAGCTTTGAGGAGGGAGCAGTGTAACGGGAGCGCTGGAACACCCTGTGAAAGCAGCTGGCAGCGGGAGACAGGGAAGGTTCGATTAGCCACGCCCTCGCCTCGTTTGTCCTATAGTGGTGACAGGCTGTGGTTGGGGGAAAAACATGACTGTGCCGTATGTTTCCTTACACCTGGTTCTCGATCTTTCTGTTACTAGAACAATCCTGTAAACACCAGAAGTTGGCGATATTCCTATTTAAAGAGGGTTACAGACAGACGGAGTGGAGTTGGTCAATCAGTTGGTTAGTGTGTGTGAGTGAGGACAGTTCTTGGTGTAAGAAGGCAGTGTTAGTCAGTGACGTGTTAATGAACGGAAAGATTGTGCAACGGAAGACTGTACGTAACTGTGAAGGTGTACCGGAGCTTACGTAACCGCGAGTACAAGGAAATTGTAACGGACGAACTGGTGAATTGTAATTGTTGCAGCAAGTAATTCTGTGTAATTGGCAAGTGTTAAACTGTAAGTCGGTGGAAATAAAGCACATTTTGGAGTGGTGTAATTGGACTTTTTATTTCACGAACCCACAAAGTCACAATATTAATGCCCCGGAATTTTGTTGCACAAGGTTAAGATTGGCAAAATGGTCAGTTTAAGAGTGTTGGATGCTTCTGACAAGTTAAGAACGTTGGGGAAGCCAATATCAGATTTTAGAATGGTCAATTCTAATTTGCCAACTCGCCAAGCGATAGTAAATAGGTTATTATGCCGGGTTGTCAGAGCAGTAGCAAAAGGTTGAACGCAACGTGAAGTGTTTATCTCCAATGTCGCCCAATTCAAGAACGGGAAGCCATATTGCTTTCACATATTTCATGGAGCTTATTTTAAGCGGAAGTTGATCATTAGTCGATTTCATATAAACCTGTAAAACTTTAAAATTTTAATTTGTAAAGAATTCTTACCAGTAAGAATTTTGCTTTTGAATTTTAAAACCAAGCCCCAAACTTGGAAACGCAAACTCCATCATTGATGAGTGATACAATTCAAAATAGCATGCAGTATTTTTGTTTAATTTAACACATTTGCTGCACCGATAAAATTTCTTTGCTTAGATGTAATTGCAATTTTGCTGTATTTTTTTGGTAAAGTATGCAACCAACTATGTCGGTAATATTTTAAAACACATCACCGTTAAAGTTAAGTCGTGCACCCGCACTTCATAAGATATCTCGAAAGCCGGAAACGGAAGCTTTAATGTTGAAGGCGAAGATTCGACCATTATATTTGCATTCATATCTACTTAATAAAACAGCCATAAACAATACTTCTAAGCTAGTTTCAACAGTTTAGCAAACACCAAGATGGCGTGGAATCATTGTACCTACTTAAAATTGGCAAACAACATGGTAGCTAAGTATTTACAAAATGCCATATTAATGCTAAAAAAACATATTTTAACTAATTGATAGCCACCATCACACAATCAGATCCACTACAGGCATATTGTTCCAATAAAATTAGTTCCTTTCCGAAAAACTTAAAAAAATTACTATTAGTGGCTCCAATGTTTGAATACCGAATGGCGAATAGGAATTTTATCTAGTGCTACTTTCATCTTTTAATCTCAACTTCCAATTTCAACAACAGACTTACGTGACGAAGTCAAACTTCGATTTAGCTTGCACCATCTTCTGGAAGATCATAAACAAATTTGTACAGTTAAAAACCAAAAGGAATGATAGTTTCACAAAGATAAAATGTCGTTGAAATTAAATCTGCGGCTTTCATGGTGCAAAGCGGCGTTACACTAAAATAGAACCGCTATTGTAATATTTCCACATCTTTGTTCTTTGGCTTGTAGGTATAAAAGTTGTGAAATTTGCATAGTTCTCTGATATTCGGTATTTCATTTTGTTCTTTTAGCTTTTAATCCAGCAAGAGGAATACTAGTAGTATCTCAGTTTATAGTCATGTGGAAGCGGTGCGAAAATAGTTGATGTTCACGAATAGGACAAAGCGGAGACACGCTCTCATTTTAAGTGGACCCCTGTCAATTGCCTGACAAATTTTGCTATAACAATCTTGTAATTATTATTGAATATCACTTCATCTCTTTTAGGATTTACCAAAACGCTCTCTCTCTCTCTCTCTCTCTGTCTCTCTGTCTCTCTCTGTCTCTCTCTGTCTCTCTCTGTCTGTCTCTCTGTCTGTCTCTCTCTGTCTCTCTCTGTCTCTCTCTGTCTCTCTCTGTCTCTCTCTCTCTGTCTCTCTCTCTCTCTCTCTCTGTCTCTCTCTGTCTCTCTCTGTCTCTCTCTGTCTCTCTCTGTCTCTCTCTCTCTCTCTCTCTCTCTCTCTCTCTCTCTCTCTCTCTCTCTCTCTCTCTCTCTCTCTCTCTCTCTCTCTCTCTCTGCAGGTGTACTTTGCTATTCAGCTTCAACCGGCTCACGACTTTAAATTCGGAAGTATTTTAAGTGTCGCTCGACACAAGAGTTCGACTATCTTGGTTTGCAACTCAGTATAAGTGTCATTTATAACACACTTCAAAATGCATTTTACGTGCTTTATGTAATTATGCTACTGTCTTCACTTCCTATGCTTTACTAATGATCCTTAAGATGTCAAATTCCATACGGAAAGCAAAAGCACCGGATTATCTTCTGTTAAAAGAGACGATCGATTCCTAATAGCTCGTGCGGCCAGACTCGGCCCATAACAGCCCAGAGGTGCTACGAGTAACAGGTGAGCAATTCAAAACACAATGGCACTTGAAGGCGGTGCAATTAACTAAATGATATCCGCCTGACTTAGCATTTACCCACCTATATCTACGTAGTCAATATTTATACGGCTTGCTTATTAATGATTTTTCTACAAAGTTTGAAAATGTAGGTCTAATTCTGCCGAGTACTCCCGCGTTCCAGAAGCACTAAGGCATTACATTCGGAGTACCATCTGAAACTATTTACACTGTAAATATCTATGTGATGAAACATTAGATGGGCGATGCATCAGTACATTATTTAAAAATAACGTAATGCTTCTCATCCCTAATGAAGCTATTGTCAATAATATACGATGAGACTGAAATCAGGCTTGATGTTCTTTAACAAATGAGACACGCGATCACCGGCTTTATTTCCCTTCTAAAGGAAGCCATGACAAGCATTATACACCCGAAAAAAATCATCGCCTTCCACCGAGTTTGGACCCGCGATCTCGGAAATACGTTTGATTAGTAAGTTAAGAATTATATATTCCAATTTAGATTTTATATCAGAGATCAGGATTACGATGGAAGTTCTTGCTTTATTTTCTAAGGTTCCTGCTGGAAGCAAGTAAGCGAAGAGTGTCATAATGAAAAGGAAACAATATCAGAGAACTCTGACAGCAAAAAGGAGCAAAATCTCTGCTAATTCATAAAGAGTATCTATTGCCGATCTCATTTTTAGGGAGCAAATAAAGGAGAAATGTGGTATATATCACTAAACGTAGTTGCATAATTGCACCTCACCTGCTCAGTCTTGTGCAGTGTTCGCAAAGTCTTTCTTACTCTCCATTTTTAATAAACTCGAAAATGAATCGTTATCTCCTGTAATAACGCGAAACAGCATGTCAAGATCGTTTAGTGTAATATATAAGAATGAGTTACAAGTCCTATTGGGACAGCAAAGAAAAGCAGTAAACATTTTCGTTCCGGCTTACAAGCGAAAGGAAAATTTGGGCAAGTGTATTTTTAAGATTTAGGGCGCTGTTAAATACAATAAAAAGGAAACCTCTCGCCTCCGCACGGTTGACTGGAAAGCGAGAGGGAGTTAGTTACAACTATTAATCACAACCGAAGGATGTAAATGTAAAGCAAACTTTTAAAACCGAAAGGCATTCCTTCAAACAGTGCTTCCAATAGGAAGTTTGTGTGTTTTGTAACCGTGGTATGGCGCCTAGAGTCTGTCTGCCACAGACACCATAGCGAAGTTCTTGCTGGTCAAATTGAGATCTATTGCCTGCATCAATCGCTTCATCAAGTATTAAAGAAGCCTCCCTGGATTCCTAGAAGCTCTTGGGCGAGCTTCATTTAAATTGGTAATAGTTTACTGCGCTTTAGCAAAACAAATATTATACACATTGTAGTTGTAACTAAATCCGAGACCGTTAGGTCGTCCTTATAGTCATAAGCCGTACACAAGCCTACTTTCTGCTAACTCTTACACTGCTGTCTTCACAATGCTTGTTTTTCAAAGAATCCACAGTTAGCGAGTTAAACTGTTTTGCTCTCCCCCAAGGAAAAAATCGTTTAAATGATTTGTCCGCTTCTTGTTTACAACTAGTACTTTCTTTCTAGAGGTACAATTTCCCATTCTGAAACTTCCTTTTATCAGTTTCTATTGTTATTGCCCCTCTATGATAAACAAAATGCTCCATCCGAAAATTAAACTGGTTTGCGTACAATGGCATTAATGTGGCCATAAAATATAATTCTCAATAAAATGTGAACCGCGGTAAAGTGTCTAGTTTAATCACTCAGTTATTTCAAGAGCGTGATGGATAAACTTTTTGTGATATTTCCAGCGAAAGAAACCCAGGCAACATTAAAAATCACGAAAGATGAATGGTCAACATATACTGATGCTTGTTGGAAATATTCTCTATCACTGGCGTAACTTTTTAAGTTAAAATTCATATCATTCGCGTTTTCTTAAGCCGCGAAGGTCATTGTGCAGAAGACTCGAGTTCCTTTAAGTCACTTTTCACTTTTAAATTATCACATAAGTCTGGGAAACACACTTAAGGCGCGCAATGATAGTTGCCCCCCTTCCATCTCCCCAAAAAATTGGAAATATACCAGCTTCTCTCGTTCAAACTGAAACATTAATATCTCTAACATGAAGCAGAAACAGCAGGCTTCCGATATTAGTATATAATTATATATAATTTGAAGAATTACTTAGTCATATCAATTTTAAAGCCAGCACTGCAAATTTCAGAAACCGCCAATTGCTCCAGTTTAGAACACCAAAAACATCATCGCATAAAAATTTCCCTATTTTAAGGTTATGTGCCAAGAACAATGAACTTTCTTCTAAAATTGAACTGGATCATAGTTTCTCCTACAACCAATTTACGAAACAATTATATACAGGAATTAACGGCATGTGATTTTCAAATGTGTTATTTATGTTTTATGTTTAATGATAACACAGTTACCAATGTCTTGTCTTCGATAGTTTTAGTCTTAGTGTTTTGTACTATTTGTTACTCTTTGTATTGCACTTAAATTTGTATATATTTAGTCTTCGTTTTTTTGTATTACATTTTGCATTGTCATTTGTCTTACTTTTATATTTATATTTAAGCATGTTTGTAAATTATTATTATTATTATATATATATATAATATATATATATAGCTACTATAGCTATATAGCTACTATAATTGGAGCATTGCTCTGTTGTAGCACAAATAAGAAAGGGGTGATAAAACTATAGAAATTATTAATAAGCAATTGGGAATAAATTATATAAGAAATGCCCGCCTCGGTAGCGTAGTGGTAGCATGTCTGCCTCACGTTCAAGAGGTCCCGAGTTCGAATCTCGGTCAGGGCGAGTACCCGGATAAAGTTTTTTCCGGAGTTTTCCATTATCCTGAAAGGCGAATGTCAGGTAATTGGAAGCTCTATGGACCCTGGGCTCATTTGAGCATCATTTCACCCATTCCATTCATCGTCCGATATGACAACGTTGGAGGACGTAAATTACAACAAAAAATTATATGAGAAATACAATCAAAAGGAATATTTAGTAGGAAAAACGTGTAAACGAAATAAATATAAGGAAAAAGTTGCCTTAAGTTAGAACGGACGGGGCCAAATGCACAAACAATAGGACAATACCAGGCTAAAATTCTTCCAACAGCACGGAGCCTGCAAACAATGCCGAGTTTTAAGGAAAATATTTCGAGGCAAGATGCTGTACCGTTATAACGGCAAGGCGTCATACAACCCGTGGGGGTGGACCTATGACTGCTGCTCTGAATGGAAATGTCCAATAAGGTAAAATTCTCTTTTGCCCAAAGATTCTTCGCAAAAACAGAATGCATGCTTTTCAATCTCATTAATGAATACTGCGGTTTCTCGTATCCTCCTTTTCGTACAACAGTGCTTTAAAAGAGTACTCACGAAAATAAAACACATTGCGCATGTTTCCTTTTTTATGTAAACTCGTGATTAACCTGTCTTAGTGCAGGTCACTTTCATTTGGGATATACAGAAATTTACTAGGAAAGACTCTGGCAGTGTCTTGGATTATCTTTCATAAACACCGAGGCTTTACAATAGAGGTTTATGAACGAAATTATTCAAAATCTGTGAGTTGCATCTAGATTCTACAGTAAACCGTATATAAAATTACTGTGCATCATATTTTGTGAGTAACTCTTCAAAAAGACAAGTCGCTGCCTCACCATAATAATGAAGAACCATGGTTGGTGAGCCGTAGGGAATATACTGAAATATAACCGGGAATCACAACACAGCTGTCAGTCCGTATACCAGTTAATTTAGAATCTTCCAAGTCATCCACGCTCCAGGGGAAAAAATGTACTTCGGGGATCGCTGTGTTAGAGCACTAAATGACCCAACAATATTTACTATCCGAAATTTAAACTGTATCATTACAACACCAAAATGGCTACAACAGCTTTAAGAAACACATTCGATTGTGAACTAAATAAGTGTATTCCAATTAGTAACCTTACTGCACTGTTCTTCGTATCATCCTCATAATATAGACTACATTAATTTACATTTTAGCATATTGTTCCCCAATACGAGAAAAGTAATAAACAATGAGTGACGATTTCAATTTACATTTGTAAGTTACATCGATAAGACCGGTATATGTGCTGAATTCTGAACTTGTTTAACCTAAAAATATGGTTAATATCATCATCCGGGAGAGAAATACTCCTGCCGCAGAGCAACAGGGCCGTTTTGTTGCACAACACTGTCTGTATTTATTATTCATTAAACTATGTTAGCAACTGCGTCCGTTTTGCCTTTATGGAGTACATCCTCGCCGTTACCATGTAAATATCACTGCGCTTCGGTTCCAGGGGGACATCTATGATTTGAAGCGGACTACAAGGATGAACTTCCTCGCTGAGGTTAATAGCCTGTTCAACTTGCGGTGCGCCCAAACTATAAACACGGAGATGACAAAGACACAAACAGCAGAACCAAGATATAATAAAATTATTCATTAAGTAAGCATTTCAGTAAAATACTACTTACCATTTTTGATAATACTTCGACTAATATGCAGATACTGACATTAAGCTTTTATTATACAAAGTGCCATTTTAGCAAAAACAATAAATATAAATATTAAAGAACATTAGCTGCTGGAATTGTACAAACATGTATCATTAATAAAAATAGTATTCTAAATATCAACTTTGATACTTCAAACAATTGGTCACAGTTTGATGCAATCTCTCTATTTGACCTTTTTTTAAAAAAAAGTTTGCCAGCTACATGCTGTTTACAGCAAAGAAAACAGAGCTAAGGCTCATCGGTTCACAGGCCATTAATGTTAACTGTATGGCGGGAAATGCTCGTACAGGAGTGCAGACACTGATGACTTGGTTAACTGTTTATGGTTATTACATGACAAATTCTACCTTAGAAAATTCCTTAATATGTTTATCCCGCATTAATGAGAACTGTAGTCCCTAAAGAACTACTGCACAATTACATGGATAGTTTGCATACCATTTCACTCTGTACAGTTTGTTTGTTAGGCATGCCACTTTCGGGATCATTTCAAATGTCCATTACGTGTGACCAAAGATTGGGTCGCCCAGCAGTATTTAAACGTAAGCTGCGTTTTAATTTCTTTTAGAAGATTGTAATAAAACTACAATCATATGATGTGAAGTGCAAAAACTGTGAAATGGTCACCCCCCTTCTGAAATAAGGGAATTAAGCAGTTAAGATTTAAGTTAGCTCTCTGCACTCCATGCTTCAAAATGAAATGAGTACGAACGTGAACTCAATCTTGACGAGCAAATGGAAGAGAGCAAAAAACAGATGACCCCATTTACTATAGGTCGCTAATTTCCTTCTGTCGCTTTTACATTTCTTGCAAAGGAACAGCTCATAAATTTATCCAGTCAGAAGTGCCATCTTTTTACTCGAGAGATACCACTTACCTATATCCGGCCATCCATCCACAGAAGTTCCGCCGGTTGAGCACAGAGCATCACAAAAGCTCTGTGTCCCATGTTTTCACTGTTCTTAGAAACTACTTGTGAAAATTGCCTTCGAGTGTTTCAGCTTCCAAATATTCATAATAATCAAATTATTTTGTTCCTTTAGAGGGGGGATTTCTATGTGATTATTTATTTACTGCTAGGGCATTTATCATTAATGAAGCAGATATTTAATACAAAGTTAGCCATTTTCTTTATGCAACTTGCTTAACAACATTGTTGTGTTTAACATGAGACATACTGCTTATCCATTATAAGAGGCCTAAAATCTCGGCCTGCGTAACGGTCACCATAACTCCACGATATAATAATCTATTAAGACACTGCAGTTTGCTGTAAATTCTGCCAATTAAAGGTTTCTAATCCAGTTCCAAAAACGCACCAAAAGTCAGCAAATTGCAACCAAAGTTCGCAAAAAGTGAAGTGCGCTTTTCTTAACGGAGGCGGTGGCGCAATTTGTTGGATTGTCCATCTCCATAATCCATGTTAAAATTAGACTGACGAGGCAATTGAGAACCGCAATAATCTTCGTGCTTCGCCACTCCTTCTACCGCCGTATCCTTCATTGCTACCCTGCTTCCATCGATAGAAATCGATTCATGCTTTAGCAAGCAGAAATATAAGAATACCGACCCCACGTAGATTAAATCATGTCATAAGAGTTCGTTCCACTTTATCGCTATGAACACCTTAGTTGTGACGTCAGTCGAAAATGACCAGTGCTCCTTAAATTGCTACTAAAAATAGTCAATGACGCGAGAATTTTTTTTTTTTTTCCAGGGAAAAAAAGCGCATAACTTAATAATGGTTTCATGGTTTCAACTATCGTATCTTTTCCTACTGGATAGGAGGCAGTTCCGCTAATCCACTAAGTGCGTTTGGAAGTAGAAGTGCATATTCATTAACAAAATAAATAAAACATAAAAACACTCAAATTTCCATAGTAAGTTATCTAACCCCGCCAACATATTTCGCACAAAACAGGCGGAACTTAAGCAAGCCAATCCATGCTTCCAGGTTAAACTCAGGGAACAAATAAAAACAAAAATAACTGAATAAGTCGCAATTCTCGTCTAATTTAGCACAAAAAACCTTATTAGTTCTTATGAAACACACATTCTTGCTATCATTTTGAGATCCTGGTACTATAAATCCCAATATTCTCGTTCATATTACAGGATATGACGAAGTTACAGAAAAATATGAGAAGATTTAAAATTATAGCAAACTGTATTTGCAGTACGCAAATTCTTTAGCATTTTTGTAAAGGAATACAATGCAACATTCCTTGCATTTGTGTACTTGAAATACGTTTGAAAAATCAAAGAATTGTGTAAATAAGGGTGAAAATAAAAGATAACTGGGAGTTTTCTTCTAACGGTAACTCTTTCACTGCAATTTCTCCCTATCTAGTCTTCCTCTGAAACCGTCACCATAGGAGCCGCATATGAACATATTTATCTTAAGGACCTGAACTACTTGCTTTACAGTATTTCCAGCTTATCCCCATGTTCATTTAATAAACGGAGTTTAACTTTCTACTCAGGTAAATCGACTTGGAAAAGACTCCTTGTCTTCTAGCATTAAATGAGCGATAACCCCCCGCACGTACATACCAAGTCAACAGAAGCATTAATTTCATTTGTTTCTACAGGATCAGATATCCTAAAACGGCTGTTAAATTTTGGTAAAATGAAAACACCAGCTGCTGATCCAAACGCCTGAACACTTCGTCGCTTAACATAGCGCAAATGTTACACTTGAGACACTGTTGCACGCACTAAGAACAGAGTACATCAGATATGTCGAATCGAATCACATCTAAACTGATAAGCCAATCCTCACACCTGAAATGCATACAACGCTCTCCACTGTATCCAACTCAGTAATGTCCACTGAACTCTCCCAGGGTACAAAGCAAACGTTTTAGAAGAGAAACCTACTAGAAATGGCCAAAGCGATTCCTCTGGTGCGGGTAAGCTGCATACGAGGGCTATTGTTCTAAAGCGAACGGCACCAGATCAAGGTAGCCCAATGCGTATGTGCTAATACGGCGAGCGTTTAATAGATTTGCGCCGCTGGGACAATATTAAGAGCAATCAAACTATTATACAATTTCCCAGTCGGTTTATTTTTGCTTTTCTAGTCCTGTAAGGAAAATTGCAATTACATCAATCTGTCTTTAGGAAACATCTGCCCAGTTTACATGCTATATTTAATCCACATATTCATATTTCATATCGAGCTTTCTCGCAAAATGGAAGCCTGCGTTTGATACCAATTAGGTTAAGAGAAATGGGCCTTTTCATTTTTTTTTTCGAATTTTGAAACATGAACTAAGGGTGCATCAGGTGGTCAAGAACTCTAAGTTTATCTGTGCTTTCCAACTCCTTATATAGTTAGACTAAAAAAAAAGTTTTGAAGACAAGAAGTTTATCTCCATGCTACTGCGATAGACTTCCTTTCGTATTCAATAAACTATTGAGCAACATATTTGAGGTGCATTAAGTGTTTATAAGACTGCGCATTTCTTAAAATAAAGTTTTGGCATGTTTCTCTTTCACAAAATCAGAACTTTCTGAAACAAGATTACCTTTTGTAAGTTTTGATATAAAAAAGTGCTAGTGGAAAAAATTAAAATCTTCCTAACAGTGAAGTTAAACTAGGGACATTGTATTTGTTCAATTTTTTTTCAAAGCGCATAGATTTCAAGACAAGCAGCCACAGTTAATAAACAAAATGAAGATTTTTTGTACACGTTCTTAAATTAGAACATGTCAAAAGTTACAGCATAACCTTGAATTAGGTTTAAATAGAAACTGTGCTTTAAGCGGGAATAGTTATGCCTGGACCCAGGTGCAATACCGTCAATACTCTCTCCGTTCTTGTAATAAGTTAACACTTACAGAAAAACTATCTCTCCAATTACACAAGGGATGCAAAAAGAACGCAAATTATTACCTAATAACTTGATGCGTGCTACGTCTACCATTATGTAAATATATATTAAGCAGAGGGGAGTTTTTTCACCGTGCTTAGTTTTCGTTCGTGTTGTAATGACGTTTTTAATCCAATTACATCAACGTGGGGAACCGCAATGTTGGCTATTCCATAGGGTCCACATCGAAAACGTTCATGTTACGTGTCATTCACTGTTGGTATTAAAGCGGTATATCTGCCTCCGCGCTTCCATCATTCGGCCTCTTCAGGGAATCATTTGCACTTTGGGGATTTTGTATTAATCCTATCAGTCATTGATTGGGCTCATGGTGATTATCTTAAAACAGGCGTTTACTGCTTCCCATAATAATAATAATAATAATAATAATAATAATAATAATAATAATAATAATAATAATAATAATAATAATAATAATAATAATAATAATAATAATAATAATAAATAACAATAATAATAAATTCTACTATCCCGATAGGAAAGATTGAGGTGCTCGTCTTTAGAGATCATCTCAGTAGCACCCTGGTATTGCAAGTGTGCATCGCTGCTTCATTCGATTTACACTGAAAGGACATCTCAGGAAACTTACTTCAGAGTTTCCATACAATAATTACGAGTAGTTTATTCAATTCTGTTCGTAGTCGAAATTTCTCAGTTCCGTGACTGAAAACTCCTATCCTACGGTTTTACAGCCTTCAACCATAACCATTCTTCACTTTTAACTTTCAATGTTTACGTTTTATGGCTACTGACGTATATCTGAGATAGGCAAGGGGTTTCAGATACATCACTTTTATAGGAAACATCGAAACTCAAATAACTAAAACATGGAATCTCTTCGAAATTTTATTGTTCATTGCCTTTATTTTTATCTTGATTCTGAGATATTACTATCATTATTATTTGCTTAAATTTGTTCTATATAACTCAGGCGTTTGTGTTACATTTCCGTCCTCTAAAGTTAATAACGGACATGAAATGGGTGAAATAATGCTTAAATGAACCCAGAATCCATAGAGTTCAGGGTTATCGGACATCCGTCATCCAGGATAAGGAAACAACACGGTAAAACCTCATCTAGATAACTCACCCTGACTCAGATACGAACTCGACACCTCTTGAACGTGAGGCTGACACGCTACCACCTGCGATACAGAGTTAGGCAACAAAGATGTGCATACATTAATTTCTTGTATATGAAACATGAGATCCAGTAATTTTCAATAAGTTTGAAAATTCTTCTGGAAAACCTAAGGAAAAATGTGCGTCTCAAGAGATGCTTTAAATACATGCACGGCTTTGGCAATATTCTCAGGGTAAGTCATGTATGGTTTCCCACATTTAAGCCATAAACTTCCAAAATAGTAGGTAGCTTAGCGTGTGTGTGTGTGTGTGTGTGTGTGGGGGGGGGGGGGTTCTCTAGTGAGTGCAGGGAAGAAGTTTATGATATCTACATCTGGGTTTTAAGAAACAGATTACTCTTACCGTCTCGCATGCACGTACGTACAACGTGATCGAATACAATTCTAAAATCAGTTTTTAACTTCAGTTCGACCACCGAAAATTTAGGCTAGTCACGAAAATAACGTAAATGTTTACAAAATAAGAGCCTATTTTCAGGAAGAAACATGCAGAATCCCCAAAGGCATAAGAGAGATTTGCAAATGAATGCATACAAGATCTATGCACAAAACCCAAACTTGTTGGGATCCACTTGTGGTGACCGTGTAAAGTGCTTCAACTTGAGGCAATATGGCAGAGAGGGTCAGGCAACAAAGAGAATGAGTGGCCCTTGGTCAAATAACAAAGATCGCATCAAGGGAATGAGGATGGTGCACAACAAGAGCCCTTTCTCCGCATCTCTACACTGTCGGTGCGTGCCAACGATAAAAGGAAACTTCAATTACTAGACAGAATGAAATGAAACCATTGTCACTTGACCACGCGCTTTAGTTCAGCAAAAAGGTACGCAAAATTATCTCGCAATTGTTGTGAATATTGGTAATCAAAAAGAAAATTCTCTTATTCATACAAGCAACTAGAAAATACCCTAAAAGCGAACTTCATTGTGAAACACGCACTTGAGATTCAGAACAAAGACTTCAAGTTGACTTCACATTAAAACAACAAAGTGTTAATCATGGCATTTTAAGACAATGAAAATATACTATTACTCTAAAGGCTTAACTGATGTTTCAAAGTCACCTATTGACTTGCATAGTTGACAACAGAGAAGTCATGTGGAACAAGAGTAATTCAAACGCTAATTCAATTCAAAGCAAGACAATTTATTTACAAGTAAGCGCACTTGATTGATTCCGACAACTCCCACCGGAGTATTAAATCGTTCCGTTGGGGAGCTGTTCGAAGTAAGCCTGGCCTAGTATATAGACGGGTGACCGGATTCCACAAAGCTGGGTGGTGAATCTACAGAGTTTATTCGCTATCCTGGTGATGGCGGTGCCGTAAAAATAAGGCCCGCACATTCCTACGCAACCCCGATATACTCTATTGTCAGACTCCCAAGTACTTTTGTGTAAAAGAATTTGTTCAATACAAAACGAGAATGCAAAACAGATAACTTTTACTTAATTTCGTTCAAACTAGAACATGTTACTGCAGCTAAGTCTTCCGGGGACTCTGGCTGCTAGTAATTCTTTCTGCATTTCGCTCCCCTATGTGGGGCTTCTTCAGGGCTGCTCTTCTCCTGTATAGTATTGACAGATCCGCAGGAACTGTACCGATTGAGAAGCTGGGACTCTGGTGGGATCATGGGCCTTCCCGGAAGACTTAGAATGAACACGACCGCCGATGCCTACGCGGTGAATTAAAACATTTCAAGTATAGAAGCAACCTAAAATGTGTTTTCTCTCTCCAGACATTTACAATTTTTTAAAATCATTTATTGAGCAGCATTTCCTGCTTGAAGTGAACTCGTTTCAACACATGACGGTTAAGCCAAGAAGGTTAAGTCTGCGCTGTTAAGCACAGCGTGACAGTGCTGCATTGACGACTCGGATTACTGCACTCTTGTTATAAGATTGCTAGTAACCTTAAAAATTTAAAATCTGCTTGCATCCTAAATGTGGTATTTAGTTCAGCTTGCTCAAAATCCTCTGAAAGAGACTTGCCCACTTATGAAAATGGGCTAAAAACTGACAAAAGCCAGAGGCTTTTCCTTGGAAATATATCGGATAGGATTTTTTTCATGATGCTTTGCTTCAGATGCAGATATATATAGAAGTCAACAAACTAGTGCTTAGCTCAATGTACTTTTTATAGTTTTCAAATATTTTACAGCATATAATTTAGCAATTTAAATATGTCTGTAAATTTGTAGTACACATTTAAAAGCCGTTTGAGTTTTAATTACATTAAACTTTTTAAGTATAACGTCCAAAACGTATTATTTAAGAGTTATAATTTTAAACCTTATTTTCTCGGTTTTACCTGCCGGTTCATTACCATTTTCAAAAATGTTTCATACACAACTCTTTCACATAAATCAATGAAATTTTGTACACCTTCCTCCCTGTTAACAACAGTATAAAACTGAGATGAATTTATTTTAATATGCTTAGTTGAAACGTTATTAAATAACTCCTATTCCAAATTATAAAGAAAAATAAATAACTAAATATAACACGTTCACCCAAAACACTCATAATGAGGTTAGGTTATGACAGATGAATGTTACCAGACCTCTACTTTTACTATGTGTAACCTACATTACGTAACTGAGATGCACGGTTGTAAAATATTTTTAATTATCTGTGACTTATGCAATAATCTCAATGCACACTTGTAAAGAAGATTCAGTTTTATCCACTCTAGATTGGAATACTGAGGAAGGAAACTAAGAGAACATGACTTAATACATTGCCGTACTTGTATATTATTTGGCGAAGCAAATGCTCCCTTTAAAGCGATTCGTCTGAAGTATCTCCGAGGCCGCTACTACAATAATTGTGCTAATTACGCTCTTTGCTGTTCAGCAAACTTTACAAACCCGACTAGACCGTTTTTACAGAATAAGCTAAACTTTGTAGTGTTGAACTTCACGGACTACGGCGACAGTCCGAGAGGGTTACATTAACTTTTAATAATATAATGGCTTTCCCACCCCGAAATTTACAAAGCGTGCAGCATTCAAATGCAAGCGTGGGGGTAAAAATGACTCGAAAAAATTCTCCTTACACACACAATCCGAGAAGTTAATTGGATGACAAACTGTCGACCGCTTTCTTTTACACGGATTCAATTAGCTTCAATGGATTTTCTCCCCTCCCCATAGCTCCGAAAGCAAACAGAGAAGTCAACTTTTCCTCCACAACGGAAAGTAAAGATACTCCGACGTCGAGAAATGCCTTTACAGTGCCGTTTAGTGCTAATGAAACATATTAATGGGATTCGATTATTAACGTGACAGGTTTTCTTGTCCTTGAAAGTGACATCAGAAACTATTGAGTTACTTATTAGGCTGCTCGTGTAATGGTCAACACATTTAATTATCTGAGCTGCATTCACGTTTCTGTGCCTCTACTTCAAGCGGCAATTGGCAATGCCATAAGTTTTTTCAACTACATTAGACTTACTTCCTTGGTAATCTTTAGAATGCTGATGTCCTCGCATTTCTTAGATGCTTCAGTTTCGGAGATGCTATTGTCCTCTCCAAGTGTGTTCTTAGCATAAGCTTACATTGTAATTTCTTCATCGCTGCAATCCATGTTCAAGTAGAACCAATAAACATCTTATATTGGAAGCAAGTTTTTAAACAACACTTATAACAATCGGCAACAAACAGCATTTTTAATACCCTCTGTATTTTACGTTTAATCGAGGCATCACAGAAGTTACCCGAGCATTTGTCGTCTTGACACTTCATTTTTATTGACCTAAATAGAAAATGTATATATGCATAAAAAAAAACAAAGGACGTCATTCTGCAGAGCATGCGTTTCATGTTATTCTCCATCGAATGCTCTTAATTTTATGTTATTCTCCATCGAATAACATAAAACGCATTGGCAAAACATTTATTTTGCACGTTAAACGTATGGCCCAAACAATTTCGTCGTAAGCAAATAATCATTTCTCTTAGTTTATTTTCAAAACGTTTCTGGTCCTATTCATTAATCACACATCGACTAGTATATCCTTCCCAGCGCACGCTGCGAGTACATTGGTTAAAGAAGGGGGGAAAGTTCTTGGAAAACAACACACGTATCGTCCTTAGATGCATCAGGTTTGCTTTTGCTTCTTAAACTACCACCCATTGTTTGTACGCAGAAAAGCACGCGAAGAAAAGAAAAGAAAAAAAGAAACACAGTTGCACGATTTAATGAAAGTCGGTACATTCCAGAAACAAATGCTACACATACCAGTGATTATGATTAAATGAAAGGTAGTATGACATACACAAGTCTATAAGGCGTGGAGCATACGGAGAAGTTATGCTTTCGTAATATTTCAGCTCCAACGCTTTTTTTAGAAAGTAACATCAAGATGAATTCTTGCCATCTCTGTACCTTTTATTTTCTCCAGCATCATAAATAGCGCGTCCTCATATTAGACACATGACGGCAGTATTTTATACTTTGCTCAGCTACATTTCTCGTTTCGGCGAGATAACGGTGAAGTTAACAAGAACTTCTGCAGAACATGTAAGTTATCAACGCTGCCTTTCTCTCGGTTTTACCCAAGTTATAATTAAAATTAACGAAGCTCAAGCGGTTGGTATTATTTCCTTACTGTTAATCAACACTCATGGTCTTGGACTACTGTAAATCAATTGTCTCCCTTTTGGATTCAATTTCGGTTAACCAGCTCTGCCGGAATCCTGGGATTCCTGGACTTAGGACAGAAGTCGGCTGCCATAACATTCGTAATCATAAACCTCACACATTATGTTCGCTTTAAGCTCAGTCGACTTCTTGAAAAATACTGCGAGATAAACTGATTTTTAAACCGGCAACTGTTTTATAACTGTCTCTTAACCCTTACGTGCGGAACTTCGTGGGAGAAAGTCTGTATTCAGAAAAGAATGGACTATGGCCACCGGCAGCAGGGAAATCTGTTACGAGTGCGAACTGCTTTACTCAAATGGGAGAGGTCATACTACCCTTATATTTAAAATTTTTCGAAGATGAAAGTAGTGTTTTTTAGAAACTGAACAAAGTATCAGAACGTGTTGTAATTTTTAACTACAATTTCACAGAGTGCGCTACCAGATTTACCAGATGTGGCCACTACAATTACTCATGTTAATTCACTTAGTGGATAAGTTGCATTTTATACAACATCGTGTTAACAAATGGATGCATGAGCTTCAACGGTCTGTGTATTGAAGAGTATCATCCTGTTTACAAGTTTATAAAGTTACTTAAATAATTTTAAATTTAATAGTTTTGATTACATATTTTATTTTAATTCTATGTGACTAAGAATTCATTAAATCGTAAAGGTGCACTTATGGGTACATATTTCGTGTATAATATAAACGAAGGAGCTTCAGGGAGAGACAATAACTACAATAATAAAACAACTTAATCACAGGTTATAGTATTATTGCGCAAATTATATTTCAAATTACCGTATCTATCATTTCAAGCCTGAAATTAAAATTGTTTTATTTTTGATTTCTGCTTCGTTTTAAACATAAATATGTAAAATAAAATGTAAATGGCTCAATGGTTTTTCCACAATCTGAGTTTGAACTGCGCAATGAGAAATAAAATCTGTTAATTGCGTTTTTGTAAAATACCTACAAAATCGTATTCTTTTAACGGATATTTTATATGCAGTAGAATTAACATAAAATATAATTTTACCTACATTAGAGAAAGATGTGCGACTTTCTTCTTGTGTCTTCTACAAATGTATAGTTAATGTTTGATGTTTACTGCATTACAATTTTAGCAAGTGTATATTTAAATATCGTCCCATTAAAATATTTGTCCGTGAGTGTTGTAATGTTGATTTTGTTACTCGGGAGCTCTTGGTCAATATAATATTAGTATTACCAACTATACTGTTGTCTCAGACTTCAAATAACTTATCTGCAAACAATGATTGTTTAAACTGAAGTAAACACGGAGTGTGAGAAATAGCTATGCAATGGTGACTGCCAAGCATGACTGTTTGGAAGGATTTGGAAGGATGAGAAGTTCTCCAATCCTGTGGATGCTGATGCAAAATCGGTAGTTCCACGCCGCTAGGGAAAACGCGTCAGACTCGTCGAACTCTCCTTCCCTACTGCCTCGTTCAAAGCCGGGCCAAAAACAACCAGAAAAAGGAACTGCAACGTGAGCGTGACTTATCGGTCTGACATCTACTGCCAAGTGTGTTTACTGCTTGCTACCTAGCTAGTGCAAGGTGGCAAAACGCGATCTCCCTTTAACTCTGTTTCGAACACTATGTCTGCTAATTAGTGATAGACACATTTGTCCGAAGTCCGATAAGTATTAACGTTTATCTGCGTGTGTCCAGTTAACCAACAGAACAACATGCGTGTACTGGTTTATTATTACTTTCAAATTACAACTACCGAGTAAACCGGCAGCAAACACATGGAAATCCAGAAAGTCGCTAAATTTAAAAATACAAAAATGGTAATTTTAAAACCAAACTTCACTTCCGTAATTAAAAGAAAAATAGCTATTCTTTCAGCTGCTCCTCAGTCACCTCCACGGCAAATGAAGGTTGCACTGGATATTACACGATTGTCGGTACAATATATATAATCGCACGCGCTTTTACGGGATTTCGAACCTAATAACACGTACTTTGAAAATCTAACACCATTTCTGCAATTTAGCTAATGCAGTTCGATCATCTAAGCCGATTCTTTAGTTTTACGATGTTTAACCGACTAAACTCTTTTCTACCTCCGCAATGGAATGGGTAGAATTGATCTTTAACGGCTTTAGTTCCGCACCAACTTTGCAGCATTCGACATTCAACCAATATTTATATTTACAAATAATATAATTTGATGTTTAACCTCAATTATTCTTCAGGAAATGTATAAGTAAAATATGAATCCTCCAGAATTCCCTCTAAATTCTCACAATTTGCATGAGTTAGAAACCATACCTCTGCTCATGCAATTACGGAAATACAGAGATTATTCCACATTTTCTATTCACTTCGTCATGGTTTCTCCTTTGCTATCTGCTCCATCTTCCTCCCTCAGGCAGCTTCGCCCTTCTCTTCACTTGCAACTTTTGAACCCCGAAAACAAAACTGCTTAACCGCGGATTCAATAAAACTACAACACGAGTAAAAGGTTTAACCCCGTAAACAAACTTATGCCTCTACCTCGTCTTCACATTGTGGTGGATTCTGTTTCTCTGGTAATGGTTTTCAACACAATAGTGAAAGATAACATTATTTAAGATATTCTTAGACTGTAGAGTTGCTCGTCATGACGCTAGGCAAAACTGTACACCGGAAACCGACACACAGACACAGCTGTTTACGAAAATCAGAAAATGTCAAGCCACTATGCGCGGCAACAGAGACGCATTAATCAGTCATTAATCAGATTGACATACCAAGCCAGGCGCATCTGTGAACCGGACAATGAATCAAAAATTCAAACACTTACAGGTAACACCGTAGGCTGTTTATGGACAAAAGAAATCAAAATGACATCACACCCAAAAAGAACGAGGGATTGCACGGAGACAGCGACAACAGAAAATAGCTTGCTTACATGTCACTGAGAGAAACAGAGAACCTTTAGAGAACAACCAACATAAGAACCATTTTCAAACCCTCCAAACAGCTGGAAGATTATCTCCGATCAAAGGACAGACATGATCCCCTTTGTCCCTGCAGCTGCGGCAAGGTGTTATTGGCCTGAATTACGCAACACAAAATTGTCGGCTGGGACAAAATGAAAAATAGGCAGTGTCTGAACACCCCTTTCTGATAGGACATGACGTTAGGTTCAGCGATACTTAAGTTTTTTACAACGCAAACCCGTACCATGCCAGAATATAACAAGCTATTAAAATGTATAAACATGAAACCAATTTCAACGCACTGTGATTGGCAGACTCGCAACCAATTGGGAGTAGGCGGCCTCTCTTCTGCATGTGCTCTTATATTGAGTGCTATAAGCGTCGTCACTCTTGCTATTCCCAGGCATTAGTAGACCTCTGACGATGCCCAAAGGAGAGATGAGAGAAACGTCAGGATATATCTAAAGGTCCACGGCTTATAAGCTCAGGAACTTATTTTTACTGGAGTTTCTATTAAGCTGTTCCGGTAATGGGTTTAAATGTCAGACACTTAAGCACTGTGAAGAAAGATATACCACAATGTCATACCTCAAAAATAAAAATATTAACATTCAGACTGCTTGAAAAGCTACTAATGACAACCAGTTATGCTAACGCCTGATTAACTTTCCGTTATTTTCTACACCAACTCTAAGTACAGTCCATTTTACAATTGGCGTCTGGAGCAACAACAATCATTAAATTGGTATTAATCGAATAAAAAACATTAACTTATTTTTCAACTCGGCTATCCCCGTTTAATATTTCTGTCGAAGATGTCCAACTAAGCGAATATTGCTTCCTCAACTTTGACTTGGTTCCAGTTTGATACGTCAATACCAATTAATTGGTATTTTCTCCGCTTTCACAATTTTCTCCGCTTGCTACAAATGGTACAAATTGCGTTACGCAGAAAAGTGTGCATCAGTATCTGCTATTGGCCAGCAAGTCTCTGGACAAAAATTATAACCATTCGATTCTCTTTATGCTTAGAATACTAGAACATCCAAAGACTAAAAAAAAAAAAAAAAATCGGACTGCATAATGCAGCAAGCTCCGCTGAATACAATATTTCCGTGTTTTCCGTTTAAGCCAAATGTTGGCCAGATGTTCATTTAGTAGAAAACAAAAATCTCAAAAAGTATTCGAAAGAAAAAGTTGGAATTTTCTTTGGAATTTTAATCAGATTTCTAAATAAATATCATGCATGAATAGACGTTAAACCTATTTATAAAATACTCCAAATTTTAACTCTGGTAATAGTTCGTAGCACAGATAGTAACAATCAGGACATAAGGATATTCTCATTTATACACTGATTAGATCAACGAGCAAAAAAGGATGTTGCTTTAAAAAGTTATATTTCAGATCTATTCGCTTAAACCCAATATACACCCAATCATCATACGCCCAAGCAGACTAAATCAAATAAGAACCTTACACATTAACAGTGATATACCTCTATTTTGGTTTCAATTAATAAATAAGGGTATATTAAATACCTTAAGTTTTATATTAAGTATATATTTTATTTTAAATGATTTAGTATATTTTATTGAATGAGAAATTATTACTATTCTTGCTGTTCTTTACGCCATTCCCTTATAAATTCCAATTCACGCAAAAACTTAATTCGCACCTTCAGTTTAAATATATGCGAACTGATACACACTTGATTTTTTTTCCCTTTTCTTTCCTCCATTTATCAGTTCTCTTTAGGTCTCTTCGGGAAAAAAAGTCACAAACTGACGACCACATTTTCAGCCAAGTTTTATATTACTTATTTCTGAATCACATGAAATATTGCAACACTGTACAAAGCTAGGCTGGTGATTGATGCGATGCTTCACCAAATGCAATTTCCAAATTGTAATGCTATACTTCATTTGTCTTCCTCAATATATATGTAATTATATTATCTGATATTTGGACATTTGTTGCAGGGTCGGCGGTTGCTATGATCGGAGCGAATCTCCGCTTCGGGAGTGGCTCCACGACTAACACCACCTTTAATGGCGGCCGTGTCTTCCAATGTCATCCCGGAGGTACCACAGAGGCTACAGTCATATTCAGCTTGGGTGCTCTTGGAATGGCTGCCAACCTTGCGCTCATGGGACTCATACTGACGCGTCGCCAGCTCAGAAGGTTAGACATGCAGAACTTCCTAAATGCATAAATGCATCAACCAATTTTTGCTGAAAGAGAATTGCCAGTCGGTCAAGAAAAAACAAAAAAACAAAAGAAACCCTTCACTTTACATCCATTAACTATTGTTTGATAAATACATATTACCTTTCTAGTAAAGCTCGAAACAGTTGTACCAAGTTATTTGTTGATTAACTGTACAGTTCCCACACGGTGGGATTAAATAACCGTAGTTTAGTATTGCATCGTACTTGAGAAAAGTGCAACAAGGAATGGTTTGAAAACAGGTACAATGTGCATTTCACTCTACATTCTTCCTGTAATAAACTTTCTCAGTCTCCTATGATTTCTTAGTTATACAATCCTGTACCAAATTCAACCAATATGAAGAAACTTCACAGCCCATTCATTGCAAATTTAAGATAGATTAGTACCTTAAAATACGTTAACAACCATTTCCGAGAAAAATGCCATATAACGAATAGTTTGGGATGGTCGAATTTCGTTACCAAGGATCCCGTCCATTGCTTAAACAGCAATTCAGTACGAATTTTGGTTTTTAACTTGCCCTCAACTAATGGAGTTCAAAACGCATAATTCCTACGAAATCTCCTTAATAAATGCTTACACGCACTTCTATACAGCAGATAAACCACCGCGTGATCAGTGACGAAATCACTTACCAACGTACTCAGAAAAATAATTCTAAAAAGGACGGACCTACAATCAAGACCACTAAATAGAAGGTTGTGGTTACGTACACAAATAAAAGCATTAAAGCAGTTACGATTAACTTTACATTGTAGAATTATCAGGCACTGTTCCTGAAGTTCTGCCTGTCTAAGTCCTGAAGCTAGGTTGCAAGTTGTTGGAAAGTCAATTATCTTGCACTTTTCTTGAAATTCTGGCAGTGTAAGCCCCGAAGCAGAGCTGCAAGATGTTGGAAGGTTATCTTCAGAGCACGAAACGAGAAGATGTCTGGGTTACGTTATTATGAGATAAACAGGAGGTCAAACCACAAAACGGGACACGCTGAATTATGCAGCAGTAGCAGCGGTGATGTTGACGATGATGTAGATCGATAATACAGGACCTGCACTGAGGCAGCCCTCCCGGATCTTTAGCGCTAATCTTTTGTTTCGTGACCCTTCAACTTTGTACGCTAAAACTATTGCACACCTGGTCTACATTCGCCCCGAAGCCCGCTACAACAAATTCCGATATTCCTGCGTCAGGGAATTCGATAAGACCAGAGGCAGTTATGCTGTGGCTATGCTATCATTTACAAGCTTAAATGTATTCAACGAGAGATTCGGCTAAGTTCTTACGGTTTAAAAGTTATGTACAACTCATTAATAATGATGAACAGAACTTCACATATTTCTAAAACATTCAAGATAAACATTTCCGCTTTCTTGAAAATATCTGGAATACACGTATTTTTTTTTTTTTTTTATCAAAATTGTTATAGACATTTTTGGGAAAATTCAGTTATCACTAACATTTTCCATTTATAGGGATACTTCAGGGTGGGGATTTTCTTGAAAATCCCATATCGCATCCTTGGAAGTAGAGAACTTGAGTATCAGTTCGGATCCAGGAGAGAGAGAATTCTAAAGATAATTTTCAATGAAATCTCAAAACAAATGTTTGGAGGAAAGCAAAACTTTCTGCACCTATGACTATGAATGCCTTAGAGAAAGCACTTAATCCCAAACGTAAGAAACGTAACGTAATAGGCACTCACTAAAAGAGCGCAGAAGTATTACAGTTCACATGTGAGACTGCGTAAAACCTTCCCCAAAATGGGGTGTATTCACTCATTTGAACAGGAGTCAAAACATTTTGAAAGCGAAGTGCCATTCCGCACTGTTTAATATAGAAAGCAGCATGAATTTACATTATATTATTTTCTCTCTCGTTCTTCAAACAATGAAATTACTTTCCTCTCCGCGTGAATATAATTAAATAAAAAGTTGGCGTTCAGCCCATTAATCATAGCGACATCTGCATTTCCTGCTGCAGATAACAGAGGGAATGCGAAATTACCCTGCAAACAAATGCGATTGTAATTATTGAACTAGCCACAGGATTAAAATATAATAATTTATTATTACAGCTGGTGACGGTTTTCAACTGTCCGCAAATCCATTTGCAACAACCTAGCGTTAGTGTTTTGAACCTTAGTAGGCACTAAGCTGAAAAATATAATCAAACTTGAAACCCCCTGAAATGGCTATCATCGTGTGTAAAACCACTGGCAAGAGAAGTTAAAGAGTTTGACAGCTTTCCTTTACAGAACGTTCCCGCGTTCGATCCCACACATCTGCGTGGGACTTTTAAGCTTCTTCCAGTGTTCAATGCACTAGACTGATAGTAAGAGATAAGGGTAGGACAAACGAATCTTTAGGTCCTTTAGGTCAAGGTGCGATAGCAGTTGGGGACTCTAATTCCCACATATACCCCCACTCCCAGCACCACCAACCTATACTAATAGTACTAGGATAGTGGTGATTTCAACATTGGCGATGCTATTATTTTGAAACATGCTGATCCAGCCACATTAAAAAATATATGCCATTTAAACACCATTGCGTTTTATATGAGGCTGCTATGAACAAAGGAAAAAAATCAACGATTTCAATTAAAAATTAAATCCATCAGTGTTTCTTACAGGTCATACACTCAATGTTCAATTCTTATTTCTTACATAGGGAAAGTATCACCGATCAAAGACAATTATGAAGTAGTAACATGGATTTCTTCAGGCATTGACTGATATATCTTGTTTTTGTACGTCAGCATCATTACATTTTTAAAGAAATGACAAGACCAAATTAGATGAGCAATGATGTCTATGAAGATGCAAACTCCAATTTTTGGCGAGCTTCCTAGAATTCTCATATCCTAGTATTGATAGCTGATAGCCACTACAACAAAAACGAAAGAAAAGTTAACCAATGTGGCTGGACGAGCACGATGGTAATGCAGCAGGTCCCTTGCGTCCTATTCATCACTGAGATAACAAACGGAGCTGCCTGAAAAATAGCATTCCACCGGAAGAGCTATGCGTATGTTTGCACAGCATTTATTAAATGCATATTCATTTAGAAAATTCTTTTAAGGTTTCCGCCGTATTTGACATCTTGTATAAGTAATGCTAGAAAGAAATAATATTATGAACAAAAGATCTATGTTTCTTTGGGATTTTCAAGCACTGCGTTATAAGGGTGTGCGATAAGAGAGATTTGGAGCTAAATCCTGAATAACGACCGGCAGGCACTCGAGTTAGGAGACCGAAGAGGTGTGAAAATTACATGCATCGCTGCTACTTTTAGCCGGCAGACATTCGTTCCCAGGTCGATGGTGCCTATATAACTGCGTTGCTTCCGAAATCAACTGACCGTTTGCAACAGCAGATTAAAACCTCCTTACTAAAATTACCGAGATTATTTCACATATTTCTACAAACCTAGAAGTATGGAAAGGGTACAAATACGTGTTTCGTAGGTGTAATATACCCACCACGCATAGCATTAGACTTCAGTGAGTGTTTGTTGCTGCGGAAAGAATACCGATGTAAAATGAAATATGCACATAAAATATTCATAATATTGCACCGATCTAAATGTGAAATACCTATACAGTATACACATACTAGCTATATTTAAAATCTTGTGTAGGTAAAATTTAAAATTCTTATATGCTTTTGATATTGCCGAGATCTCCATATTAACTATCACTTGTTTAACACTCAATCCATCTAAATTTCGAATGTGTCAAAAACTGTTCTTTAAACTCACACTTAAAATTCCCGTTCTACAGGCGCTACGGCTCGATTAGATTTTTAAAAAACGTCCAACATAAAGTGCTCCTGACTTTGTACCAATATCACAAAATTAGTATGTAGGGAATTTTCATCGAACTCATTCAGTTTCATCTACATACATTTAAGGCGATAGATGTTACTGAAACCATGTAAAAATGTTCTTAATTGGCGATATTTTTTCGAACCAATTTTAAATGCAGGTATAGGAAAACCTTCCTTCTTTTAAAAGTTTAACTCCGCAAATGTAACAGTTCAAGAGTTCAGTTGGATAAAGTGATGTTGATGCTAGAAGTTTCAGAACACTTACTGTACAATATTCCAAAATCGAATCTTAAGATTCCTTCGACCTAAGTTTAAAACAATTAACCAAAAGTAATTCATATATTGGCCACAGATACAAATTTTACTTCCCTACTACTGCTCAAAATTTTACTTTTTCTAATGTTTATCGTAGTAAGTAAAATTCATTTCACAGAAAACATCGATATTTCATCACCCTAAAAATACCTATAACAAATTCTAATTTTCAGGCCGTAGTGTGGCATTTCATGGTAGATTATTCTGAAGCCAAAATTGACTTACCGGCGTTCGCACGTCCATTTAAATGAAACAAAGATTCATTGGAGAAAGACAAAAGCCGTGGGATAACGAAATCGCGCCATAAAGATCAGGAGGAAAATTGCAGCAATTTACTCGTGTACCAGTTTTTACTTTCGTTTCAGCGCTTGGACACGGTTAGTTGTAACGTTAGATATTTCAGATCTAATAACTGTGTAGCATTGCTCGCAGAAGATATACGTTTGTTGAACCGATTTGTTCAGCAAAATATCGAGGCTATCACACGGAACTGACACGGAATTACTTTATTCTCTCTTAAAACTGATATGGTAGAACCTTAGTCCAACACGGAACCCAAAGTTTAAAATTTGACGTTCGCATGTATAGATTTTTTTCTCCAGGTGAAAACTTTTCAACAATCTCCTTGTACATACAAAGAATACATTGATGTTTAAAATAAACTTTGTAAATAAACGCATTCCTCCTAACGGTGAGACATTTTTCTTGAACACACAGCGAGCGCATAAAAGTTTAACATAAACTTTCACTGGAAAATCGTGTAAGAGTCGGATATGGCGAGGATTAGCGGACCGAAGACCCATTTGATGGCGAGGAGAGATAATGAAAGTTTTACAATATACACATCAGCTCTCAATATTAGTTATCCAACGATGGGGTGAATCCCGATGCCATTCAGTACACTTGAACAGTACACTATTACTTAAATTTTCTGTATTGTTCTTGTAGTCAACTAAATAATATTACACTGCACTAGTATGTCAAGACTACTTTAATCCTGATGTACACCTGGAAGGAAGAGAGCGAAAGATTAGAAGGATGACCGTAAGTCTGTTGACTGGGTCAATGAATCTATGCAAATAAAATATAACACCCATTAACTTCCCAGATCAACCCACTTATAAAAGTAAGCATTTCTAGAAATATCCATTTCCATTACCAGGAAGCAGTCAAAGTAATGTGCTTTTCTAATAATTACTTCTAAAAAGTCAAGCAAATGTACAATCACACTTTTGTTTTTCAAAGTGCAGCATTTCTGAATGAAAATATTTTTCTGTTAACCACACTGAAATACCTTTCACAAAATTTAAGCAAGAGATGAACAAAAAATCTTCCTTGTTTGAAAACACATGCGGTCAGATGTATATTAAATTTAGATATTTTCTAACAATAATGTTTGAAACTTTAGTTGTGAGATACCATTAATGAAAATAAATGATCGTCACTTAGCAATCTTGGCAATAATTAGTTGTAAAATTCTACATTTTCGAATAGTATACATGCCTCCTTAAGTTTATGACATTCATTTACTTAATTAAGGATTAGAAATTATGTTCTGTTTATCATTATCGTAGTCTATCTGGCTACCATATGACACCTTATCTAGAAACCTCACTCTGAACGAGATTCGAAATAACAGAGTTCGAATCTCGGGCAGAGTTATCTGGAAAAGTTTTTCCGGGGTTTTCCCTTATCTTGAAAGATGTCAGCTAAATAAGCTCTATGGATCCTAAACTCATTTGAGCATTATTTCACCCATTTCATTCATCGTCGATGTGACACTGTTGGACCTAAATTAAATTTTATATATATATATATATATATATATATATATATATATATATATATATATATATATATATATATATATAACGCATTCAAATGAGCACTCTCAATCAGTAAACGAATTGAAAAAGTATTAGTAAAATGTGGCAAGCCAATAAGGCACAAAGCCGAAAACATGACAAGTTGGGTCTACGAATTTCCGCATGTATCACTAAAAAAAATGAGTTTTCTGCTAATGGAACAAAAACAACAAATTTCAAAACAAAACAAAAAACGGCAGCTCGACGCCTTTAGCTTTCTTTCTGCATTGCTCTACATGATAGTAACAGCTTACACTCTGTGTGTAAGAGATAGAAGAATAAACAACCTAACGAAAGTGGTGGAGATACAGAGACACATCTAAAATGTTTCAAAAAGGATATATGTATATACAAATCTATTATCCTCTATATTTTGCCAACAGTACAACTTAGTAAAAGCAACTTTAAAGGAAATGAGAACTCAATTGAATATGGTTCAGCGCGCCAATTAATTCCAAAGAAAGAAGGCAAAACCGCAAGTCGGGTAAATAGCAGATTATTATAAATAAAAAACAGAAGACAACCAACCCAACTATAATTACTACACTTAAAATTTAGGGATAAAGCGATTAGGAAGAAAAGTTCTTAATATGGTGGACACAAAAATAAAACCTCAGAAGAGAAGCAATCTTGTGTCATCAGTACATGGCGCATCTTTCAAGTAAAGCTGGGTCACTGCAATAAGCACAAGCTTTACGACGTTCATGCTGCGAGGAAAATTGAGCCAAATGGCTTTGGCACCACAGAAAACCCCAATCTAGCATAGCTGACGCCAAAGAATTATAAATTGTGTAAGGTGCTGCGTAAAATACCAATAGCGAAAAGCAAATTCGTATTAAGAGGAGATTCTTTGCCCGCCTCGGTAATCTATTTCATTCACCGTCCGATATGACAACGTTGGAGGACGTAAATTTAAAATAAAATAAAAGAGAGATTCTACGTTGTACTTTGCACTTTATGTTTAAGCAATAAAACCTTACATTATTTATCATTAACATTCCTGGCCTACAAATTCCAAGAACTCATATTTCACACATTAGATAATATTGAATTGGCAAGAGTGTTTTCAAGACAGAAAGCGTGAGAGAGGGGATCTTTTACAACAATATAATTAAAACCAATAATTGGAAAACTGGCATTCTTCTTTGCCTAGAGAAAAAGGGATAGATGTATGCCTAAGAGTGAGTCACTTAAGATTCTTCCCTAAGTTTCTTGTATGCGCCACACTTGTGTAAACAATTCAAGCATAAATGTCATCACGGGACACCTTACGTTTCTCGCGCAGAGGTCCAAAGACACTTTTCTCAAAACAAGGCATTTACTTGTCCTTTTTGCAAAAGAAGAGCTTGACATTCCCACGGGAATCGAGGTAAAAACAACAGGATAACAAGTTCTCTGGCTTCCTCCATTCCCTTGGCAAGTTCTCTCTTATTCCCGTCCTGGGCTCTCCAGACCCGCTTTGAGAGACAGAGAGAGAGAGAGAGAGAGAGAGAGAGAGAGAGAGAGAGAGAGAGAGCCATCTACATTCCTTGAAATATCACAGCCATCAATTTCTATCGCATACATCCGTAGGCCAATAAAAATGTTGCCTCGGATAGTCTAAAAATTGAAAGGAGGCGATCTCAATTAGACCAATCACAAACTTCTGCTCCAGTTACCTGCCAAATGTTCAAAACAAAGAAAACGCCCTTTCCTAAGAAAGACACCATGTTTGAATCCTTCAAAACACAAATTATTATTCTCGCTGGTACACCAACAAAAGGTAAGCAGAAGAGAAAATAAATATGTGTTACAATGCAAACAACAATGGTTGCCGAGATATACATTACTATCACTTTAAGCTATCGTGTTCTAATTTACGAAGTGTGTACTGCCTGTCTCACGAAAGAATGCAGTTATGGGAGGTCGCTGCTGAAGTGTGGCATGGCTTAGAAGTCAGAGAAGGCGGGAATATAGTGCAATACAGTCTGACCTTCAAAATCTCAGCACAGCATGCGACGCATACTTTTGCACTTGCGAAATCGATAACCTATGGATTTAAGTATTCCCCAGAAGTGTCCTTCCTAAAGCGATATTTTCCTTAACAGCATTCGTGAGTTTACACACTATAGGAATTTCTCTTCTCTATTCGAAGAATTCCAGAAAAGTTCTGCGCACAACCGATTTTTCAAAATCAATGAGTTCAAATTCTTTTTTTTTGGGGGGGGGGGAGGACCGCCTCAGTAGCGTGGTGGTAGCATGTCTGCCTCACATTCAAGAGATCTCGAGTTCAAATCTCGGTCAAGGTGGGTTACCTGGATAAGGTTTTTCCGGGGTTTTCCCTTATCCTGAAAGACGAATGTGGGTAACTCAAAGCTCTACGGACCCTGGGCTCATTTGAACATCATTTCACCCATTCCATCCATCGTCCGATAAGACAACGTTGGAGGACGCAAATTACAAAAAAAAAATTCTTTTGTATGTGGGCCAGGTACCAAGTGTGAAAGCCTTTCTAACGTGCTCTTTGAATTTTGAATCTCTTTCATTATTCGTTCACTTTTCCCCACAACCGTTGCTGTCCTTTTTATAACATTTAACGGAATAATTAGACCTCTATAATTCTCTTCTTTACAAAACCGTAACACACCGAATATTAATTTTCCACTTTGTTAGCGTATGACTTCGAGCGGCCGTTTTGCGTTTTGATTTGATTAGAACCCGTCCACTGTAAAGGACTCAACTGCTGCATTTCAGTATTGCCAAACGGTACAAAGAATGGTGACGTAATGCCACTTATCTGTTTTGTTTCTATGCAAGTTCCCAGTATTATTTTTTCAATAGACAAGCTCTGTATGTGTAGAGAATGACAAATTATATAGTGTATGATTGTGTTTCTGAAGCTCTTCTGAAACTGTTAAGCATGGAAATTATTTTAAAAGCATAAAATTTTCATGCAGTACGAGGACATATAAGAATTTCACCAAAATGTCAATTGTCAATATTTCCTTAAGAGTATTTTCAGGTAAAATAATTTGCAAAGCAAAGATTTCAATATTTAAAATTTGTTCTGATTCAATATCATAAATATATCATCTTTTGCAGTTGTAAGTTATTTATGCTACTTCTAGAACGAAAAAGTATTACTTAAAACAAAATTAAGCTAGTGATAAAAGCTAGTCTTATTTTTTAGGTAATCTCGGAAATGGATGAGGCATGAGAGTGCCATGGGGTTGAAGCTTAAGCGCCGTACAAGAGTTGTTCTGGCGTACTTTACATAACTTAATCCTTAACGCCTGTAGCGGTAGGGCCTCAATTTCCGGAACACAACTCTTCCGAATCAGATTTGCACTCCAAGCATAAGCTCTAGGTAACGTTACGTAATGTTTTCCGCAGCGTCTTCCACAGAAGTGAGGAAAAGTATCGAAGAAGTGAATTAGCCAGGTCACTGTTTTCAGGATTGATAGAAGTTTGCTAAACGTCCAGCATAAAATTCCCAAACTATCTTCCTTTCCTCTCTGAAAGCTTTACAATTACATCATTCAATGGGAAGCAGTCGGCTCTCTGTTGCTTTAAGTTGTATTCAATTACGGTATACTTAACAATTGTGTTAAATTTGAGGAAAATTAACTTTTCCAACATGAAACATATGCATTTAGAAATATAATAGAGTTCGTTTTATTTAGGGAAATACGATTAAACAAAGAAATTTTCACCAATATGCTGTCAAGACCCAGATATTAATTCATTTTTCATAATATATAAGTAATTACTCTCACACTTGCAGCGGGTTGTACCTTAGTATTCAAAGTCTTCAACAGGTAATGAGCATAGATTTGAACTCAGACATGATGTGATGGCCCATATTGGAACCGACCTGCCTCATCGTGATGTATTTGAGGAGCTACAATAAGGTTACCGAAACCAAAACTCCAAGTGGATGAAGCATGATATAACCAATCACTTCCTGATCATATGGTTGGTCCTCTGTCGTACACGAGGTCCGCAAGCCGGGTTTGATGGCCCTGGTCTATCAAGGTTGTCCTCACATTAATAATAATAATAATAATAATAATAATAATAATAATAATAATAATAATAATAATAATAATAATAATAATAATAATAATAATAATAATAATAATAATAATAATAATAATAATAATAATAATAATAATAATAATAATAATAATAATAATAATAATACAGGCTGAATAAGCCAGAACATTTTTGCTAACAAGGTACTCGTAATATACAGAATGACTCACATTGGATTCGTCGCACCTTTATGCTAAGTGTCTATGTTTCACCTATCATAGTAAGCAAATGTGTATCTTTAGTGACCAATCATTGAAAAAATCTAGAAATTTTATTTTATTCCGCCTATTTTGGTATTAATTGCCAGGAATATCACCAACTGGTTATTTGGGGTTTTGGCACGGACAATATGGTAAGAGAAGGAAGCCTCAGAGGTATAAGTGATCATACATGTGTATATATTGTACATATGTATTTTCTATTAATTTAGTGTGTAGGACTGCAAAGTCCAAACTGGAATGTACCTGACAATATAGGAAAATTGAATAAACATTCTAGCTAGATTTGACACTAGACGGAATATTAATATGGGATCGCTTGAACAGTTACAGAAAACTCGCTGGGAAAATGGGATCAGTGCGGCTATGCGAGGTATATTTCAATCGATAGCTTAAAGATAAGAGCTGGCTAAGATGATCACAGCTTTTGGTAGAGAAAAACTAGTATTTTGTTTAAAATGTATAGTTAAGAGTAACATAAAAGTGTGTGTATAAAAATCATATTAAATTAAATGCAGAGTTTGAAATTAGAATTTAAAAAATTTATAACAAGGATGTCCCTACGGTCCGCATTTTTTTATCTTTATATCGAGAAAATTGAGACAATATGTTGAAGCACAACTGAAGGTTAGCATATCTACGAAAACAAACTTGTTACGATACGTAGTATCTTAACATATATGAATCACTATTTAAGTTTTCAGTACGTCTTTAATTTTAATTATTTACAATGTTTAATTGTATATGGCAGATATGCATGGGGAGAGAGGAGGGAGGGAGAGGGAAGGAGGGAGGGAGGGAAGGAACGAAGGAAAGAAAAAGTGAGAAACAAAGAAAAATGTCTAGTTTCTGGAAAGAAAACCAATTTCATATAGTTAATGAGTACAGTGAACCGAATATTTGGTTCTAAACAAAACGCTAAAGTGGCAAAAATGTGTTTACTGAGATTAACTGCTGCTTTCACATTCACAGATCAATAGAAAATGTGAAATATGGGAAGTTATAAATTCGCCAGTTAAGTCAGCCGAACTTAGCACTATCAGTCCCAGAATTGTCATCGTGCTGTGCAAAGGTGGTAAAGCTATGATTAATGCATACCATATAAGCTAAAAGTAATGGACAGCTAGAAATATATATGCCGAGAACCAGCTACAAATTTCCGCAAATCTTCCTGTAATATATTTTATTGACGAATTCCAAAGGAGATAATTGCAGCTTAGGCAAAGAATAAAATAGCCGTTATACAAAGCTGCGCTACAACGAAAGATTCATTATTCTTACAGAATATCAATATAAGGTTGAACGGTGGTCCTTAGTGATGAAACGATCAGTTTGCGCCGGCTTGTCTTGCGGGAGAGTAAACACTGTTTAATCGAGACATATGACGTGAGGTAATGTGGAACCGGCGCTTAATCACAATTTTTCTGAACGACTGGTGACAAATTACGTGCTGTACCGTGTTCATCACCAAAGTCTCCTCTTAGTGAATAAATAGGGTAGGTATGAGAAATTCACATCGTGCACGCAAATTAGCTCTGTATTCTGGTGTAATCACTCCGCTTATTCTTGACTCCTGTATCAAAATACGAGAATGGTTTTTAAGTATATGCCATTGTTTCTTTCAGTTCTATTTCCGGATCCTTACAGTTACTTCAATTAAGCTGGAAAATCAGCTGTATGAAACGTAGACAGTTTTGAAGAAATATTAAAGAAAATACATTAACGGAATGACACAAATGAATATTCGTTAGAAGTGTGAAGTCATAGGGCTATGAAAACGGTATAATTCAATATATGAGCTCACGTAATAATAAAAATCTTGTTAAAAATAATTTCCAAACCTCCATTGTTCTCAGGATAACAACTGCACTAACCATCGCTTGTATGTCATTTCTGTGTATATATATAAAATTTTGGAATGGTTAATTGTCCTCTCATTGATTTGAAATTGTAATTGATTTTAATTATGCTTTCAATGTTACATATAATGGAATGGCGTGGGCGCAAATACACTGCCTGGACTGACATAACTTGTCGAATTAACGTACTGCTGTTAAAAGTAAAATACTGTGGAATATCACTAACTTGTGCACAAAACACCACTTCACAAAATTCAGCCATAACAGTCCTACAAGGCCAGATACCTTGCAAAATGTAAAACGTACATATCGCATAGATTCGCCGAGATCAATAATAACTAAACTGGGCTGGGCTGGCGGATCGAGATTCTATTTAGTTGAGTCTTCTTAGCTCTGTGAATGCGCGCGTTAGTACAGAGGTGTCTGAATGGCGCCCAGTTTGCACAGCACAGTGGTGTCGTTGAAGGTGAACCTCCGCCTCAGAGGAGGGGCCTTCGACGTTTTGCCATTTCGGGACATCGTCCCTTACTGGCATGATGGTGGTTGTTTAATGATATGACGGTGGGTGTATGGTGGCGGATATTATTTAAGGGTTGATTGGTTTATTTGTTGGAGGTGAAATGTAATGAACATCTGGGGGGGATTGTATGGGCCTATGGTGGTGCAAGCACTAGTCTGGGTCGCTTGTAGGTTTCACCGGGGTCTAGGTCATATTCACCCAGACCGCGGATTAGGCTGTTGAAGCTTAAAGGGAGCTTGTTATAAAAATTTTGTGATAGGTTAAGGATGTATTCTGTGATTTTTGGGAAGGAGAGATCTGCATGGATATTGTCGTTTGGAATGTACCAGTCGGAAGCGGTTGCTATCCGAAGGTAGCGGTTCTGTAGGACTTGTAGCTTGTAGAGATGAGATTTGGCTGCAACTCCCCAGACTGTGCAAGCATAAGTTAGTGCAGGGCGGAGTATTTGTTTATAAATGAGCAATTTGTTGTGCAGGCTCATTGTAGATTTCCTATTTATCATGGGATATAGCATGGCCATCCTTCTGGACACTTTGTTAGCCACAGTGATGATGTGCTGTTTCCACGTCAGACGCCAATCCAGGGTTACTCCAAGGTATGTAGCCTCCGAGGACCATTGTACTTCCTCTCCAGCCAGGCGGAGATTGGGCAGGGCAGGCCATTCCCGCCTTCCCGCGCAAAACACTGTCACTGCTGACTGAGGGGCGTGACGTCACTGAGAATACAGCGCAAGATCGCTTACACGTGAATGTGCGTAGTGCAATATTATGATTGCACATTTTAAGATAAGATAAGGCGCTGATGCATGCAAATTCCACAATCCTTCTGATGAAATAAACGAGATGCAGTTGCTAATGAGCTATTGTAGTTATTGGCTGTGTTTTTTGTCGTAACATTATGAAAACCATTGCGCTGTTGCTGAAAGCAAACATACTTCGTATAAAACTACGAATGTGATTTTCCATTGTTTGCCTAAAGATCGAGAACTACAGCGTAAGTGGGTTTTGCGCTGTAAAAGGGCTGATCCGGTTAATGTGAACAATGCAAGGATTTGTTCCGACCACTTCCTGCCCGAAAACTATGAACGGGATTTAAAAAACGAGCTGTTAGGTTTGCCGCTGTAAAGAAAATTAAAGGGCGACGCTGTACCGTCATAGAAAATTCCTAATTGGCATGGGGATGTATTTGAGGCGGTAGTAGCAAGTACCAGCAAAACCAATTTGCAGGTAATTATCAGAAACACATTCCATTTATGTATTTCTTTCTATGTGTACACTGAGTTTATTCGCTCCTTTTTTATAAGAAAAGTTTGATGCGTGGAATAATAATAAAACTGTTTTTATTAATAGGCAATATCAGCAAGAGATCGCCGGTGCGAAGTTAGGACCGTGTGAAAGAGGGCGCTGTCTACTATAGTATCTTTATCTCCCAAAAGAACAAAATTTGACCCGTCGACCAGCACGGAGGTAGCTCCTGACCACTCCATTGCTGCTGAAGAGGAAATAATTAGACTAAAGACTCAGATGCAAGCCCTGAAGAAAGAAAACAGTGTTTTGAAACGGCAGAACAAGGTACAGAAGTAATACTTTGTAGCCTCCATGGACAATGTGCTGCGAAGTGTAATGGAGTGATGCAAAACTTAATTTCTATAATAAGTTCCAAGTTTCCCGAAATTCATCACAAAGTGATCTCTCTTAATGTGAGGACAAGAGCCTTCATTAGAATTAGGCACTTAAACAAAAGAACGAAGGCAGAAATGATCAGGAAACTTGCAGCAAAGAAAAATCTTCCATGGGTTGCTTCGTCATTTTCTTGAGCTACACTGATTAAGTACATATGAATAGTAACATGTTTTAAACCCTTAATACAACTGCTAGAAAGAACCTTCATTATAATACACAAGTGGATGTTTATTCCTTCCGATTTTACACGTAGCAGAGCTTAAATAACACATACTGAGGGGCTAGTGTTTAACTCTCGCGGTTGAACTGTATTCTCAGTGACGTCATGCGCGTTAGCCAATGGCAGCGCGACTCTCCGGAATGGCCTACCTGAGTACTCTAGTTGCCTTGGAGATTGGGTACATCTTGTAGAGTACGGCGGGTGAATGTGACTGCTTGAGATTTGGTTACATTAATCTTCAAGCGCCAAGTGATGAACCAGGCAGATAGCATATCAGCATAACGCTGCGCCTTGGTTACGGCATTAACGTGTCGTTTAGATGAAACCGTTAATGCGGTGTCATCAGCGAATAGATAGAGGTTACAGCCTATTAGGGTAGGGAGGGTGTTTATATAGGTGAGGAACAGGAGGGGACCAAGGACACTGCCTTGTGGTACCCCTGCTTGAATACCATAGGGTTGAGAATGGATGTCGTCCCTGGCGACGACAAAGGAACGGTTTTTAAGGTAGGTGTTGATGAGTTTTATAAGGTATGCTGGGATATTGTAGTGGATGAGCCGATGGATGAGGCCGTCATGCCACACCGAGTCGAATGCTCGAGAGATGTCTAGGAATAGTGCTGTAACGTAATGCCGATTATTAAACCCGCGTATTACATCGTCCACGAGGCGGAGTAACTGGTGAGAGGTGGAATGTTGACGTCGGAAACCAAACTGCTCGGGTCGTGCGCCCAGTTTGAATGCATATTAATAGTATATAAATCATTCACTCGCTTGTTTGCTTGGTTGCTTGCTTCCTCACTTAGTCTGCTTACCAACCTCGGTAGGTAATCTTATACATCCCAGGATTTTACAGGCCAGGGATGAGAAGCCTGTCCAGGAAGAGAACCAGGGACGAAGAATCGATCCGTAGTCTGGCATGAGTGAGCAAGATATGAAAATGAAATAGATGAAAAGAAAAGTTGGTGAAATTGGTTGAATGAATGACGGAAGAGGAAATGCAGATTACATTTGTTGACCTCGTTTTGTCCATCACAATTCCCAAATGCGGTGCTATGGAATCGAACGCGAACTACCTTGCTTAGCGGCATGCACTCTTAACCATTCGGCCACGACGTCATCGTAAATTACTTACATTTAATTACTTTTAGGTGTACCTCGTGGAAAATATTCGCTGAAAATTTTCGATGCAGATTTGAGATTTAGTGAACCATATATACAATGTTTAGACCTTGTGAAAGTAGCTGTGTAATGTTTTAAAGAGGCCCTTTTCACACTCTTTTCAAGCAATTTTGCTGAAATCAATCTCAGATATTGCACGTCTTACTGCTAGTTAAAAGCTACATTAAAAAAGGGATGTCCTGTCTCCCAAAAAATGAGGTCCCAAGTTACCTGACGAAAAGCCCCCTCCCCCACATCCCTACAACATTAATTCAGTTAGAATACACGCAGCCCGCGAGCCGTTGAAACGTTAATTCCAGCGTTTCTGTGTCGCGAACGATGTCCCGTAAAGTCCGCTCTTTGATGACTTCGGCACTGTAGTTGTTTCCCCCCGAGAGCTTTTACAGCGCATTCAACTCCCGCTGATACGACGCTGGTTGACGTCACTCAGAAGGTAATGGAGAGGACGTGCGAAGTACTGTGCTTGTACAATTCTAAAGATCAGGGGGAAAACGCAAGAAGGTTGTTCTTAAAAAAGAACAGAATTTGTTGTTATACTGAAATGTACATACTGAACTATGTAAGATGCTATTTAACATACGAGAATAAGGTTTTAAGAAAATGCATGTCGTCTCAATTGCTAATTATTTCTTTTATAAAAACACGTGGCATCCTGATCACACTGTCTTAGCTGTACGTCTCAGTTCGGGATTAGCAACACGGTTTTAAGGGAACTAGTTGAGGCACTATCCTTTCAGCAGTGTTTTACTCCGTTAACAGTACCTCAGACTGTAGACACAAGAAATGAAATAATAGGTGAGAAAACTCTCGTGATGAAACTTTCCTGGCCTAAAATTTAGGGTAGTGAGTTAGTGAGGTTTAAAGACCATGGCCACCAGTGTCGCGAATGATTTATTATGCATTACATTTGACAAATAATCATGAAAGCTTTGAGCTTACAAACTTCTAAGCTCGCATTATAAATTTATGGCCATGCTGATGTAAATGACAGAATATGTTAACTTTCATCATCCCTTACGCTTCACAGATAAACTGATATACCGGCCGCGCCGTAGCGACCGATTAGACTGCTTGGTTATCACCAAGGCGGCCCGGGTTCGATCCCAGGCGATCGCAAGGAGGATCTGTGGTGCACAACACGGAGCAGGGAAGGGTTTCCTCCGGGGTCTGCGATTTCCCCCGCCATCATTCCACAAATTGCTCCATTATGGCCTTTCCTATACCGATCATCAAATTTAATATTGTTAAGAAATGCTAAGAAAAGGATATTGGTGAGTCGAAATAAACCATTAATAAATTAAACAATCTGGTCTACAGAAAGCTCGTCACCGCGCGATACTTTTTGGTAATCAAAGATTTTAAAACTTAAAACACTTAGAATATTTTGTTGGTATCAATATCTCAAAAAATAGATAATAAACAAAAATAAAAAGTGAAAAGTAGGCTGATGTTAGTGAGTCAGGTAATAGCATTCCATTTTGTAATACATATTCTGGAAGTTTGTGGTATGGCTTTTAATCGTCTAAAAACAAATCAGTTGGATTGGTGTTTGCAAAATTAAGAGCGGCATAATTCAACCTGTCAACATTCTAGATTTCACAGCCTAATAAAGGGATGAGCAACAAGGAAACTAACCTCTTGATATAAGATCATTTTGTCTGTAAGGAACAAACGAGGCTGTTAACAACGGAGTGGATATGGTATGGAAGGCAACGAGCAAATATTGTTCAATATTATGGTGGCTATAGTGTCAACTCTACAAATCCAGAAAACCCCTTTCCATTGGTACGTAGAAGGGGGGGGGGGGGGCGGAGGGGAGAGTAATACAACTGTTGTAAACGTGCAATAAAATCGTGGATGAGAATTGGAAAAACAACACACATTGTGGTTTCCCCTACTTAATACATACAGTACTTAGAGTGGCGTCGGTATTTTATCTGACCCCAGTGCATCACCATAATTCTACAGGGAAAGTTTTACGAGCTCAGTGTTTGAAACGCAAAAGCATTTCGTGGCAGCAATTTCCGCTTGGATGGAGCGAGAAGCATCGCCAAATAATACGGCCACTTTATGTGAGTGGATACCACCCCAGTGTCTAATTCCCCTTTCACTGCGTAACTAAGTAGTTTATCTTAACTCTGACGTTAAGTTCACATCAATGACTCGAACAAAACAGCGAAACAAAGTTACGCATTCCTAAACCATTTGACTGAAAGTCGAGGATATGACACTTAGACAACTTGAAAATGTTCCGTGTCATTTTAACAACTTCCAGTGAGTTAGTGAGAAAGTGTATGGAGTTTAATATCCCGTCAACGGCTAGGCCGTTTAAGCCAGATGTAAAATTAAAAAACTCAAAATCATAAAACTTACAACTTCGATTATTGCATTTTCAAGATCTAACTTATGTTAGATAAGCCATTAATGGCTCTTTTCATTGTACGCATACTGGTAGAATGTATTAAGGCAATTCTTAAGTTTTGCTTTAATTTGCTCATTTTTTTTAAATGCATCACACTCTGTGCTTAAGAATGTGCAGCTTCGTGTACATCCTTGGCTAATGAACACGGGGCAGAAGCCTTAACCCTATTTCACAGTATTTACAACTTACAAATAAAGAACATCGCAAAAGTCTGTACACTCTGATCCACAATAAAGGCTTTACTAACTTAAATTTGAAAAAGTTTTCAAATCCAGTTAAACAACTCACAAAATATATATATCGTGAAAAATTTAGCATTCCCGTTACGAAGCATAACCGACCAGATATAACAACATCCACTAATTGTAATATCTCCACACATCCAACACATTTGATAGCGCCTTTTCTTAACTCGGATATGAAGGTATTTGATATGGAATTCAAATATGGCCATGCTGATCTGTGATTTAACATGCCTTTGCCGAATGTATTTTATTGCGATGAACACTGTATTCATTGATTTAAGCACGAACGCGGGATTCCCGCTTTTCAACCTGACGGCATTTAAAATCACAAGCGGAAATAAAAGAGCTATTTGGAAACAATTACACGAATGAACTAGCTAAATATATCGTATAGCTTTGACATTGCATGAAACTGATAGCCCTATCCAGTGCAAAGCAATATTACTAAAGGACCCTTCTAAAGCTTCGCAAAGAATTATAGACAGATGTAAAGTTACCAATTCTCAGCCTAAAAATGTGGAACACGTATCTGCTCTCCGGTTGAATCGCCAGAACTGCTGCTAAATAGCATGTTACATAGTTTTCCGTGATATTTTACATTATGCTTACTAAAAAGTTTTGGTTCGCAAGAAACTATCTGAAAACAGAAACAAAGACATTCAGTGATACAGACATGACCAAAAGAGGAGAGACAATAGACGAAAGAGGGCTCTTACTACTCATGTCTGTGGCAGCGCGTTTGCCTCATTTACGAGGTCTCGAGGCCTAGTTATCGGGGTAAGGTTCTTCGCCGATGTTCTCCCTTATCCTGAGAAGACGCAGATTGGATAAATGTGAACTCTTGGGGTAACTGGCTCATCTGAGCTTATAAAAAGAAGAGAGAACCTTTTCCTCTTAAGCATTAACGAATAACCCATTATATTTTTAAGAAAATCAAGCGAGCAATATCGTGCCTAACAGAAAACATTTCTTCACTCTCTAATCTTTTTCTTCCTACTTTAACTGCTCTCAAATACCACAACGTGGTGTCATGATATTCTTGTTCCTCTTAAACTCTTATGCGGGTTGAGGAACGGAATCTCGGATCAGTGAGAGAATCCAGGATGGGTGGTATGAAAGTGAGGGAAGTGGATGACAGAATGAGGGCGAGATGAAGGTATAGGTAAGGTAATGGAGCAATTGGTGGAATGCTTGCGGGAGAAACCGGAGGACCCGGAGAAAACCCACCCCAGCACCGTGTTGTCCTCCACTGGGTGAGAGCCAAGCGGCCTAACCACCAGACCACGGCGCGGCCCACCCTCTAATCATTCTTCCTAATTTAATTCCAAATGACTCATACGCAAAAATTTTTCCTAAATTACCTTCATTTTCACAAGTTTACTTTAGGTCGATTTTTGCCCCGCTTTACAGCGTACCCCATTTCCCAAAAGAATGAGCAATGAGGACGGAACAGTGCAACATCAGGTTGGTGAACTGTAAGAAGAGACAGCGAGAGCGGGGATTTATGTGCGTGACGTTGAATGGACTAGCAAGAATGAAAACGCTACAACCCAGTTACAATGTATAAGTTGTTTAAATGAAAATAAAGGGTACTAATGAAAATTATACTACAGAAAGAATGCCAAACCTCGTGACTATAAAGGAACTATTCCGAGCGAATGTAAACACAGCTCTTTTAAGGACTTGTTATCAATGCTATACTAGTATAGGTACGCAATGCAACAAAAAAAAAAGTTAACCCGTATAGTTGCATCATTGTATCGTATTATGAAACAAGGGAACGTTATTTCAAATTGAATTTATGCGGTCTTATGTTCACACAGTATGCACATAACGCCGTAAAACCGAGAGCTATGTGGCGCTACAATGTTAGTCTGCAAAATGTAATTTTGCTGCCCAAACAAAAGATTCGCAGAGGTTGCAGTGGCACGAAAGCAAACATTTATTTTGGCTTTATACGTTTGTGTGCTTATATTCTCTGGACATCGAGCTGAAATGTTATTTGCACAAAAACGAGTCATGAAATTAGTTACTTTATCATTAACTATTATTGTACAAAGTCTGTGTTGTACCGCAATAATTTCGAGTTAATACCGGCGCCAAGTAGTGAAAGCGTTTTAATCAGATATGATTAGTCCTAAGACAGTTTCCAACTTTACCTTGGAAACATTGCGATCATGTTAAACACAATCGCTGATGACACAACTCATTCACATGAGCTTGGGACAGCAAGTACTCAAAGAAAATAAGAAACTTCCGAGATCAAACCAATAAGCAATGGTGTCCCTGAGGCCTAGTTGCACCATTTACATATAAACACAATCACTCCGAGAGAGAGGAAGAGGAGAGAAAGGAGAGAGAGTTCGGCTTACTACTTTATCATCTTCAGCTGGGAAATGGGTACGCTGAAATCTGGATGGAGAACTCAGATATGTTATAAGAAATAAAATTAAAATGATTTCTTAAATAGAAAAAGAAACTGTTTGGTAATTGCCCTAAGATTTCTATACTCATCAAATAGTTTTACACAGTTCTGCAAATCTTGTTTACCATATATTCCACATTTTTAGTTAAATATTTCCGTAAGATTTTAGAGAAAACTTTCAAACCCCGAACTAAAGAAAATGTACCAAACGATTTTGTTTAAAATTGTCTACAACACTGATGATAAATAAAATGGCTATACTGAATACTCACAAACGCCTCAGAACGCGTCAGTCTCGTCTAATTTAACAGAAATTGAAATCATAAGAAACAGAAAACTTTTACAAAAATATATATAATTGTATACGTTTCGGCGCATTAATCAACATCTTACAATATGTTAATGCTATGCAGCACTATTTTGTTAATATATTCGTGCAAAGATAACACAGCCTCAGTATCTTCGTGTTATGTGTATCAATTGATTATGAATTCTTCTTGGCAATATCTTCATGAATGACAAGTACAATACCAAGCTATTGTTATCAATTTGCAGAATGTAGGTAGCTAAGTAATATATAATCAGAATTCATACAACTGTTTCTTTTTATTCAGCTATTTATTTTTGTAATTAGAGTGGAAGATTGTATTTAAACATATGTATTCATCTGTAACACTTTCTCTTCAACATATCGGTACTTTAGCGTCTTATAGTACCTGGCATTTACCTTATTTTCGTATAAACAGTTGTAACTATTATACTTCAAAAATTATAAATAAATTAACATAACCCGATTTAGTTTGTGATTATCTACGAACGGTAAATGCTGCTTACGAGCAAGAGTGCAAGTTCAAATTATAGGAGCAAAAGATGGATGCATCATGCAATGAACATTTAAAATAACACTTTAGAATAAAAGATGGTTCACTCAGGCATAATCCACATTTTGCGTAATTATTCAAACGGAACAAGTACGAGTTTTCGTTTAATTGCCCATTTTATGGACAGTCAAATGGGTTGCACTGAAAGACATAAGACACAAGCAATTTTAATTTTAATTGTTCATTTACTTCCCAACTTCTCAATATTTTAAAATATGCCACAGCTAGCTGGCGAGCATTTTGTTTATGACACGATAGAGGGGGCGGAGGTAAAGTATGTTCTTTAGCTTCGGGCGTGAATCGTGATTAGACGGTAGGCGAGAAGAGGAAGTCGAAGTCCATTTACAACAGTGCATAACTTTCCAGCCTTTCGAAGGTATTCCATTCTTTTATCCATACCTCACATGACCAATGCTCGATTACTTCATAAGTACAGACACTAGACAGAGGTAGCTAAAATCCATTTTTCTTTCATATAAAACATTCTATTAGTTAATCTTCTTAGTCATCACCTAATTTCTTTACTTGATATTCATAATAAAAGAAACAAGTCGAATTAAGGCTCCTTCCCGCTCTTCCTACCTTTACTACTGTCAGGTCAAGCAACTTATTGTCACACCACACAAATAAGCAAATCAATTGATAAACAACACATAATATACTACGCGAGAAAGCGTATCGGAAAAAAATCTCAACACAGAGATGTTTACCTGAACTTATCGCACATACATGGCGAGTCCAGTGTATGTATAGTCTGTTAAGATGTAATCGTGTCTTCTGGACAGCAACGTGTCATACATCGGCAGGCGCGAGAAATCATATACACGCAGCTTCCAATCACTCTATTTGTGTTTCGTAACTTACTGTACATCAACATACTAATATTTCACTCTTCTAATCGACCAGATAAGAGACGATGGCAGCGCTGGTCACCTGAAGGTGAATACGCCTCAACGCTCTGTCGAGTAATACAGAATATGATGTAACTCCAATGCATGAAACACAGCACCCACTAGATACGATAGAAAGAGTGTCACGCTAGATCAAGATCAAAGTAACACCACGTAATGGCGTTTAGGTAAACAATTACAAAAGCAGAAATAACTGCCAGCAGATCTACGCATACTACTCCATATAAAGTAACTTTCGCTATGTTCTTAGCCACTACTGTCGCATGAACATACCAAGTACATCGGGTACACATGAAATAAACCTTCATCTTACTACTAAGAAAAAATTAAAGCAGATGTTTAAGCGTATTCGCCGTTTACAAATGTGACTATTTTTGCGTACGTTGGACAGATGGACAACCTGAATTATTGAAGAGGGCAATAGAGCAAATGATACACGTACAACGAACGCTGGAGTTCGGGCCGCAAATTGCGTGGGAGCAGCATTTGCAATTCATACTAGTCACTAAAGTTATTTTCGGACTGCATTACTGCGGGAAAGGTTAAAAAGGACCCTCGTACTCTCGGTCGATACTATTCTGCCTGGAGAACTTTCCCTCTAGGCTATGCACCATGTAGCTATCAATCGATTCCAAAGTGGTTGGGAAAATGGAGCTCTCTTCAATAAATAATTGTGCGACTGGAAGAGTTTATTCAAAATGCATCAACGTTTTGCACGCTTTTATTTGCTTTCATTATTCCTTGTATAGAGCTGCTAATTTCGATTGTCATAACCATCCTGTTAACAAAGAAATCCGGTAGCAAGCAATTAAAGCAAACCGTTTTACTGGTAAGGAAATATTATCGGAAATACCTGTAACTAGTTTCACAATTAAAGGGGACAAAACTACATGCAAACCATTAAACTTGACTATAAATTCGCTTTGAAAATTCGTCACAAAATTGCAACACCAAAAGCCTAAAACTGAGACATAAAAATTAAATATTTGCGGGTACACACTGCAATAATGCATGAGAAACATACAATGAACCTTTAATTCTAAGGTTAGTTTTTTTAACACATTTGTGCCTTTTACTGGAACATTCTGAGCATACGTTATAACTATTTATCAGGATGAAGTATGTATGTATGCATACATTTTTTTCTTTTCCTTTATTTTTTACACTTTTATTTCCATTTGCTTTCTGCATTTTAACACTTATAGAATAAACACCCATGTCCAAGGCAGGACTCCAACCCGCGACCCCCTAAGCGGCGGTCGCTAGAGATATACTTTCCAGATATAGCGACCACGGCTACGAGGGTCAGCAGCATACATACAGTGAGTGTGAGTGTGTGGTGTTTAAGGGCCCGTCGACAACAAGGTCATTTGGGCCGCATACATACAGAATTCCTGGTAAAGAAATTTTAAGTATAAAAAAAGCTTTAAACAATTGAATGAAACCAAGAAAAATCCACACAAAAATTGCAGTTATATTCTTGTAAGTATTGCCATTTTGTAGCTGTGATAAAAGTACCTGGTGAATTTGACCCCGAAAATTCAATATCAAAATTTCGCAAATGTGAATTTTGAGGCATATAAATATCCTAAAAGTGGTAAAAAGAATATTGAAGTAGAAAAGCAGTATTGTAGCAATAGTATTAATGGTACAGTAAAACCTCTCTAAAACGGAACGCGGTCGTTCCAGCATTTATTTTCCGTTTACAAGGGTTTCCATCTCATAAAAGGTTCTAGTTGAAATTACAAAATAGTCGCACACGTTTACACTGAAGGAGTAATACAAAATAAAGTGTAAGTAATAATAATAATAATAATAATAATAATAATAATAATAATAATAATAATAATAATAATAATAGACTCATATGTATTATGTACTACATTTTTAACTTATAATAATTGTAGTTTATTGCCTAGTTTATCTGTATGTTTTCAATTTTCCCTTTCCAATCTGCATATCAACATCATTTGCTTCACCATACACAGCATTCAAAACAATGTCATGGCGATGTTTGAAAATCTCGTGTCAATCATTGGAAGCTCTGAAATTGTCTTTGCCTAATTCTCTTGCTGTCTCTAAAGCTTGAGTATGAAGCAATGAAAATTCCTTTAGTGCGCGAACTAACAAACCACTCGAACACAGTACGATTTGGCTCGTCATAACTCCGTAGATTTCGTGATGCGTTTTACATGCCTTGCTGTTCCCTTTGGCCACTCGTCTTTAATGTTCATGTTTTCAAAATCTCATAAGTCTGTGTTTTGCCCAGTTCAAACAGACAGTTAATTCTTTAGCTGGAAGTTCGTGCTTTTTGTGTTCACTAACTAATGTTTTTATTCCAGTGATAATGTCTTACGTTTAGAACTCATTTTACAGAATGTGTGTGCACACAAATTATGTTTTTAAAAGTCGCCGTAGTTCAGTTTTCTTCCATTCGCACTTGATCACTTGTAAGAACGACACTGAGAATGAACACAAGGTGTTCATGAAACTTGTTGAATGTGTTCATGGTTCATGAAACTTCGGTGCAAGCACAGTCGCCCACAAAATTATTGTTCTTTTTAAAATAGGTACGTTGTAAACCATTACACATACAGTAATCCCCTTTAATCAGGTTATTTACACAAATGGTTCCCGAAAAATAATGCCGTTTCCACATTAGGCAGTTTTCCGGCTCAGGATATAATTTAAGAGGGAAAAAGCTTCGTTCCGAAATTTATTTCCCGTTTTTTCCAGGTTTCTGGCATATAAGGGTCCGTTTTAGGCAAGTTTTACTGTAGTAGTGCTAGCAGCAGTAGCAGAAAAAGAAGAAAGAACGTAAAAGTAAGAGAAAGAGACTCAAACAGAGAAAGTTTAACATTTAAGTTAAAACACGTATTTTAATAGGAATATTTTATACAACACCAGGCGAAAATGTGCACTTAATTTAGCAAACCCTTAGAATGGAATATTGTAATTAATTTCAAATACAGCTTATAAAGATTTGGTGAAATGTGTTTTCATTTTCTATACATAACTTGCGAATGTACCTTAGTTAGCATACAACTGAAGTAAAACAGACAAATCTGTGGAAAAGGAAAAAAAGAGTTGCACAGTCAATCAACATGGAAAATACTTTTTTCTGCGCACTTCCAGGTTTTCCAGATTTTAAGCCCTTTTTACCTGAAAAGTATCTGTTCAAACTCTGTTTCTTAGGTCCTGTCGGATGTGTACGTTTCACAACCGACACTTCTCTAAAAGCGTTTTACAGAGTTCCTCCTTCGTACTACTAAGACTGATGGCATTCCCGATTCAAATGACCACTACAAAAATATCCATCCTGACTGGCATGGAACTGATAATGGATACATACAATCTACAGGGTGGTACCCACCAAATGATTTTATTGATTTCACGAGAATTACAGGTAACTTAGAATATTCAACATCTTATCATCAAAAGAAGATATGGATTATATTCCCAATGGAAAAGCCACCTACATTTCTTAAGCAACTCTCGGAAAAAGCATTCGTGTTGGCAGTTTAATCGCTCCTTAAATAAAACCACCGAGGCGGAGAGAAAAAACACAGAGACTTCACTTAATGGGGCGCTAAATTTCGAATTCGTCGGGGTCTAAAATCTGTATCTGCAATCTCCCTTTAATTTAAGCATTTAGTGATAGTCCGCTAATGGCCTAGCGCTGATTACATTTTTGGAGTTGTTCAAATGTGTAGATGTGCATGAGAATGCCACCAGCATTCGCAATTGCGCCGTTCGTTTGCGTAAACAGGGAGTTTACTTCGAGCGTTGACGTCACACGCTGTATCAGGATTCTGATGATGTAAAAACGATATATCTTGAGACTGCCCTATCGATTCCGACCACGTTTGCTCTGCTAGCCTCATGCTGATAAAAAACCAACTAAAACAGAGTGTGTTCTTTTCTCTCTGCCAGCTGCTTCAAATATTTATTTTAAAACAGCCGTGCACTTCACTGCTTTTGTGTTTTACTTTTGTATTTAATCAATTTAAATAGTAACTTTAAATACTATAACTTAACTTGATACACAGTGTTTAACAAAATGTACGCAAACTAAAAACCAAATGGCAGAAACGGATACAGAACTATTAGGATTAATATAATCCCATAATAGCCTTTTGTTTCAGCTGTAGATAACTTGGAATTTATAGACATAACACTCCTTTCTCAGGATACAAATGCCAATCTTGATGAAGTTTAACTGAATGCTATAAGTACCATATAAAGTGAAGCACTTTCTATAATTTTATAATTCATTTCACATACCAATTATACCAAAAGACAAACACATAATTTAAAAGTAGCTTTCAATTAGAAATTGTCATGCTTTTTCCACCCCTGAATGCCACTGTTCAAGCAAACAAGGAGGATATGAGCACATTTATCTTCCAACATTGTAAGGAAAAAGTTTGCCAGCATAGCAAACTTTCAACGAGATGTTGGGAGAAGGCATAACAGAAAATTCGATATTATCGATTAACTTTGCGAGAGCTTAGAACAATATAACTAAGATCTAAATAATACCTGTATTATTTCACAAAATAAATCTATAATAAATCTATTATAAAGCATACAATCATAAAAAAATTGATTCTATTAAACTTCTGCTTGTAATAAATCACTACATACTGTAACATTATTAGGATGTCTCTAAGAGCTTCTCGGATGTTTGCTAAGAGCCAAAGAACGCATCACTTCAATGAATGCACAGGAGTCACAAATAACAGAAGTTATGTCCACGTGGAATAAAACACAGTACCCCTCTCACTCTTCCGAGAATAACTAGTGCGTTATCCGAGAGATTCCTAATAAGAAAGATAAGGTCAGGTTAACCTTTTGAGTAGCAGGATAATACATATCTCTGTTCTTAACTGAAGGACATGGACGAATGGCTTGAAGCAAGTGGATAGCCGGGCGGTGTTCGCTTCATGTTACCGAGGCATGTAAACGCGGAGAGGCCAACATAAAGCAAAATCATTTATCCAACCTGATATACATTTCATAACAGATAAAGATTTTAAACCAATCATGTTTTTTAATGTTAGCGCTGATGTAAATAAATAAAACTCCAAAATTACACTTAGTGTAGTTTAAAGCATAAAACATGAATAAATGCACTTGGAAGGGTCTGAAAACCTTAACACATTTTAAAATCAATTTTCTGTGCTTCCCAAAACTTGGAAACAAAACGGAAACTGGCCATCTTTCCATAAAAACCATTCAAATCTCCATATTTAATGTGTAGCTTATATACAAACTACGTTCTTTATTAGTTCGGAGATAAAACGAGATTCAATACTTGTCTCCAGTGTAAAATGGGTCAATACGAATCATGTTGTAACCATCGGGTTCACACTGCACGCGGGTCAAGCTGCTTGGACAATCTTTTGTCCAAATAAATGTGTCCGAATGAATTAAGTTGGTGCCTTGGATTAAGTAAGATACACACATAAATATTGGACATGACAGTTACTGCTACTCTCCAGCAGTCGCACATGAAATAATGCAGCACCTTTACAGTTTACACTGTAGCTTTTTTTACGGCGCATATAAAATGAAATGATTTCACCTTCTGCACCCGCAGCGTTAGATTCACGAGGATTTAGAGGGAGGGTGGTGGGATTGTTAGCTGTTGCGGGGTATTGACAAATCTCTAGTGCTGATTGAAACTGAAGGTCCATCATTCATTACTTTTTGAGTAATCCATTGGTACAAGAGTGGTGAAACGGTTAAAACAATACAATGTATACAATGTGTCTAAACAATATTGACTAAAGTTTGAGAGGTTATGTTTCAGTTTTAACTCAATTTCTATTAAGGAGCCTATGAAGTGTGGCGTTTGTTTCTGTGCAATTTGTCTGTAAAATGGGCACATTGATACGAAGAAACTAAGATAACTAGGTAAAAATTGATTTAATCTGTTAGGCACAGTACACAAAACAAAGAGGAAGTACACCAAACCAATTGTATATATGGTTCTTTAAATTTAGAACTGGAGAAATCCACAGAAGATCAAATTACATACAGAAGATTGTTTTTACAATAGAAATAACTATTTGAGACGTGATGATTCCCATGTGTGAAGATTTACAGCCAATATCCTTTGATTCATCGTAAGTAACAAATATGCAGCACAGCTTGAGAGGGGTATCATTTCTCTAAACAATTGCAGGAATCCCACGAAGGCATAAAGTATGTGGTAAATTTAAAGCATTTACCGAAATTATTTAACTTCTTGTTAAATGCATTGTGGTAAGAATTTCATGCTCAAACTCTTGTTAGATTAGGCATAAACTTGCCATTATTTCGTCAACGCCAAGACTCGAGTACAATTCTCTTTTGTTTTCCTTTTTCGTCTTTAGTTGCCCCATCTTCTATGCTACTTCCTTAATATTTGACACCAATATATGAACTCTCCCAATCCAAATGCACTCTATAAAAATAAGTTTTATATAACATCTTAGATACACAGAGACGAAGAATCAAATGACTCCCCTTATGAACCAAACGATCAAATAATTGCTAGTCACCATTCTATAGTGAATTAAACTTGAGGCTCCCCAATTACTTGGCAAGAAAAGCTGCCCTTTACAGCACAGAGTTGGACACAAGCAGTGTAACAACTGCAGCTGTGTCCATTTCACTTTTATGTAAACAAAAAGGCTGTAAAAGGTAATATTGATTCTTAATGTTTGCTACTAAGTTTCTCGACCAACTCAGAACTATGCCAGAATAATTGCCATACATTGTTACCGAACGACTCAAACACCATAGAGAATGAACTAAAATGAGGTTCCATCTTTAAAAAGCGGAAACCAGAAAAACATTAAACACATTTTGCTAATACCTCCCTCTCTTTGTGTAAAATTAGAACAAAAGCTCTTTATTCGGTAGGGTAATAGGTGTATGTCATTCCAATCTGCAACGTCTTGTCACGTCACTCGGGCATCATTATCCAAGATAACCAGGACACCGACGCAGACCATTCTAAAGCAAATGTGGCTCTCTTGTGAAAAGGCTAATTTCAAAAATACATAAACCAGGTTCTTTTAAAGGTATGATCCATAGAATTAGAATAAATGTTAAGAAACATCACTCTTTAATCGGATCCATAAGCGAAGCCATGTATACATTTAATGGGGAAGAAAATAAATCGATTCAATTTGCCAGAGTTAGTCCCTTATATCCGTTGTGCTCGAATCTCCGAAATTTCACAATGTCTTAACTAAGATGTCAAAATAATTGGAAAGTGCCGCAAAGAACTAGATTAAACTTTGAAAATGAGGTAATCACGAAAAGGGATAGCGAATAATTTACCTGCTCCATCAAGAGTTTCAGGCTTCCTGCAGAGATAAAGTTTCTTGCCGCTTCAAAATTATATTAAAATAAATTGGAACAGCGACCCACACCTTCTTCCTGGGACACAAGAAGGATTAAAACGCAGAGAGATTACTTATGCCACAAGCATAGGAAATGAATACATACCGTAGTAACGCACGCAGAATAGCAAGTCCCTATTAAGGTAGCGGCAAATTAAATTCTGCCCAGAGCGTAGTGTGGCCTCTGTCTAGGTAACTCTCGTGTGATGTTTTACTTTCTCTACCATCTGCTTCTCACTGTAGTAGATGGTAACATACCGAAAAGTTCAACACCAGTATTTCACAATAAAATATGACATTTTTGAAACAAACATTTTGCGTGTATACCTGCGTGGGCGAGTGAGCAGCGTGACAAAATATATTACGTGTGCAATCATGTACCTTACACTACTCACTTTCGTAAAAAATATTCTTAAAAGAGCTTATTCTTACATCTATTCCATGTTAACTGAAATGGGTTGCGCACTACTTATCTCTTTATAGATACAATGGAAACTGAAGAATAACACAGGCTTAAGCGATCGTATGAGAGCTCGTCGCTAAATGATAGCTTTAACGTTGCATTCTCTTCGCATGACCAGGAAATAAAAGAATTTAAAAAAAATCTGAAAATTAAAACCAATAAAAATAACTCGTAAACGGCCACCTCTTCCTCTCTTTTCACACACACACACACACACACACACACACACACACACACACACACACACACACACACACACACACACACACACACACACACACACAGAGAGAGATAGAGAGAGAGAGAGATAGAGAGACAGAGAGAGAGAGAGAGAGAGAGAGAGAGAGAGAGAGAGAGAGAGAGAGAGAGAGAGAGAGAGAGAGAGAGAGAGAGAAGGGCATTTCACATAAAATTTCCTCTTGAACGAGATCCACAATTCTGTCTAGTAAAAAATTTCCTCGACGCTATGCTTTATTTCCTTTTTCATCTACACCGATACAGATATTAGCCATGATACTGAATACTTAATCCCTAAAATGTTCAAATTGTTCTCTTATTTGTATTACAACGCCGTTCGAACCGTAAATACCCCGACATAAATTGCAGCCTTCCTCCACATGAAATTAGCCTTGGTGAATTCCTTTAATTAGTCTGTTGCACGAGGTCTATAATCACCTTATTCCTAAATAAAACCACAAAAAGTGTTCTCAACCAGCGAACCTGTCTGTGAATCAAAACTACCGCGCTGTCCACTTCAATGTTGTGGGAAAGCGTTGACAGGTATACCTTTAACAGGACTAATACTACGTCTTGCACCATGTTTAGATAATTCACATTCCGTTATCTTTGTTAGCTTCCCATGCGGACAACATTTACATTCTATTAATTCAATTTCCATAGTAACATTAGACTAATAATTATTATTAATTCCATATCCAACAGTCCTGCATATTAAATATGAAAATTTTCTTTGTAGTTACTTGGGGAATCAGGGAGTACAATTAAGCTTTATACGCTAGACAAATATTTAAGAGATGGTCGAACTGAGCGACTCAACTGGTTAAATGCTGACCTACTGTTCCAAAAGTCGCGGGTTCAAATCCATCCTGAAACAATGCATGACGATATTTCAGGCCTACCAGTGGCTCTGATATGACCCTAACAATTGACAGTATCATTAACACACAAAATGCTTATTTGGCTGACCACGTAGCTCAGTCGGCTGAGCATCTGTCTGCCGTGCGAGAGTTCCTGGCTTCGACTGCCGGCTGGGGGTCGGGATTTTTTTCCAACCAAGATGATTCCTATTTTCCTCGGAGTCTTAAGGTACGAGAGTGCAAATGTGTGCGTGATCTAATGATTGCACAACAAAATCAAAGTTCACACCATCGCCAATAGGCGATATGACCACTGCAGTTAAACGCAGGGTATAAATGGAACTACAACAAAAAGTTTATTACTCGCCTCTATACCGTAGGTAGCAGTGTGTCTGCCTCACGTGCGAGGTCTCGAGTTCGTATCGCGGTCAGGTGAGTGATCTGGATAAGGTTTCCGGCTTTTTCCCTTATCCTGAAAGAACTGGTCTGCTAACACACAGCTCTATGGACTCTGGACTTATTTGAGCATCATTTCGCCCATTTAATGCATCATTCGATATGACTTAACTTTGGAGGACGTTAATTAAACAAAAAGTATATTATTTGTGTTTGCGTGGTTGCTTTCAGATTCCGTTTTCTTTGTAGAACAAGAGATAAAAAGAAATCAATAGCGACTTCCTGTTTAAGAAAAGAAATTATTCAGCGAAATCAACTTTTCAAAAATCAAGATAAACGCTTCATTTGTCATGAAAACATCTTAAAATATATAGCATTTTAAATAATTACTAGAGCCATTTTTTTTAAGAAAATGCACATTTTCGAAACTTTTTCATGTGAAGGATAGTTTTTCGTGAAAGATTTACTTCAAAATCCTCGTGTAACGAAGTTTGTATTTAATCCACTTTTCTTTGGGTATACAGTTCGCAGACAACTCGCTCACATTTTCCGACATACACAGCCTTATTAAAAAATTATTTTTATGGATTCAGGGATTAAAAGCCTCAATAAAGTGCGCCAGATATTCATAAAAGTAATGTTAAGAAATAATTGTAAATGTCCAGGCATTATTTAAGGTTACTGAAAACCGCACTTTCCTTTAACGTTTTCAACTAGCACTATTTAAAATACAGAAATAAAATTACTCATCTATGATGAAAGAAGGATATTAAATACAGGATTCTATTTACAGTTTTTGGGTAATTTTTGTACACACTGTATAAACAAAAACCAGCTATAGGTAAGAAAGTATAATTAACATCGTGCTTTTATACAGGTTTACGCTACACCGCGCAAAACACGACACACCATGTTTATTTATTGCGCTTCGTGAAATGCTCGCGGGCAAAAGTAAATGAGTAATGGCAATTTTAAAGTGTTGCTACAAAAGAGAATACCACGCTAGTAAAGTTCTTCTCATACTCCAAAGATTAACACAGCAATGCTCCTTTGTTGTTCAAAACAAGATCACATTTATTCACCATTTGCACTTCCATGGGCTCCCTACTTAGATGACAGCATCTAGAGTTTCGCACCCGCATATAGTATTTCTTTACAGGCGTTCACATCAATTTCTTAAATTGTTTTTTTTTTTCTTTTATATCTGGAGGTCAGTTTCAGTAAATAAAAATGTTAATAGTTCCTTATTAACCGTCTACTTGCACAATATAACACCAGCCTCTTGGCAGGAAGTAATCTACTCAAAGTAAACCATTGTCAATTATCCTTCCTCAGGTTCTTGATCAGTGGAGAGAGATACTGTCTCTAACCAGAGAAAATCAACTGTTAACTGGATGTTAAGTTGGCAAATACCTCATTTTAACCACGTTACTCATACTGGCACAATAAGAAATGTATGTCCTACTATATGGACCATATTGGATCAGAACCGGCAGTGTCGCTCAGCTATTATTACTTCAATTGGAATATTCCTGTATTTCGCTTCTCTTACTCCCTACAGTTCTAGGACGCGCCGTGGCTGAGTTACACAGTTCGGCTCTCACCTAGGCGGCCCCGGTTCGATCCCAGGAAACCGCAAAGTGAAATTTGTTGTGGACAATACGGCGCTGGAGCGGGTTTTCTCCAGGATCTCCGGTTTCTCCCACCATCTCATTACAACGGTGCTCCATCTTCATCTCATGTATCATGGCACCACCTGCGGTGCCGCTTGTAGTAAAAGCGTGCATTAAACACTACACATTTCATTTCATTTTCCTACATTTCTCTTCCTCTTGCCCTCTTTCTATATTGCTTCCCTCTTTAGCTTTCTACCCTCTTTTCCTTCCAATCTTACTTTCATTTATTATTATTCCTGTCTCCTCTGTGTAATGTGAATGGCACATAATGTTCTGGTAACTTGGCAATACAATGGCCTTCAAAGTATTAATAAAATTTATAGTAACAAATTTTAGAAGTGCACATACGCATTCGTTTTTTTTAAATACTGCAATTAGGCGAGTCTCTCATTGGCGGTTTATCTATAGTAATAACAGTAAAAAACAAGTATTAACTTCTCAGTCATCCTAACGAAATTTAATACAAAAACCGTGAAGTACACTACGACTATCACAACATACAGAGATAATTTCAAAGTGTGAATTGTGTGCCTTCTGAACTTCCCCGCGATGTGGTGCATCTTATTAAAATACTATACATTCCGTGAGGTTATGTACATAACTTACGATGCCCCATAAGAACAGACTTCAACATTCTTGCATTAAAAGGCAATTGCCTATGTATAAATTATCCACATCCAGCTTTTCAAAACCTAAACATTTAAAATGTGTAAATTAATTTAATACCAACAAAATTACGATTTATATCTAACCCACAAGTGCAATTTAGTACAGGTAACAAGTGGGACAGTTTATAATTTTAAATACGATTTTGGGCTTCAAGGTTGCCTTTCATTTATGTTGGTATCAATTAAAACAAAGCAACTATCAAAATATTCGGTCACGTTTGCTTACACGTAGAGATTGAAAGTCATTCTAATGCAGCAATAGAACTGTGACGTACATTACGTAAACATGTACATGTACATAAACTACATCCATTACGAAGCACCAGAAACATTCTGGTCTAGAGGTTTCACAGGCTACTAATTCTCCTAGGTATACTATCTGCCGTTTCTTGTTTCTTGTTTTAATCTCTTTTCCATTTTCCAAAAATTATTTTAGTTAAATCGACTTGAAATTAGGAAGCTTAAATATGAAAAAACCTGTGAAAATAAATTTAATAATGTACAGAGGTGTATTTTATACTAAATCCCTTGCATTCTGTTTTCCCCAAAATTCCTCGCTATTTGTTGTTTTGTTGCAGGTGGTCACAAGGTCTGCTGTTCCATCAAGCTCTAGTAGACTGCGCTCGAGCAGCCATCCTCATACCTCTTGGGGTTAGTATCTTCCGCTGCCAACCCGTCAACAAGTGTTCCCTGGTGGAGACCGCCTTCCTCCTCCTGGTGACCGTGTCCACCGTCAACATGCTGACGACAGTGCTCAATGATTCCCCTGTGTTTCCCGATGAGGATGATGAGGAAGATGTCGCCATGATCGGAGGCGGCCCGACTGCGTCCGGCTCGGTACCGTTACTCATGGATTCGCCACAGTGCGTACTATTTGGTACCTTCATGATCTGGTTCGCAAGCATTACCATCAATCTGGGTCCCACATTCCTCTCCGGAGCACTGGCTGCAAACTCAGAAACGGGTCACAACGCGCCGTCCTGTCCACTCGTGCACGGCCCGCTTCGTCACTATGTGCTCAACGTGCTCTGGATAGTAATCAACGTCATCTGCGTTTTACTGACCCTCTTCCACCTGCACAAACTTCACAGGGACCTCACCAAGGCTAACGTAGAAGCAGTTCGAGTGGCGGGTCTTGTCACAACCCTCGTCAGCGTCACGGCAGGGCCCAACAATAACTCCTCGGTACGTAACTACATTCTTGCTTCTCTTTGTATAGGGCGCATCTCAAATATACTTTCTTCTATTGCAGACACGCGCGTGTAAATAGCAGCACAGAGTTGTGTACTGCAGTTTTTAGTTCTGCGTTAAGCAAGAGACTTAAGAGACAGAAGTAAAGACGATAACTTCCGAAATAAGAGTACCAGAACGCTAGGAACGTTTTAAACTTTTCTGGCAAAAACCACCACTCCACAACCGATAAGAAAGGTCTGTGTACGTCATTCATCTTGTTTCTGTACGATAGATTGATCACCTAGATTGACTTTCTGAACAGCTACCGTACGGAAGTTCTATATCCATTCGATAATTTTCAGCATAGTATTTGGGATGTCATAAAATTCCCTTCACGAAATTGCATCACTTTGCTAATTCATTGCCAAGAGATAGGACTTTTCTGTAAGCACTTTTGCCTTGCCCAAATTTTGAGCTCAAATTACTTCACATAACGCGGTTGCAGCATTTTACAGGATTATAAGTATTAAGTCTATCCTGTGCGCTGTTTCTTTCTTAATGTCAGATTAATTTCATAAATAGACAACCAAAGTCAAAAAGTTTTGTTCAAATACATTAGAAGATGGCTGTTTCAATAGCTGCTTTAAAGCAAGGGAGCAGTACTGCAAAGCATTACCGGGGTGAGGGGCAGTTCTTTCCCCGATAACACTATGAAACCTACCCAAATAACCGAATGGCTAATTGCCCGTAGCCTACAATTGTTTTCATAACTGCTTTAAATCACAGACGTCCAAATAATAATGTAATCATTAGCCGACACCATCTCGAACTCTTGGAATTCTGTCATTGCGTAGCGCTTCTGGAAACCGGAACCTCCAACATAACAATGGTTAGGCTTAACAAGGGTGTCTGACGTTGGATCGCCTAACGCGGTTCGTCAAAATCTTGATAACCGGCAAAACAGATGTGTAATCGAGTTGCATCAATTTACAATTAGGTACAAAATACATATATGATATCTACTCGTCTTTAAGAATAAAACGTGGTTTTGATCTTATTCCCCTTCACATGTACAATGTGCTGAGACTGAAAATAGTTCCTTGCAAACGTTTTTGTATATGTCAAAAATATAGCTTTAAAAAAGTACTATACAGGCTTAAATAGTTGTTATACTATACAAGCCTGCATTAATTTACGTCACTTTAACGTAAACATTCTAACTTTAAATTTGAAGTCTTATGTTAATACAAACCTTAGTCACTTACAAACGCAACTTAAAGAATGGAAGTAATGAAAGAAAGAAAGCAAGTAATTTAACGTCACTAACAGTAATCTAAAGGTAATGTGAAGATGTCAAAAAAAATTGCATGTCTAAATTGCATTTACACTATACCTAATACCTATCAGTATGATACGCCTAAGTTGTACTTAGCTTACTGAGCTTGGTCCAACATCAAAATGGCGACAATTAGGTATAGTATAACGGGCTTTCCCGTTCAATATTTTAAACCGAACAGAAAAGATGGAAACTTATATGCAGCGAGTAAACAAATCGCTTTAAATGTGTAGAGCAGGTGTCAAAACAAAATAAAAACTGTGCAAATGACAACCGATTTAACTGGAGTGTCAGTTTCCAACTAAATCACAGCCTGCAGCCACAGCGGGAAAATAAATATCTGGAATTTGTACATATACCACATCGCATTCGGTGCCCGCCTCGATAGCGTGATGGTAGCATGTCTGCCTCACGTTCACGAATCTCGGTCAGGGTGACATGTCGGGTAACTCTAAGCTCTATAGACTTTGGGCTCGTTTGAGCATCATTTCACCCATTTCATTCATCGTCCGATATGACAACGTTGGAGGACGTAAATTACAACAACAAAAATCGCATTCGGTGGGAATCAACGAAATCTCGACGAATAGGCAAATGACTGCCAGACTGAACAGAGTAAAGGAATGTGAAAATGATAACCAAAGTTGCATTGCGTTTAAAGTCGGATAACAATCTAAAACACCTTTCTCTGACTGAATACTATGTACAAGCAGTGAATGTGTTTATTCACGTAGGTTTTGTATAGGCCTACATCTAATACATAAATCTCTAAAAAATGCAATGCTTGGATATATAACAGGACAAAAGCGCTCCATTACAAACGGAATACGACCATGGGCTACTGCACTGGATTTAATCACCTTTGCAGCGTGATTTACACCAAGTTCAAGGTTCACGTTCGGGTTTAAAGCAAGTTGGTACTTGGAAAAACTGTTGTACATGGCATCTTAAGGCAGGATAAATGCTGCAAAATGAGATTAGGTACTCTGCATGCAAAATTATTCCTAGGACGTCACTTTCATTCCAAATGAAATGCGCTTGTTTAACTGTGATTAAAAGCGACAGTCTTGAAATAAGTGTACCCTCCAATATTGCGGTGAATTCTCATTCTCATTCTCTCTCTCTCTCTCTCTCTCTCTCTCTCGCTCTCTCTCTCTCCTGTGTGTGTGCGTGCGCGCCTTTTCATCACGTAATAAATAACTCTTTTGAGTGATCGATCTTGTACCTCAACTGGATAACTAATCTCGCTTTAAACCTCGAGCCGGATTATTCATAGGCACCATTATCGGATATTATACACCTGTTGCTTTCTGCTTTAGACCAAGGTGCTGTCCTTTTATTCACAAGGGGGTTACTTCATAATTGCTTTTTTCAAAGAGGGGAATGTCGTAGAGTAAGAAATGTAAAATGTTGAAGTATATTACGCAAAGTAACAAAAATAAAGCTTATAAGTAATCTTATGTATTAATTTGCAAAAAGAACACAGTGAGAACTGTGCATGATTTAACGTATCCATGAACAAAATTAACCATTAAGTAAACAAAATGATTGACAGTCAGAACACTTACACTCCATTTCTTTAATTGCCCATTCTGATGTTCAAAAACAAATCAACATTACAACAGTATACGTACTTTATTTAACAGAAAATTAAATTTTAGCGATTCAAAACATTAGTTCTATAATACGCGGCATTTGTCTGGGTCTTAAACTTGGACCACCTTAACGTCACTGCAAGGAGATTCTCAGACCTTATTAACAATGTAAAAATGGATGTCACCTACCTAATTATCATTTGAGGTGATGAATTTGTAGGTGAGTTTGACTGATCCATATTTAATCATCCTTGCACGTTAATAACAATTGTCAATTTATCAAGAGACTTTACTAAGTATTCGCCTTCTTTCAAAAATACCAACCAAATCAGCTGAGAGAAGATTCTCATTTTAATACGAAAAATTATACTATGTTTACGGTGCCATTTTCCCGATTTTGTATTTTATCACAAGTTGCACCAATTTTGCACTCTTTTCATGAGTGGTTAGTAAAATTGTTTTATATGCAATTAGTAGAGAAACCTTTGCTTTTTCTACCATGTACCCAGTAAGTAGACGACGTACTGCATTTTGTCCAAAACTTCTAAATTGAAATTAACTGAAAATATATTTTAAGATCGCTGGATAGAAGTACTTATCTCGATCAAAAACGCAAGTTTTCGCAAGGAAAGTAGGTAGAAACTATAAGAAACAAACGATAATGGGTAGTCATGTGAATTCAATTGCTTTACATAGCACCTAATTAAGTTACCTATTTATGACTTAACCGCGGGGAAATAAATTTATACGAAAACTTGAGGCATTAATGAAGCTTTTACAAACACTAACAATTCCTGAGTGTAACTACGATCTGTAGCACGAATAGAGTAGACAGAGAAGGTTCTACATTCCACCCAAAAATAAGACTCAGATTTCATCGAAAATACACGTTTTGAGGTCCTTTGAATTAAAAAAGGAAACCTATTTTAGAAAAAACGTACAAGCGCATATATATGTGTGTGGTGTGAACAGAGTAACTCAGAAAGCTGGACAAATGCCACAGTTAGCATTTAGGTTCAACGCTTTCAAGGAAGCGACATGAAGATCAATAAAATCCTCCACCCTAAACTACCCTTTAGATGGAAATATTTCAAAAATGTTTTATCAAGAATGGCTCTAACGATTTTGATGAAAATACCATGTTTTAAGATGTTTATAAGCCAAATGAAATGTATTATTTGAACTTTCTAGAATGTCTGAATGAAGTCCTCTTCGTTCTGGATACGTTTAGCTAACTAGTAAACCTAAGATATACACAAAATGTTAGTACACAAAAATTGTATCTTATTAAGAGACACAATTTACGTCACTTTGGTGTGGACGAATTACTTTCGCGATATTTCTTGTTTAATGTTTGAATTTTATATTACTTATTCATTGTGTCCTGGCCGTGCAAATATAACGGTATTTCAAAGTCACCATCTTAGCGACCAACTCCTACAGATTAAATTCGCACTTAAAGCCTACTGGTTCTAATCCCATTATACATATAAAGAAATGTGTAATAGCACCATAACTACAAACGTCGGTCTCGATTAACAAAGTAAACATAAGAAGAATAAGGTTTTAAAGGGTATTTCTAGAACAGCCAGTAGACAAAGTCATGTAAAGTAATAGATTTTTACGGGAAAAATGTTTTAGTAACAGGGATAGAAATACACATATGAAAAACGAATTAAATGGATTTTGAACAGGTAAACTGTAATATTTGTTTCTGCTTTCTGCACATTAAAATGAGAATCTTGTCTCGCTAGATAGACTATAATTTACCGGCAATTTTATCCCCAATTTACAAAACCATGACCAAAAGCGAAAGAATTTTTAACTTTGGAATATTTATGTTAAACGAAGAAGGGCAAAAATATTTCTATAATTGCTCGTGCCTCGTGATGTTCCAGAACTAAACGTTAAACACAAAGTATAATACAAAACCCGAATTCTTAATGCACATTGTTGAACTGTTTATGGAAATAGTGTCTGCAGCAAAAGCGATATTGCCACATATTCGCGGCATTTTCTGTACTTAAGCCTTTTCAGTGAGTCACATTTTAACAGATAAATGAATCTTAGAAAATCTGGTATCCAGTTATCATGGAACATGAAAATAATCCCAGAAACAAACACAAAGGTATACGGCATCATTAGAATAAATTCATTGTATTCTGCGTGCAGCTCACTAAGGTTGGCAGTGCGATATTTCACGGATATCTGAGGGTAAATGCCCATTAGATGGCTCTAATGATGCACGAAAAACGACCGCTAACGACCGCTTCTTGGCTTTGCTGCTCTTTGCTTCTCCAGCGTCTTTGTTTTAAGAAGAAACAAATCCTGAATGGTTCATTATAATCATAACGGGCAACCGTTCTTTAAACTTTATGACTATGATGGTAGAACTTTAATGAAGCGCTCGATATTTATAATAAAAATATAGTATGCAATTAAGGGTTCTTTATTATTAGTCTTTTCTTATAGTACGCGATTCCAATTAGAGCCCAGCCTAAGTTTGGAAGTAGAATAAAAATGGGTGCAATGGTATATATAAAACTGCGAATATATGCAGGAGTACAGAATGTTCATGCATTCCTACACTACATATCTAAGGTCGCATTTTAGCAATACCTATAATAATTATTTTGTTTAGTCCCTAAAGTCATATGTCACACTAGGTATGGCTGGATATCTTAAGTTTTTCCTTTAGCCTTTACCTGCTATGAATATATTGGCAGTTTTGACTGTAGAAACAAATTAGGATTATTGTAGTTTTGACTTTATATTTTAAGGATTTAAACATGCAGCAAATCCACCATTCATACTTCAGGAATAGGAAATAATCCTATGAAGAAATGCTGAAATGAAAAGAAAAAACACTAACCAATCTATGGCAAGGGTACGCGCATGTTTTCTTGAGCGCTGGATTTACGGTGTGGTGCAGGCAGAGGGGAAGTGGGCGCTAAAGACGGGCCCTAAAACACCACACACTCACTCACTCTTTCGTTTCTGCGGTGTGATCAACCTGGTAAAACACAGTTAAGCAAAATAGCATGTAAGATAAGCAAAGATATAAGTAACGTTGCATCCTCTGAAAACATTCCTTAGTTTTGCCCACGCCACACTCAGATCACGGTTATACGGAGATAGACGACTAATACGAATAATAATGTGTCCCCCTTCGAGAGCCATAACTTCCACAAATGTTCATACAAATTTAAGTCATTTTCAAGTAAATGTTAATGTACATTACAACCACACCCGTAACAAGGATAAACTGGCAATTCGAGCGCACCAAACGAGCCTTTATGAAGCAAGCTTTAACTACAAAGGGATAATGTTATATAATAAACTTCCAAATTCATTTAAACAAGCCGCATCACTAAAAAATATTAAGAATAAAGTTAAGAAATGTTTGCATGCACACTGTTTTTATACGGTTGATGAATTTTTAGAACTATAACCACGTAAATGAGCACTAGAAGCATAGTATATTCACAAACCTGTAATATATGACATTTCTTGTAGTAAATTAGTCTATGCAAATACCACATGAAACCACAGAAAAGCTGCTTACTGTGTATATTGTATGTAATCAATTTGACTTTATGTATATAGTGTATTTATACGTTTTTACGTGTCTCATAACATGTACATGTTGCCAAGGACGAACTAAAATTCTAATTCTAACATACGATTATTGTAAATTGAACGAAATATGGCGGACATGATAAAGCTTAGCGTATTAGCCCACTAGATGTCAGTGTATAACACATTTCAATTTTCAAAGTTGCCATCTATGTTTACGGAGTTAAACGAAACTTACCGAATGAGGACTTGGGAAACCATCGCTCTTCTTATCGCGCGCATATAGTAGTCCATATTTGGGTTGAAATTACACAACAGTTTTAGACTACACACTCACGTTCCGTTCTCCATTGGCAGAGTCCATAGGGCACGAAAAGTCCTACAAGTGGAGGAGACACTAACTGCCACGAACACACGGCGCGTACTAATGGACATTTGTGAGGTTTATTAATTAAATATTAATAAAGAACATTCAACTGATATTTACAATACGTCTGTTACACGTTTTCACTTATCTTTCGGAGTCAAATAACTTCTGGATTCAGTGCTGTACAATAAGGTATACCTGCACTTTTCATGTGCACACTGCTCCACTTTAGTATTCCCCATAACAGGCATATCAGCCAAGCTGCAAGCTGCTCTCGCTAAAATGATTCAGGATAAAACCTATTAAGAGTAACTAAACATTATTGTAACACAAACTTCACTACACTTACTTAAAATCCTTGGGACCGGTCGTAGACACTGAAATCGTAAGTCAGGATTTAAAAGAAAAAGACAAATCAGTGGTTGAAATGAAATGTAGTAAATTCTTGCAAAATTTAAATAAAAACCACCCTAAAGAAAACTACAATCATTAAATCGTTAAAAGAAAAAGATGTTATATTCACTAAAGCTGAAAAAGGAAAAATAAGGATTTTAAATAAGACAAGTATAGTGAAGTTGTGTTACAATAGTGTTTAGTTATTCTTAATACTTAGTTTACTTCACTGTCAGCAGCTTTAGTTTTTTACATAATAAAACCTATTATTCACAATAACGTAGCTGTTAGTCCACAGATAATTCAGAACATTAATACACACTTTTGTATGTTTGAGCAACAATTTTCACGAGGTTCTCCGAATATACAGAAAACTAATTCGCACTTCGTGCAGTATACCATCATATGTCTAACAGCCAATAAATTAAAAGCAGGGTAACACTGACATGAGTGGCGTGAGGGGTAATCAGATTACAACAAACATTTTTCTGCCCATAAATGTAATTAAAAAAACTTAATTCAAGGCAATATTTAACTCAACTTCGCTTTGATAGCCAGGAGGAGGTGCATTGGAGGAGCACCGGCGCATGCGCAATTACCTGCGTCGTATGGAACGTGAGGGCGTACAGCGCGTCAAGATGTTCCTTGTCATCACAGCAGCCTACGTACTCTTCTGGGGACCACTTTTCTTCGTCACTTTGGTGCATCATCCTGCATTAGGCAACCAGCTGGGTTACGAGGTAATTACACAATCCTCATTTCCTCCTCCCCCCCCAATTCCCTTCATAGCAACATCAAGATCTGTGTAAAGATGTATTACTATAATAATTGATCTTCATACAAGAGTACCAAAAAGGCCAGATATGCAAGGGTGCATTTCTACTACTGTGCTCATAGATGCCAATGGGAGGGGAATGTTAAGCATATATATTACTTGTACTGTTCACGTATCTTTTGGCATAAAACATACGTGAATTTACAAGCGATCTACACACAAAAAAATCTACATCATCTATAAAATATAATTGTTAGAGGAGTCCAAGTACTTTGAAATAGGATTCCATTAGAAATACCTAGCTAGAAATACCTATTTCTAATGCAACGCAATCTTGAACGATTAGTCAGTTTGAGAGACTTACTTTTTGAACCCCTAAACAACTTACAATCCACAGCTAGAAGCAACTTGTTAACGTGGCTAATACCACTCACTAACATTCTGCACTCCCGGATATACTGTCCTAAATCAAATGCAATTCCAATTGCCAGTTAGTTCCTTCCCTTATTTCTAGAGGAGTTTTCTACATCAAAGCCGTAATAAAACCTCCAAAGAGTAAAGCTCCAAATCTAACTATGCCACTGGACACAGACTGAAGCACTGTGGCATTTGGGAAAATTTATACATAAATGGGCACGGACATCAACATAGAAATGGGTAGTGACTTGCGTCGCGGACAAAATGGCGTTACAATTCTAGCTGTGTATATTATCCCAAATGAAATGTAGTTACATTCAAAGTCCGTGAAAGGCTGTTTCTTATAAAAACAGATGTCTTCCTCAAACCTACAATAAATATCTCTTGCTGTTAGAAATTAGCAAAAATGTTCAGTTCTGACTATACATTTGCATCAATCATATTCCTATTGGTTTACAGATATAAATATCTTAGGGCGCACTACTTTGCCCATGCCGAAATTTCGTTTTGATTAAATTCTCCACCTAACGCAGAATATTAAAACGCTAAATTCTAGGAGATACTAGGTTCACCCTCATCATGGCGATTCAATAAAATCAAAATCAACATCATTCAAATAACAAAATGAATAAAAGTAATCAGCCACATGAGCTCTGAAAGCTTTTAAATGCAGGACTTCTGAAAAGCGCCTGGGTGTTCCTTAAACTCTCTTTCGCCCCTAGTTTTGAGATTAATCATGCCGATGTTTCAAACACAAAACAAAGCTATGATATCATGACGAGGTTTTATCTCTACTAAAAATAAGGCATCTGTAAAATTCAGAAAACAAAATTTAAAATTGGTTCGCTCTGCTGCAGTAGCGACGCATCAGAATTTATATATAATAAAGAAGTGCATTTGTGTATATAGAACTCCTAAAACGCGGACAACAGCTTTTCTTCTTCTACTTTTGCTCATTTTCTCTTCCTTTTGGGTTTTATCAAAATGCAAACTGACTTACAAAGTTGCATGTTTGTCGCCTATTTAATTTTGCACAAAACCTACGGGAGAAAAAACGAAAGAAAAAAAGAACTGAACGTATAGTACAACCTCTTGGATATGATAGAGTTGGGGCCTAATGTTTTACTTGAAGTGATTTGCTTAAGCTAAATTGAACCAAACATAGCTTACAGTATTCGGAGGAATTCAATATACATTAAACGAAGAGCAAGAAACTGCTGTTTGATTATGTTTAATTCATTCCACGTAAGAAAGACTGTACGGTTTGCTCAAATTCCCCTTACTAATATTGAATGACTGCAAAATTCAGGGCGAAAAAATGTGGAATGTTAATCATGTCACCTATCAATTCAGCAACTTTAACTCAATAAATGTAATCGTATGTAAAATAAGCAGTGAACGGAATAGGAATAATAGCTTAAACATATTTAAAAGGTTTCGATTTTTATATTCTAGAACACAAAATTTGAATTTGGTGTAAGGCATCATTTCAATGCTTAAAGCAAGGAAACCTACAAATACTTCACAATTAATGCCGGATTTAAGAGGTGGTAGGTCAAATTTTTATTTTGCTAACATGTAGCTTTAGGGCTCATTTTGCGCTCAGGACTTGGATTACCTGTAAATTGTAAATTTTTTATTTATATCTACTTTTCAGAATGCAATACTTTCTCTACCTACTAAAGGTAAGCAATAACACTATTATTACAGCAAGAACTTCAAACATTTCTATTTTAGGTTATGTTAAATCTTCCAAATTAACTAAACACACCACTTTTTGTTAATTTTCGACGCACCTTAAAAATTCAAAGTACATTGAAATCAGAAAACTATGTTCAGGAAACATTCTTCGCAACAAACACTCAGATAGCATTTAGTTTTTAAATCCGATGCTTAATCAATGAAATGTGTTATAGTATGCATTTTGACCCGATTCTCAATATTTAATTCGTGTTACAGATCACGCTACACGTTGCATATGTACACGCCTTCGTGAACCCGACATTGTTCCTGGTGTTGCATCGTGGACTTCGTCAGGCGGCTTTGGATCTGTGTTGTGGTTGCTGTTCATGGCTGCTACATCACCAGCATCACCACCACCAGCAACAACCACCTCCACCACCAGCCCCTACGCTGCTGCCGCCCCCACCACCACAGCTGCTCAAGGCTCCTCCGGGTCCTCCGATACCTCCTGGACCACCGCCCGTGATTAATACCAAACATCAACAGCTGCTGGTAAATCGAACCTATATGTGAGTAGTGTGATCGTTGTACACCGCATGCACTACATGTGCAAGGAATGGAGCTCGAGTACAAAATAACGGAAAAGTCAAATTGTCCGGGATTTTGCTATGCTCTAACCCAGGGTCCTCAACCCTGCAACAGGTGCTCGCTTCCCTTACACATGTAATCCCCCCCCCCCCCAAATGACCAAGGTAACGAGAGACAGACGTAGTTTTCAGAGGCCGAAGGTGCCTTCTTTTTTTATTATTATTATTATTATTATTATTATTATTATTATTATTATTATTACACCTCCAGCGTTGCTACATTGGACGTGAAATGACATTCATCTTTCAGATTGAGAGAAACCCCTGAAAAAACCTCAACCAGGTATCTAACCCAGACCGAGATTTGAACTCTTATACTTCTTGAACGGAGGCAGACACGCTACCCCTACGCTAGGATGTACAGCGTCAAAAGAGAATACGTTTCACATTGAATGGATAAAGTTAAGTGTTAGATTGTAAGATGTCTTTATTATGTCTCATTTGCACTGAATATTGAAAACCTTATAAAACGTAAATCATGCCGAAGAGATTAACCTCAAAAACAGCATGTGGATTAATCACGTTTAAAATATGAATGTATACGTCTTTGATTTCCTGTATGTAAAAATGTCGGCGCAGTGCCGTCACTAAAACTCAATAACCGCGGATAAATGCGTCATTCTGTCGCAGCATAAGGAAGAGTGACTTCAATTTCCCCTTTTGTACTTGTACTACGTTCCTAAAGGCATTCCATTCCCCTCCCAATAAAGAGGTCATTCACACTTATCTTTTCGACAGCTACTTGCAACACCCCCCCCCCCCCCCCGATTCATTGAAAAGCAGTACAGCATATAAGTGTCTGAGGAAAATTAAGTGACGTTTCACACCAATATAGATCGGGACGTTGTGAACCACAGCAGTTTAACAGTGCGCATACTGTTTTAATTTAGCAAAGCATTTCGGTAGTGTAGACTAATTCTTTCCTGAAACGATTCGTCCCATTTTGGCCATCCTCGCACCTCATTTCAGCTTCCAAGAAAGTGTGCATTAGTATCTGGGAGATAAAGAGATGCACATACCACTGATTGGGTAAAATGCTTCTTAATGCAAGATAAATAACCTGTCATTTGCTGTGTATGGCCATGTGACGGTAGGGGAAAGTTTAAACTGCTCAAATGTATTCGTTATTGCAACCGTTATTCGTTATTCCAGGTACGTGATGATGCAATTACAGTTTTGACTAATGAGTCCGTGTTAAATATGCAAAGTTTCACTCAAATAAATTAAAAAATAACTTCTGCGGTGTGATTTAAATGCACAATTTAGTAACTTATTACTACGAGATCAACAAAGTCTGCGGAAAGAAAAAAAAGTTTTAGAAATATTAGGGAAAAATTACGAAATAAAACCTCAAATGTGACCCCACACCCTCCGCTCAAAATTATTTAAATCGTCATATTAATATTTTCGCGCCGGTATCAAACATATTTACATAAAATCTTCCTAAAGTTAAAACGTGTGAGCTGTAATGATTACCATTTTTGGAAAATTTTCACGATCGGCCCTCTTAAATTGAACTGTGAGTTCCGTGGTCTTATACTGCAATTCAAACGGAATGTCTTCTTTTTTTTTTTTCATTAAGTCTCATGTCACCAAAATCATGTAATTTAATTTTTATAATTTTCCCCTTAATACTGTCTTGGCATCTTAGTGAAAACATCCTTGTTCACACCATGCTTACATTCATAAGGTGCTGCCCTGCCTTTCTACATCTTGCAGATTTATGTTACATATTTATGTTCCCTTGCTTCAACTCGCATCAGTATTTCAACTACATAGGTGGCTATACATAATACTGCATTTAGTTTAAAGAAGGAAGATTACTTTTAACTCAGAATAACTACAAATAAGATTTTCATAATGCAAGTGTTAAACATTTCCTTATTATGTGCATGACTAGGGCATGACACATTTTCAGTGATCGAAACACAATTAGATAAGCTAAGTTTTCGGCTGCCAACCCGAGCTTCAACATTCTATGCAAAAATTACTATGGATATTTTACTAAACCTGTCAAAAGCACATGGCCTGATGTACATACTAAGCTGCCATTAGTCAGGTACTTCATGAATAAGAGGTCGAATTTGGCAAACGCTGAGTTAGTTATTAGTAAAGTGAAAAGAATTTAATTACTACAGGTAGAAGAGCACGTTAAGATCATACTCGAGCAGTATTTAAATCAAGTTATTTACACGTTTCCCTTCTTCATTACTTATTTTCCTCACTGATTAGAAGTAAATGCTGATGAATACAACCGCTTCTCAACACTTTTTTGAACAAACGTACGGTATGCTAAAGGACTTTTCTGTGTGTAATTTTACGTCCTCCAACGTTGTCATATCGGACGGTGAATGAAATGGGTGAAATGATGCTCAAATGTGTCCAGGGTCCATGGAGCTTAGAGCTACCCGACATTCGTCTGTAAGAATAAGGGAAAACCCCGGAAAAAACCATATCCAGGTAACTCGCCCTGACCGAGATTCGAACTCGGGACCTCCTGACCTATTAATACATTTGAAACATTCGTTGACACTCTTTATACGTCCCATATTATTTCCACAGTTGGAACAAAATCTAAGCTAGTAAACGAAAGCACATGAGAGATCTATAACAAATGCACATGGTTTTCAGCCTCAAGGCAAACTTTGCAATAATTCCAGATCTTGTAAAGCTCATCTCGTTTTCAGCGCCAGTTCCTCGCTAATTTTTACTGCTCGACAAACACGCAACCACAGTATCAATATACAGGGACCACTTAGTATTTAATACTTATTTCCAACTTCCAACAAATACAACAGCTTCTCAAACCTACCCAATACTACAAAATAAGGTATCGTACTTGTTTGCCTTACTGGTCTGCTTTCAAAGTAGTGCATGTTTGTTAAATGTTCAGCAGACTTGGTGCCTGCAAACGCAAAGCAGGAATAACAAAGTTCGTATAATTCTCTGAAGGAGACCGATTGATATTGCCAACATTTCACACTTTATGCCTGCCCAGCATACTAAGCGCAGAACCACTATGTACATAATAAAAATACATTCTCTCGGGCTATCAGCCAGATAAACTGTGAAAAGCTTTCCAAGCTTTCAAGGGCTAATGTCACTCTCATCTTCAGGGAATGGTGAACGATGAATGACCATTCCCTAAAGTTAAGGGTTTGGAAACACTCCCGAGTTCACGTGGTTAATAGCCGGAATTAACTTTTCATATTGCCGCCTGGAAGAGCTTCAAGTGTTGAGTATAATACTCCATTGTATTATTTATCAGCATCGTCATGAATATGACGAGGCCCAAAGAAATGATAAGGGTTGAAAAAATGATATTTTTAATTGTGGAATGAAATGGATGAATCAATTCCTCCCAAAGAATCTATACCTTCTCTCTTGATCCGTCGTATTTAATATATAAAAACAACGCTAGGCTAAAATACACCAAAATATACGATTTTCCCTATTCCATGTCTAGTGCTTTGAAATTCACCGAAGTGAAGTCTCAAAGAGATTCTATCTAGAGCACCAACCGTAAACATTTAACTGCTCTATAACTACAAAGCAAGATATGATAAAGCCACTGAAGCGGCGCGCTTAATGAGATACATTCCTCTCCTTAGTTCTGGAAATCACATTACTATCGTAGTTATTGAATATGCTCAATAGAATCAGTAAAGCATGGATACACATTGCCAGAGGAATGCACTTAAACGCGTACGCAACTGTCGCTTCTAAGGACACTGAAATTACATTAACTTCCACTAAAGACTCCATTTCAATGAACAGTAGCTCGTACCAGTAGAGCTTATACGCACAAAATAGGGGAACTTCCTTTCTTCTGTAGGCCTTTATTATTCCTGGATTTATTATTATTATTATTATTATTATTATTATTATTATTATTATTATTATTATTATTATTATTACTATTCCTAAAGTGGAAGTAAACATACGAATTGTGTGTAGCTCAATCATATGTCATTACAGACATCTAGAAAAGAGTTAAACTAATGCAGACTTCATCAAAACGAATGGCATTCGCTTCCAAATGAATCCCTTATATGAGAATGTGAATGTAAGACTTTTTTTCTCCTAATGAATAAAATCCAAAGAAAAGCAATTGTATACGAGTTAATACCACTGTCAATAGGCAATATATTTATTCCTAAGGTAGTAGGCCGACAATATAACATTGTAGTTAAAGGTGGGAAATAACATGAAATTAAAAATAAACATGTCAGATACTTGTTTACTACTGGACTTCGCCGCCAATAGCTTTGCACACCATGACCTCATAACCAGTTTGGTACAGAGCATAGGCGGGGAGAGAAATATCTGCTCTCGCTCATATTATTCCAGGTTAGATGCTCGGCGGTGGAGAAGAGTAAATATTGCCTGCTTTTATAGCACATCTTGTTAATGGGGATGGATTTTCGACCTTATTCGTCTCTTGAAGTGTAAATTTGTGAATTTAGAGACATACGAATATCCTGTAATCCTGTAACATTATGTTTATACCGTTTGTCATGGAAATACTGTTATTTCTCAAAATCAAGTTCACTGGACCCTGCTTCCTTGCAGCGTACCTTTACATTCAAATATTAACTGCGAACGTCATAAACAAATGAGTACCTTACACATAAAAGACCAATACAACAAAACTAAAGATAGAATGGACTATGTACCAATAGTTCGATATGTACAGTTAATCTTATTGTCACAGGGAAACGAGAATATGATGTTCGGAGAGGAGCCCTGGGTTCTGGCACCACCTCAGCCACTTCTGCTGGAAGAGGAAGAGGAGGAGGAGGCGGCGGCAACTGCGGCGGGAGCGACCAACATCGTACTGCCACTCAACGGAGGCAACAACCTCATGCGATATTCGCCTCCAGGAGGGACTCCTCCAGAATCCCCGCCCAGCGATTAACATTAGGCGAAATTCGGCAGGAACAACATTGTCACCAAATCTTCACGGAGACCTATCATCCATCCCACTTTATTTGCCACCGGAGAGTGACTATTGTCATGGAATAGGACTTCGGTGAAGATTCGGCGAAAGTTGTGGCGATGGGACTTTGGTAAATTCGATATGAACAACCGAATATTACACTAATATGGTACTTATTCCTCCACGTAACAAACTGTGTTGCTTAAAATCTCTAAACATTGCGCTTCAGAAATATTACAACTACATTGGACACAAACTTTGGGGAGGGGGGACTGGAATTCCTTGTACAAATAAGAACCATTTTGGGAGTAGTATATTTTCGGCTTTAGACCAAAGGCCACACAACTGTTCACATTTCAATTTCATAACCACCACTTCCAAAATTACAATCTTATAACTTTTGTCATTAAAAACCATGTCATTTATAAATTATAAACACTCCACATCGACTGCCTAACGTCATAAACAACTACCGTAATAAACAAGTTACATAAGCTACTTATGTACAAAACAGTCCTTGTGTCAATGCTTTTGAAACCAGAGCAAAGATAGCTTTAGCACAATACCATAGCAGTATTGTTAGGGAATTTCTTCATAGTTCCAATCGCTTTCAGTCGAATTAGCTATATGGGTTCGTTGCTTTTCCCTTATCAAGTTTTTCAAGTTGCAGTCTAACTTTGGAGCCTCAGAATATCGGAGATTGCTTTACCATGACACTCTCGGTTACACTGCAATATGGGAGTAATCGAACTTCCAGCATGGTTACATTTTCAAGAAATCGTTTAGCATAAGTTACTACGAATGTTTCACGTTCGCTAGCATAATTATTTCAGTACGACTGACATAAAATGCTGATGTCACTAATTCGGAGTAGAATGGGGATAATAAAACAAATACACCCTGGTCGAGATGTAACAGTTTATCAACAAACAGAAACCATTTTCTATTATTTTAAAAATGTGGTGCATAGAAGTCGCACAAAAGGTATACCTAACTCCTGATGGAGTTATCAAAATGGTGCTGTTAAACAAGGGTACATTAAGCAAAAACATCTCTAAATTTAAGGAAGATCGTTTTCGCGAAATTCTAAATGCAAAAGTTTGAAATATTATTGCTATTTCTGTGATATCCAGACCAGATATTATATTCCATAAACTACTTTATGGAAGATATATAACTGCAATACGTTATTTCGTTATTTACTATGGTCTGGTGGTCTTCAATATGAATATGAGTGCAGTTTTATTTCCATAACTTGCACGATCAATAAGTTCCAACGTTTTGATGCACATATCCTAACATATTTAATTCAGTAGCCCGGGAGAGGGTCCTTAAATGGTAAAACGTAGTATGTATTTCTTAGTAATCATCTGTTTACAAACACAGAAAAAAACCACCGCGCACGTGTGACCATCCCAAGTCTTGTGGGCCTCCATTTCCAAGCAAAAAAGAACACAGAACTCAATCCACCTCAAATATTGACACATTTTATTCTATGTATATTTAGATTTGCTGCATCTTTTCTATGATTTAGTATAACGTAAACACTTTCTAGAAACACCAACGATAGCATATTCTGTAATTTTAACTAAACCTATCCTAGAAAAGTAAATCATGTCTTCAATATTATCGTCATATCCTGCATTATTTTCCAAATTATTGCACACTTTAAAACATAATGGCAGACATGTAAAATAATGAAGGCATAAAATGTCCTTTTTCTGTGCAATTTACATTTTCTTTCCATACTAATTTGCAATCTTAATTCGTGGATGTGATTTTACAGTCACTAGTACGCAAATTCCAATGACAGAATGAGCAATGGCGACTTATTATTATGCATTTAATGTATTTAAAAATTAATTATCACTGATTCTGACATTAAGAACCGTTTCTCCGAAGAAAGTTGAAAGTCGAAGTTGACATTGGTTGCAAAATTTGTTCCTTCAAAGGTCAACAGCACTCTACATTTCTGATTCGAAACAAAGATTATTAGTTATAAGTTTAAATAGCATAATAAAGAACTTCGGATCAATGTGTTCTGTTTTATGAGACACAATGCAGAGAAATAATCACAATTATGAGTTCATCTCAGTGCCGTATCAATCCATTTGATATCTGGCTGGTAGTTTCACACCCCTTTGGTCCACAATACTTCAATTAGCCAATGTAAATTATGGGGATTCAGTGGAAGGATATCTGCATGGTCCTCAAATTCCGTATTACTTCTAGAAATGTGCATTAACTCAACACATTCCTTTGCAAGAAGTTTCCACATCTGATTACGGAATCAGTGTTTTAAAGGGAATTCATTAAATTCAATTTGTCATAAACTTTACAGTTTTGACGGATAGCCACTTACTTTCTCCAGTAAGGAGATGCAGATAGTCAAAACGTGCAATAAAAACTTATAACTCAATCCCTTCCGTAGCACAAGAGCAAAACAGAACCTCGTGTGTTCTATACATATTGCAGATATTCAATGCAAAGACAATTAAGCCTTGCACACATATATATAATACCCTTAATTCTAAGCTCCATTCAGCGGCAACAAGCAGGATACGATTCATTCACTGTCTTCTTATGCCCATGCGCACCAAATGGATATTCTTTGTGGCCTATTATGATACCTAGCTTCCCAGCTGTCACGAATCTTTCTGCGATTGTAATCTTGGCGTATAAAGAAGTATAAAGAAGTATAATCGGGCAGTCTCGCTTTAAGTCATTTGATTATTGTTGTTGACGCAGTATAGGAATAACTGAGTAGCTTAACTGTTAGTTCTCAAGTTCGGGAGATCCGAGGACAGATACGACGTACTTTACCACAGGTATGAGAGCGCTGTCAATCGAACGATAAGTGCTGGGTTAAAGTGAAATAAGTCAGGACACCACACCTTGCAGGATGAAAAAAATAAATATTTTAGATGTAAATGCTCCAACATTTTTAGAGTACGTCTCATTACTTCTTGCATTCATGAATCGCAACTTATTCTCAAAGTGGTAATACGAGATGAAAAACGATGACAGCTACTAAAGCAAACGATTTTCATTTTGGTAGGATGCTAAAATGGAATCTACATTAGATTTGGGAAGAAATTTAACGAGACATAACCACTGTCTGCGGCTAGGTGCTTACCTATTACACAAATTTCAAATTGATACTAAAACAAACTGGGCCAAGTACAAGCTGAAAAATTGTTAGGATTCTGCAGTTGCCATTATTGTAAATGCACGAAGTCGAGCGCAATGAGAATCACAACAAAGCTGTGCTTATCAAACGGAAACATAACACAGTGAAACATCGCTACTGGCATTATGCTATTGATTACACAGCTATAAAAGTTCTCAGTACATTAGCGGAACATACCTCATTCACAGAGCTGATTAAATTTCGTTTATCCTCTACACAAGAAACTGTTTTGATCTCATAATTACAAGAATGACTACGGAATGAGGGCTGATTTATAAAATTTCAGAGTTTTTGTCAACCGCTTAAGCTCAATTTACAGAGTTCCTCTTGCTATTTTACTATCACCTTATTTTATAGACTGCTCTATGTTCTTAATAAATGTGATAATGTATATAAATGTAAACAAGAACTATCAAAGACAAGCAGGCGCTTTCCGTAGCAGTCAGCGAATGCTAGGGATCAGCATATGAAGCATTAATTTGATTGCCTAAAGTTTATTATTAGCAAAACGCCTAATTAAATGCATTGTTTCCTATTAATGGAGCACTGAATTTAAGTTTTTCAGCATGTGATAAAATTAATTTTAATGCCTTTCGGAAGGGTGAAAACATGTACACTTAATGCTTAATTTATACCAAACTCAGCGGTCACAAAAAGCAACGTTTATTAATAGAACTTAAATTACGACTGGTGCAGTGAGGCACAAAACAATTTTTTTACTTAATCTATGAATTTCAGGTTACTCTGGTCATTTCCGTACTTCGATCCAATCAACATTTCGAAAATGTTTATGTGACATCTTACCACTGATTTGTGTAATGTTCCATTACAAGGTGGATAGTGGTACATGCTTCCCGGATACAATGCTTTTAGTTTCCTCGAAAACAAATCTTAATTCAACCATTCCGTAGCGTAGGAAACCGCGTTTACCTCATATTCTAAACGTCAGTTTTTTTCGGAGTTCCCTGATTCTAAGAATACAAGCTAGCTCCAAGCCTTATGAACCTCGGATTATTTGTGCGCCATTTCGCCTCTTTCATTCATTACTCAATGTTACCTATAAGTTAAAGGATGTTAACCACTCCGCCAAATATGTATATTATCATTTTGTAATAAACATTGGCGTCAGAATTTTCTCGTAAACGAAGAATATGAGTTGTGATCTCCACGATCTTCAAAAACTACAATTAAGTTAGTAATTCTAATGTTATAGCAGTAAATCAGAAAGCGTCAATCCATCGCCCCTTTGCGTAGGGCTCTTTTTGTGTCCGCAATCAGGTGTTCTGACCAAGTTCTGGCAAAGCAGTTGAAAAAGAACTTGTATTCCAAGGTTTATCCGATACTCTTTGATTGGTTGAGTCTCAGACTACTCAAATTAGAACATTAGTGTAAATTATTTCGCTCCAATTTGGCCACAGAATACAATCCAGGACAATGAGTGCACAAACTGTGGACACACTAATAATGCAATAATTGCTTGATGACATGTTTAAGACCGTATTTAAACAAGTATCTAGTTTATTTTCAGACAATCTGATATTGACAGAGCTGCATTTATAAGCAAATTGGGAAACAAGGTTTGTGGGGAAAAACTCAAAGCAAGCTTCAAAGTAAGAAGTTAGAAATGTCCTCAGTGGTATAGTAACATGTTAACCTCTGGTTCCCGAGGTAGGGTGTTCAAACTCATGGAGGGCGATGGATTTATTCGGTAAAATCCTTAGCATGGCTTCCTTCGGAAGGTAAGTCCCATGTCATAGATTTAGGGAGGAAAAAAGGTCTCTGAGCAAAATAAAGTGGTCTTTCGCGCCCATAAATTAAAACTCAATTTCCAAACTGGCTGTAGATTAAAGGTTAATAATTATTACTCAACGACTGTTTCTAAACAATTATTTATCCTGAGACGTTACAATAGAACCCCTAATATTAACAGACACAGCATTTAAATGTTATTAATACAGCTCCAAATTATTTACAATATTTTGATATCAGTTGTGATCCCCTTCTTAGCTGATCAACGGAGAGTGCCAGCACTTACACACATTTGCTACCACTAACATTTCGACCTTGAGAATTTCAGCTTGTTGTTTACATGTTTAACTACTACATACTACCTTGCAGCGCTTTGATTTTTGCAGGGAAAAAAAATATATCAAGCAAAGTATCCAATGTAAGAATTTGATAATTAAGGTTTAAAACTGAAGTTGAATAACAAAGAGGGCAAAAACAAAGCATAATCATAAGATATAACTGATTATCTGTGGTATTTCGAGCTAATCAGATATTATTTAGGTTGACTTGCATAAAATAACTTTCAATGTGGCAATGCTTTTACAAGTGTTATCTTAGCAATTAATGAGAGTAATCATTAATTCATCTATCTGAATTGTTATTAATTTTGAAAATAAAAAAAAGGTACAATAAAAAGGTAGGAAGATCTTTTTGTCGACTGAGATAACATCTGATTAACTTCTTAGTAACATAATTTTTACTTTATACTGTCAGCATTGCTTACAGTAGATACTGTACTTAAATTCTATTTCTGTCTTTGTGCATAGTTTTCAAAAGTGTGTACCACATCCTACTTAGCTTGCTGATCATTGTCAATGCTGAACTATTGCTGTTCCTACTGGTTCTCTCCTTTAAGCTGGATGTTATTTAGCATACCAAAAGTTTCACTAATAAATTAAAACAGGCCTTGTACATAGGTTCCAAAACCAATAAGCTAGAAGTGCAATGACCAATTTGGTGAAATGGTCAACGCATTCCTACAAGACAGAAAGTATTATTGCCACTCATTAGATTCACAAGAGGTTGATTCCATGACGGATTGTGTAAAGCTCAGAATGGCTTTTACAGCCAGTAGTTGCCTATACTTTTTAGATGAATGTTACATAACAGTTCCCTGAAAATCAGATTACACCACTGCAATATACTTTCCTCCTCTTCTTAAGAGACCAGTATGTTTTCATTCATTAACAGTAGAGCGAAACATGACAAGACATCACTCTGTGATGCGAATAATGACTTAGGGTTAATGAGTGAAACAATACATTCATCCATTAACTTTTTAGATTCACATGCTGCATTATAAATAAAGATCAAGTTTTCTCATGATCAGTGTCAAACATTGCTTAACATTGTGGAAACGTTGAGTCAGACTGAAAAATTCAATGCCATAGCCGGGATTTGAACCACGGATCTTCTGGTTTCCGTCCAGCCGCACTACCATTGTGCTACTATGGCCAACGTGCCGATATGACATTAAATTCTCCAACTGACTCGTATTTTCCCGGTAAACCACTTAGGAGTTCTCATAAACACATGAGACAACTACCTTAATGGCGACTTACTACATGTAAGTACTTTAAGGCCCGGGCTTTATAGTTAACCACTATTAGGTTAATAGTATCGGCACGTTGGCCATAGTAGCACAATGGTAGTGCGGCTGGACGGAAACCAGAAGATCCGTGGTTCAAATCCCGGCTATGGCATTGAATTTTTCAGTCTGACTCAACGTTTCCACAATTTAGCCTACACACGGCCAGTGTGAAAGAATAATTAATTTCCATTGCTTAACATTGTTAAATTATAAATGAGTCGTATTTATTACACATCAGCTTCACTTACGTACCTATATTGAGGACATGTTTTGCGAACCATCGTTTGTGAAACATGTCCTCAATATAGGTACGTAAGTTAAGCTGATATGTAATAAATACGACTCATCTGTAATTTAATCATTATTTCGCTTCACTGTGGTATTCCAATACAGTTAAATTTCGATATATTGCTTAACTTAATATCCTTCATCAGTCCTACAAGGACTAGTTTTATTCCCAGCGTGTCATATCAATATGAAGGTACACAGGTAATCATGAGAAATTAATGCAATTTAGTCCCAAATCTGTATGGTACTCCTATTTCTATAGCCATCCTCACTGCCACACATTTGGCATAACGTCATTGTTCTCCATGAAGAAAATGACTCATTAATATAATTTTGTGCTTCAGTGTATCATAGTCCTTACAGATTGGAAAATGACTCATGCTCGAGACATATTCTTAAGTTTGTAGATGACTCATTAATGAAGTGATTGAGTGGTTATTCTCAAAAGTTCAAAATAAATTAGACCAAATGAGCCATTTTTTCTAATGCCTTTGTTGTAATGGAGTTGGTGAAAATGAAGGATGATAAACTTCAATAGGAATGATTACCACAACTCTATATAACCTGCCAGTGTTTACAAGTATGAAATAATTAACTTTCAAATTACTATAGTCCTGCTAACTTAACTAACTCAATTTTCACTCTTTTCTGTATAAACAATGTAATTTCTAAGAATAGCTTATTAACAAAATAACTGAGATATAAGGAGAGGAGACAGTGGAACAAAGCAAGTAAAAAATCTTATGGAGAGGCCACAGTCAGGAGAGTAAGAGAAAGGAATAAAACAAGAAAACAGTTTACTTTTGTTTCAGAGGTGCATATTTGAAGGTATTTTCTGAAAAGAAACCTTACCGGATTGCGCCTGAAAAGACTAGTTTTCTCCCTAGAATTACCCTTGAAAAGCAGGAGAGTGAGGAAATTTGAATGGTTGCATTCGACACAGATTACAATGAAAATCATTGCCCTATATTAGAACATGGATTTTGAGAAGTATCTCTTTGACTCTTACCATAATCATGGCCAAAGAACACTTTGCATGTCAGCATTTGATTTGAATTATTAAAGACAAGTTTCAATACACAATTTCATGTGATACATATCATAAGGGTAACAATCACCAACTTTTAAAAACATCCAGTGCTGAAAGGCAGCATTGGCAATTTTCATGTGGCACTGCATAAAGTTAATAACATCATTGGTAACTTGTCATCACACATTCTGAGAGCATTTTTGCACTACTGCATTTGTCTGTTTCTCCAGTAATTTTAATTTGCCAAAAATGAAGTCTCTTTACTGATTTCTATTATGAAGACTGGTTTTTCTCTGGCGTAAATAAAACGATGTATATTACTTGAAGAGAATGCATATGTTGTCTAATAGGTTAGACTTCATTACTTATTCTCCAAAATATCTAACACAAGTTGGTGATTCACTGTCTAAGTATCTACATATATAGGAGCTAAGAACAGCTGACAAAGACCTTATAAATCAAGCAGAAGACTACAATGCCATAAATTCCTTTGAGTTGCTTAAAAGAAATTCCCAAACAAAGATGCAGTTCACAGTTCAGATTAATATTAATAAGGGAATTTGTTTGGAATGTCAAAACAATTTTTATACCTTCCTCAAAAACTATTTACTGACTGTGTGCTCTCCCTGCAGTAACATATAGACTCCACAGTTCCACATATGTAGAACACCGGTAGAAGCTTAATAATAGGCCCAATAAAATAATTTTTGTGTCAACCAAGTGTGCAAATTATGGAAATATTTTCCTCAGCAATTCTGCATGTAACCGAGGACCAAAGTGAGTTTTATAATGTTTCTGGTAATCTTTTTACTGTGGATGTCAACTTTGTTAATCAAGACTGAAGGGTACTTTGCAATAAATTACACACAAAAACTTTAAACCAAAGTTACTTTGGCACATTCCTCAGTACCTTCACTTTCACCTTTTCATAGTATCAACACACAAAAACTGGTAAGAGAATGCCATATCCCTTTAGTGAACGCTACTAGGCTACATATGGAAAAGCTATTAATCAGATTATGTCTCCCTATTTTTTTCCTTCTAAACAAGGGAGCAAGTGTCAAAAATTTTCCAAACCAAATCCAAAGCACTGCAGTAGCAGTTGCACATTCATTTAAATATGCATTAATATTAATATCCATGATAATACTGGAACTTTGTGAGCTCAATATATTTTATGTGATGTGTTAACATTCCACCATTTTGTTTTGTCTTTTATTGCAAGAAGGCTCAACATACAACATTAAAAGAAATCAATTTGCATGTTTCTACTTCTCTATGAGGTGTAACAACAGTGGTTGTATAACAAATGTTAATATATTCAAAATGTTATTTCTTTGACATACAAACAATTCCTTCTAGTCTTGCTGGAAAACAGTGAAACCAAGTTGATATACACAGTAAAAATCTTCATTGATTAGTGATTATTTTAGAAGCTCAATGACTGAAATGGCCTATTTGTGATACCTACTTGGCCTAATCAAGCAAAAAAGAGTTTTTGATTGCACTCGAACTTGCCTAACGACTTGCATGACAGTTGCTAAACTAAATTTGTAAGTTTATAAAACCAGTAAGCTCTTGCATTAACTGATTCATTACATCAACTCGGGAAAAAATTGGGTACTAGCCAAACAAAGAAATTTCATATACCTGAAGTTCCATGAATTATTGTTCTTATATTCAACTTTTGCAAATTAAACTGGTAAACACAACAGGTTCACTGCAAATTTTCACATGAAACTTCAGGCATTTAAGCATTCAAACATATACCAAAATTATTTCCTTTTTTGGCATACGACACAATCCAAACCAATTTGGAAACCAGTTCCTTCAATTTCAGCTCATAATTGTACCTTACTGAAACACAGCAGATAATTTTGCAATGCCTTGTACACATCAAATCGTTAGGCAACAGTGAATGTAAACAATTTCCCCCCCCCCCCCCTATTCTAATCTGGTTGGCTGCATGGCAATTTACAACCATATGCACTTTAGCCAGGCAGATACAGCATTTCTCCAGTACCCGTTAAGTTCCTTACCTACATCCTCCATCCTCCATTCTACATTAGAGAATCACACCAAGAAAAAAAAAGTGGTAGCTAAAATATCAGTGCCTAAATAACTCCATGAACTCAAAACGTATTCTAAAAATAGAACAAAGAAAGAGAAAGGGAAGTTATACCTCTTCTCTTTTTTTAGAAAATAAAACATATTTATATACAATGGCTTGAAAAAGTATTGAATAATATTATAATCCAAATATGTAAATATAACTTACATTTTTATTAAGATAAAACTGATGAAAAGCATGTATAAATATGCAACAAATAAAAAAAAATACATTTTAAATTGAAAAGCATTAAACAAATTAATGATGATTTAAACCCTTTCCCAGCTTAAAATGAATGAAAATTTACATCAACATTGGAAGATACATCTTATCAAGCAATGGGGAAACTCAAGACTACAGGATAACTAGGAGCTAATGGTTAACGATTAAACAGAAGGTCATCGAGAACATGGAGACGTATCATATGCATTTGTACATCAAGCAAGAAGCTCTTCAGCATCAATATTTATCACAAGTCATCTGTATCATTGGTTTGTATCAATATATACTACAAATAATCAACATTTTGTGTAACAAAAATTTTACTTAATGTATGTTGGTCACTTTTTCCATAGTTGCCAGGTCTTATGGAATGACCCAAGCATAAATGCACATTCAAAATAGATTTATTAAAGCACCCCAACCTCCACATTGGATTCTACCCTCAATTGGAAAATCTTTAGTTTAATTTTATTTTTTCAAAACCTCTCTAGGGGTATTGATAAAAATATTATGCACACAATGTGTACACAAGTATAAACTATACTTTAATCTTAATAATCTTATAGGAAAATTACTATCCTGAATGACATAATATGAATGGAAGAATTACTTTTCATTTAAACTGTGCCCAAACATGGAATATATACAAATATGCTAAGTGCAGGTAAAATACAACAAACCAGACTTATTTTCTCTACCACTTAGCAATGGTAGGTGGAGAAAGTAAAGTACTTCACTAAAAAATCTGATTTTGAAATTTCAATGAAAATGCACTTCTTGAAATATCCTGAACCATCATTCCAATGCAGAATAGGTGGGAATAAGAGTTGCAGTCACGACTTTCTTAGCCAAACCTTATACAAATAATACTTAAAACAGTTAATTCTTCTACTTACTTCAGGTTATTTTAGATGAACATTTGCAAAAAATAGTTTCATTACACATTTCTTATTGGTACAAGGAAATAAAGGATGCTTTAATAACAGCTACATATTTAAAAAGAGGTCTGATATGTACTAACTTTGCGATCTACTCTTTGCAAGGCTGAGAAACAAATATCTTTTTGTACTTTAAAAAGGTATAAAGTATTTCATAATACACTGAAATATATTGGAAATGATAAATACTGACTTAATGAGATCTACGTTTATTGCATAGTTAGTCTATACCTGAGAGTTCACCAGTTCACAGAAATATACAACATTCGTGCAGAATCAAAAGTACTTCATGAAAAGCACAGTTATCATTTAAAGCACAGTTATCATTTTGTCATAAAATATATCTTAACCATATTGATTATAAACAAAACTGTCAAGAACCACTTTTTATGAAATATGCAAATGAATAAAACTATTTGCAGTTAGAGTTTCAAGAAACTATGTTGCATCCTTGGAAGACAAAAAATTTAAATTCCAAGATTGGTATTTTGCCAACTTTTCACTTGTGATTTGCATGCTCACACAGGAAGAATATTTTATTAAGAATAGTTTTAAAGGTTTCTTAAAATATGTATTTCAACATTAGGTGACAGAGAAAGTATACAGATGTGTGTGTATGTACTTTGTTTAAGAATCCAGGCAGAGCATTTTTACAAATATCCCCTTCTAAAAGAAACATTTTCACAGTTGTCACAAAAGCTCTTCAATGGTTTTTATTAAAATGCCATCTATTTGAGGTACTGATATGAGTAAAACATAAATCTACCTGGTAGGTCCTCTTCACTCTGATGGATTATACAAGATTCTGTATAATTGGGAAACAAGAGATGATCAGAAAGTTATTACCGAAAAATATTACAGCTCCTTAACCCTTTCACCGATATGGATGTCATATGACGTCCAAGTTAAAATGCCCCAAACTGATATAGACGTCTATAGACGTCCTGTACATACATTCATTTAATGCTTATTTCACGTCAATTATTTTAATCGTCCTATTTTACAATAAGTTTCAATTAGTTCTATAAGGGATGTAAGCGTACCGTTACGCCTCAAAACCTGGATAAACACCGAAGGGCACATCTGCAAATTCGCACCAAATAATATTGGTTTCCTTGCGAACTTCTTTTTTGCGACACACTAGACATTTTGGAAATAGTTGACTTTTTTGGTTGTGGGTGGTATTCTTTTAGGAAAGTGTTTTCTCCCAAGTATGAGGGATGTTGTAATAGTGGATTTCTAAGCTCCCAGTATAAAGAGGCCTCTGAGTATTATAGTACTCAATTAGGTTACAAGCCATTTATATGCACAAGTACAGGTAGGAGAATGTCGCCTGAATTTACAGCTCTGAAAATTACTAAACAATTGTGTATGATTACATCCAGTGGTATAAAAGTACTTTTTTTTACCATTTAACTGCTTTTCGTAAAGAGGGATAGCCAGTAATAGCTGATCCACAAAACCCATATTTGACCCATTATTTTCCCAAACAGTGGAGTAGCTAAAATGCCATCTGTAGACCAGTACACGTCTAATGTAGGCTTACAAAATATAACATGTGCACTGTCCACTTCTGAATTCTCCTCTTAGCCCTAAACTACCTTTAGAGGTCAGGGCTTCTTTCATCCTACTCACATATACCTCCATTTGTTTCCATGACAATGAGAGACCCTAAGTCAGCTATAACTTTTTTGTGTGAAAATGTCAGTTGCTTGGATGTCAGAAGTTAGCTTACAGCAGAAAATTTTATTTGCATATATGTCTATTTGTGTTAAGAGTTATTTTGACCACTTCGCAGAGCTGATTCTCCACAGACACCTGAAGGAAGCAGGTCATTCACTTCCTCACTGCTCCCCATATCCTAAACACCACCTTCATAATCGCACAACAAATCTTCCAGATTTTCCAAAGTAATATCAGAAGCCCGTATACATCATACGCAAGCTAATTTATTTGCTACATTACCGGGATAAGCCATGGTCAACATTGAAATTTAACAAATTCAAATTTACCATTCATTTAGCTCTTGATAGCTATAAGAAATCACTCTGAACACAAAGAGTATAAATAGCTAAAATACTGAGCGAAAACGGATGCATAAGGCTACTAGACACTTTGTAATAACAGATATGTAATAACAGATGCTGACAGAGAGTTTTCTTTCCAGTGTGTGTGTGTGTGTGTGTGTAATGCAACACATACTCGTATGACTATCGCTTGGTATAGCATAAACTAAAAGCTAAAACCTTGAACTGGAGAAGTCGCTTGTGTAGCTATACATACATACATTCGTTCGTATACACACAAAACAAAATGACTCAAATAATAGGCGCGTTTGGAGCAAAGAATGGCTTTTGCTAAAGTGAAACAGAGTAGTGAAATTTCAACATTTTTTAATATAGTTTCTACTTTATTGTTACTGTAGATGTATACTGCCTTTAATGGGTTTTAAACCCATTTTTGTTTCGTTAAAATAACTTAATAAATACGAGAGATACGGAATTGTATTTATGATGCATTTTTACAGCATTTAACTATTTATACCTTGTTTCACGTAAGCTTGCCCAGTATCTCTTAGCGGTCACGTGACCTCATCACCTCTCATTGGTTGCTGTTACGGTAATGACTGTCGTGCGGTAAAAATTAGTTCGTTATTTAACATGGTGATATATCATTATATGTTGGAAGAGAATTGTCAAATTTATATTTTCGTAACTGTTTTAATTAAATGTATTATGCAACAGAGTTGATTTATCTGAAATGCATGTTAATTCTTAAACGAAGTAAAGAGGAGGTTCCTTTGCCCTCAAGCACATGGCACGATAGCACTAATTTTGGGGTAGTGGTGACATTTGTTTATATGACTTTTATCACTGACCTTGTTTTGAACTGGATTAGCCATGCATCGCCATTCGAGAGTGCGGGAGCTAAATTATTTTATTGATCGTTTATTGTGCATGTACTTATTATATGTATAATGGCAGAGTCTACCGCCAGTTTTTCGCTGAAGTATCGCAAGGATAATTGTTTACAAACAGGCAAAAAAAGAATGCGGTGCATGTGTTTAATGCACTCACAGAGAAGGATCCGTCTTTGTCAGTGAGAGAAGTCGAACAGCTGTGCTCTGAAGTTACAGGTGTGAGTGTTAGATCCGTAGGAACATCGCGACATGAAATTGAGGAAACAGGAAAACTTACCACTCCAGGCAAAAGCAGGAATAAACAAAAGTGCGTGCTCTTAGAAAATACGTAAAAAGTGTTGTGTGTCGTCATGTGTGTAGTTTTTCTTTAGAAACAAACTCTCTAACATAAGTAACATTTCGTCTGCTGTAAATGAGGATGCAGATTTACCAAATTTCAGCAGATTGCTTATACAGCTGGGATTTGTGAATGAAAAAAAAGGCAAGAAAAATGTGCTAAAAGACAGAAGCGATATTGCTGTGTGGCGAAGACGCTATTTAAGGACAACCACACTGCACCGAGATACAAATCGCTAAATATACACGAAGAACACATGAAAAGTAAAGTATGGTGTGACACGACTTTTCAGACTGAAAGACAAGGATTTTTGAAAGGTATGTGTGCTGGTTTAAAAAATCCCAGTGGAAAAGGCCAAAGGCCTTTCATTATAAACTCTTTCAGTTTCATTGTTCATTCATTCTGTTTCAATTTGCTCAGCTCATTATAAACTTGTATTATTGCATGCCTTCATATCCTTATTTGTATGATTTTTGTATGATTTTATTTATATTCCCGGCAATTATTACGACATTTACTACAGGTTTAAATGTGACGGGAATGCACCGCCTATGGCCTATGACGTGAAAGCATTAGCCAGTCAGGGCGAGGGGGAGGGTAGTTGAACGCGGAGTGATACATTTCAGCGGGGCAAGGTTATATGAAACAGAGATTAAATGTCTTGTTCTGTTTATTGGGTATACGTTTCCGGCCCCTGAAGGGTTTAAATGGCCATTGGCAAAGCGGTTAAACTGTACAATTTGTATTAACTTTTTGGTAGCTTTGTTAATTTGAGATATTTTCTGTTGGTGTTAATTTTCCAGTGTTTCAACTCACCCAATTTTTAACCCCGGAAAAAGCCTTAACCAGGTAACTCGCCCTGACCGAGATTTGAACTTGGAACCTCTTGAACGTGAGGCAGACACACTACCATCTACACTACCAAGACGAGTGAGAATTTACTGTCATGCTAGTATGTTGGTCATGATATCTCAATGGTTAAGAATAACTGGACGGAGACTGGGAGATCCGTTGTTTAAATCCTGTCTATGGTATTGAACTTTTCAGTCTGACTACCTATCTTCCTCCTTAATGACATGGCATTGTTTTGCAGTAACGGGCCACACCTACATTCACCTTTGTTCCAGAAGCAGCACTGCATGGTATATGCCATAGGACATAACACTTTTGAGAGATACTATATCTGCCCATTTTTAAGGGCCTTAGATTCAGCCTTAAAGTATCTATGAACATTGATTACAATTTCCCTAACACATAACTGCAATGGCTTTCCCCTCTTTCGAAACCACTTGAACATTTCTGACCTCAGCATTTTATAACACACTGTACTAAGTAGTAATTCTCTTCACTGCACAGCTGTATGGTCATTGTCGTGATAAAGCAAAAGATGTAGCACAATTCAAACATCCAAACAAAATCCAATAATGCAAAAACAAAACTCTATGCACAAAAACTAAGTAACATTATGGTCAACCTGACAATCATGGTGGGCTTGACACAAGTGGAATTATTCTTTCTGCCCTGCCTGTTATTAGCTGACGCTCTTGGCTGTTTGTCTAGAGTAGGTAGTATTATCAAGTTATTTCTCATGAGCTGCAGTTATTCAAGCTTAAGTTATCCATTTCAAATTCTAGTGGAACAAAGGACCACACCTGACTTTATGATCTAAAGGACAAGAACGATTTCATTCCATCAATTAAAAAAATGCTCTTATTTAAAAACATACAGTTAATATGAGCTCTATATTCTCATTATGCGTGTTTGGAGGAATTTAATAACAGTGACCTTTAAGGTTAAGTGGATGCAACAGCTTTCGAAAATAGTCCCTCAAAAAATTAAAATGTAAGTGATGGAGTGTTAAAAAACGACTACAAATATATTTTACTAACTCTCATTTTCACATGGTGCCACTGGAAAAAGCAGGAAATACTTGCAAATCTCCAAGCTAGAGGAGGAAAACTTGGAAGCTACTTAATTCAATAAAATTAAACTTTTTAAATAAAGAAAATTGACTTGACTGAAATAATCCTGAAGTAAATGCGGTAATTTTCATTTATAAAGTTTGGCCTGCCATTCTCTCGCCCTGACATTTCTTGAGAGGGGGATGTTCGATGTTGCCAGTCCTTTAACGTGCATTTTAAGCAGAGAAACATGCATATTTTAAATGTGTCATGCATTTGCAAATCATTTGCAGATGTACTTCATAAATGTACATGGACAATATACATATTTATGATCACAGAATAGTTGCATATATACCATTTACCAGAAAAGAAATAACAAACAGCTATGTTCACTGAAATTGGATATAACATTTACATTCAATCCAGTGTGAAGACGAAGCAATCCTCGTAAATGTCAATATCTTTGGCTTCATCACTTGAGTTGCTGCTGTTGTAATCTTGGCTGAAAGAAATTATCATCTCCTCCACACGTGTTTCCACTATGCAGTGTCTTCCTTTGCTTGCCTTAAAAGTTTCCAGGTATGATCCACAACAATTTTCTATTTATCCTCTGACACTTGTTGAATTCCTTGCTGTTCATCAGAAATACGGAACACTGCATTATGTTCCGCAACAAAAACTTTTACTTGTGCCCAAATTAAATGAATAGCATTGAAATGACAATAACAGGGAGGGAGCCTGATTACTATCGTGAGCATTTTTGTTCTCAAATGTGTAGCTTATCGAGTAATTTGTTGTGGCAGAGCAGTGACGCCATCGAGGCAAGAGGGTTGTCCTGCAGGTAGAACACGGTGCTCTCGCTAAACACCTGGTTAGAAACAGTTTACGTCATAGTGACCTGAGTATAGTACGTTATTCAATATATAAAGTTATACTATACATATATGTGTGCAAAACATGCGCTATTTCCATTTCTGCTAATCTATTTGACATGTTATTTGTGCTTTTAACATATTTATAAAGCGCCGGGGTAGCGCGGTGGTTTCGTTCGCGGCTCCCGTTCTAAGGGTCCCGAGTTCGATTCCCGGCTCTGGGGTTGGCGATTTTAAGTCGGCCCTATCCACGCCTTCACCTCTGTCTAGCACACGTGAAGTATCCCCTATGCCCAACGTGGTTCGGAGTCCACGGTAAAAACTGTAGGTCCTCTCACCTCACCGCCATCTTCACTATCACCCTATCATCGGAGGTAATGGACACCGCCCTCTGGGTGCCTCCACCTGAGAAATGGGTCCGGTCATCACTTGGTGGGGTGAGGTTACCCCGAAGGCCAAGGTTGCCATGTGGGGAGTGTTAGTAACTAACTAACTAACATATTTATAAATAAAATATGTTGCAAATATAGGTCTGTGTCATTCAATCGAAATACCTTAATTTATGTTGTAAATTTAACTCTTTCGCATATTAACCTTTATTTCATTCTTTCTGTTTGCATGCTGCCCTTCAGAAGAACATTTCTTCCAAGATGTACACTAGAGACGTTTGTATTAGAATTTGGGAAAGACTATTTCAGTATAATAGAAATATATTTTGCAAGGTCTGTGAAGTAGAACTGAAAGCTAGAAAATGCACCAGTATAAATTTACAATGTGACATTATTAGACTAAACATTTTCTACTGTGGAAACCACTCTTAAATTAAAATTCAATTTAATGGTAAATTGAATCGGATGATTAAAGGTAAATCCTTGCAATTACTTTGATGGTAGATTTCTGTAACTTAAATCTCATGACTTCTCCATTTTTAAAAACAAAACAATTTTTTACCTTTAATCATCCGATTCAATTTAAAATCACAATGTGACAGTAGAAAACAAAAGCACATTGAGTTTTTTCGTGCTCAAGGAACTTCCAACAAAGATGTTAATGACCAGTCACAATTTTTTTACTGATTTGCAAAATTATGATTTGTGCAAACATACCTTTCCAGAAGCTAGAAAATGAATATTTTAAGAATTTCATTGAGAAATATACAAAGAGGAAAGTGCCCAGTGAGTCCAAAATGCATGGGCATTTATCTACAATGTTGCTACAACAAACTTTGGATAGCATACATAACACTGTGGGCAACATATGGGTATTCATAGATGAGACCACTGATAGCATTGGAAGATACTTCACACATGTTGTGGTTGGAACTATGTAATGCGATGGGTCTGCACAACAGTTTCTTATGACATGAGAAATGTTAGAGAAAGTCAACTATGCATCAATTAAATTAAAAGACAGTGGATTAATGACACTAAACAACACTTTTAAATTTTCCCAGAACATTTTTCAGACACCATTTGCCTCCATTGACAACTGGACATCGACTGGTTCTCAGTGGTGTAGCTGGCGATATTTTGTCATGGACTCCTCTAGTGGCAGTTAGAGGAACTTGTTGAACAAATCTTTATGGGGAATGTCGAAATTGAAAACTTTGTTCCTATTTTTTGAAATGAAGATTTGTTCCCATTTGTTTTCCTGATGTATGTTTGTATGTTTAAGTAGTTTTGGTTCTGGATTTATGTTGTGATTTTTTTCCTCAAAAATGTGTGGCAACTTCTGATTTTTCTAATTGTATTTTATGTTCCTAAAGTGTACCTTTGCTCTTGTTTCTAAATTTCTTTTAGATTAAATTTGACTAGTCACAGATTCAATTTGATATATACCACATTTTTTGTTAGATGGAATGGCATCCTTGATGTTTGAGCAAATTAGGTTTTTTAAGGAGTAATGGTTGACTGGTGCTAGTTGAATGTTTTGTTTTTTGAAGACTTTTTTGAATTTATCAAAGGCCCTTGGATGGTGAGTTTTTTGAAAATCATATTAGTTTTTGTAGCTGAGAGGGTTGTGGTTTCCTTTATTAGCTTCTTTTTTGCTAAGTTTACTTGTTTGTCTACTAATGACTTCCCCAATCACAACATAAATCCAGAACCAAAACAACTAAAACATACATTAGGAAAACAAGAACTGTCCATATGGGAAGAAATCTTCATTTCAAAAAATAGAAACAAAGTATTCAATTTTGACATTCCCCAGAAAGATTTGTTCAACAAGTTCCTCGAACTGCCACTAGAGGAGTCTATGACAAAATATCGCCAGCTACACCACTGAGAACCAGTCAATGTCCGGTTGACAATGGAGGCAAATAGTCTCTGAAACATGTTCTAGGAAAATTTAAAAGTGTTGTTTAGTGTCATTAATCGACTCCCTTTAAAAATAATTTTTTACAACACTGTTTGCAACACTTCCAAGAAAGGAATTATGCATCAATTGTTCAACTTTTTGAGAGTTCTATGTCTCTCTTGTGGCCTCAGATGGCATAAAAAGAGATAATGCATTACTCTTTAGTACTGAAAGCTGGTAAAGAATTGAACATCTATCCAAACATTATTCACTTTACCTGTTTAGCACATGCTCTATACAGAGTAGCAGAAGCAGTGCATACTAATTTCAGTGATGTTGATAATTTTATATCTAATGTTAAAATAGTATTCTTGAAAGCTCCATACAGAGTATCTAAACTTAAGGAAATTGCAACTGAAATTCCATTGCCTCCACAACCAATTGTTACACAGTGGTGTACCTGGTTAGAAGCGTGCTTCTATTATACAAAGTATTATGTATGTATAGTTAAGGTAGTTAATTTCTTTAACAGTTCAAGTTCAGCTGCCATTATAATTGTTAAGTCACTTGTTTCACAACAACTTTAACAGAACTTCCTATTTATTTCAGACAATTTCAGTATCTTACCACAAACAATTGCCTATCTCGAAAAGTATGACTGTTTTTTTTTTTAATTAACGTCCTCCAACATTTAGTCATATCGGACGATGAATGAAATAGGTGAAATGATGCCCAATGCATCCGGGGTCCACGGAGCTTAGAGTTACCCGACATTCGTCTATCAGGATAAGGGAAAACCCCGGAAAAAACCCTTATCCAGGTAACTCACCCTGGCCAAGATACGAACTCGGGACCTCTTGAACGTGAGGCAGACATGCTACCATCTACGCTACCGAGGCGGGCGAGGTCTGACTGTGAAATGTCCAATGCTCTTGACAGGTTCCACAAAGTCTGTGGAAACAAACTCTGCTGAGGGAACTGTTACAGATTGAATAAAACAAAAACTTAAAAGTGTGATTCAGAAGAATCCTGGCTTTACTAAAATGCGTGAAATGGAACATTTTAAATTCCAGTAAGAAATGTGAAGGTCCAATATTAAATAATAAGAAGTATAATAATAAACTATACTTCAAATTTGCACTTACGACGTTATGTAATGTAGAGAGAACATTTTCTCGGTTTCAATAGGTTTAAAGTGACAGTCGTAAATCCTATGCTTTTCACAAACTCAGATATTTTTTTTCCCCCTCAGTGTAATAGGATTGGTTATGTAATATAGAATATTTTTGGTTTTATGAATATGTCTATGTACATACAAGAAGTTATATATTATGTTTTGTTATATATTATACATAGCATTATTTATATATTCTTAATACTGTAATATTTTGTCTTATGCTCTGAATGGGAGTGTTAGTGCATGTTATGTTTGAACATTTAGTGAACAGATAGTTTGAATTTAGTAGCAAATATGGTTATGTCCGTCATGTTCCATTAACAAAACATGCCTTGCATAGCTTCTCAAAACTTGCAGTCAGCTACAAAGTTTGACACCCATCTCCCAGGTAGTACCAACGGATAAGCTTTCAAACCCATTCGGGAACAAAACTGCTTGTCTTACCGATTACAGTGTGACTGTGAGCAGCAGCAATAGCGTCCATCTCATGAGTGCAGAAACCTGGCTTGTAGAGTTTTACAATTTGCAGGAGTTTTGCTTTCGTCATTTCTGCAGATGCTCCACTTATGTTGTTCTCCAACCACTGCAGAATGACATTTTTCCTGTTGCTCATTGTCGGTGCTTTGTTTAATTGAACTGAGTTGTATGGCGCATTGTCCATAAAAATGGACTTGGCACTGATGTTTAGCAGTAAAGTCTTGGAACCAGCTCTTGAATGTGTTTCCATTCATTTCTTTGTGATAATCATGGGTGCTCTTTGATTTGAATAAGAGCATTGCTTCTAGAATAAAACCATGTACACCACCAGCATGAAGCAAAATCAATTTACTTCTATTTGCAATTGGCATTTTCATTGTCCCTGCAAAAGTATCATCTCGTCATGCCTTTTCTTAGCGTGTCCTTTATTTACCCAGATTTCATCAAGCCATACCACATTTTCAGGATTGCTTTTTGAAATTTCTTGCAAAAACTGCACCATGTAACAATGTCACTTCTTTCTATCACAGCTGTCCTTTCAGAAAATTTAAACCGAAGCCCTAGTTCTTTCACTACTTTACTTAGGCTGGTTTTTCCGCCATCACATAAGCCGCTTCCTTTAGAGAACACAGCAGCTTCACACGAGTGGGAAATTCATTTCTCATATAATACTGATACACATGCCGCCTTACAGCATCCTTTTGCAAAGCATCCAGTGCAGCTTTAGGACTGCTTCATGGTCTTTGCTTCCCATGTGTACATAGAACTGGAGACGGCATATTTAAATCAGCTGGTCAAATTTCCTTGGTCAGTCTTCAAGTGGTTTTTCCCACCTTCAAAGCGTCACAAACTATGTACCACCTTGGTAACAGGTAGTAGGGGTCCAACATTGTCCTGCTCCTTCTTGAAGTACTCACGAAGCCTGAATATAAATTCATGACTTTAGCTCTTATAAGAGCATATTTTATCTTGACTTCTGACAAACCAGTAGACATACTATTATAATGGTAATATAATAGGACTTACAGACACCAAAAATCGGAATTCTGCACGCACAAAATAGCAAACAAACTTCACCAGCGCATGCACCACAAGGATCTGAAGCCAAACAAAATTAAATTGGTAACTTGTGTTGAATTTGGAAAAAATGCCTAGCAGCAACAATGTTGATTGGCACTAGCAAGACAGTTTTAACTTCCTGACCACGACAACGCATGTCGAGACTCCTAGTACTACTAACAGAAGCAGTTAGTGCGCGGAAAAGGTGTGAAAGAAATATTTGAATAGAGTGGTGTTGTAATGAACATCTTGCATAATAATGAAATTGCAAGTTGGATTTCAAAGTTTAAAGCTAATACAGCCCTATATTTTCATTTTAAAGATAATTTTGAGGATATGTTTTCAATTATTAACTACTGTATGTTGGTACTATTAACCTTCTCCCTCTACCTCCTGCAAGCGCAAAACATCAGGGCCGGAGATCCAACGGCCAAAGTGTAGTTAAAGGATATAAACTGGTGAAAAGAAAGAAGCTTTTAACTACGTTATGAACTATGTAATTAATTATATTAATTTGCATGTAACAAATTATGGTTACTAGTGAGAGATTATGGAATACTTTACCTTGCTAAATAATTGAGAATGAGAGGTGGATTGTGATTCATAACCTAACAGCAGACTGTAGGCAAGCTCTAGAGGGAATTGTAAAGCTATAGGGGAAATGAAATACTTTTCCGAAATCAAACAGTCAGAGAATGAAGCCTACAGGCAACTGAAGAGCCTCAAACCATGCACAAGCATAAAAATAGTTGATGTCCCATTCAAAAAATTTAAACAATTAGTGACTAAAACTTGACTTAACTTTTATACCACTATACATCACAATGGACCAGTTTCACATACCTAATTTATATACTAGTGGTTTTGCTACTGCTTCTAGGTGAGGAATTGTTTGTTTTATTGCTGATTGATCAATATGCTCATATTTAATAATTCTAAAATGTTCTTTCATTCTATACGTAGTTTGCAAATGACATTCAGTTTTACCAAATGTAAACCTTGTCATAATTCAAATCAACTAAAATGATAAATGCCAGACTTTTTTTATGATTAGAACTTTTATTTAGTTTTTGTTAATTGAAAAACAAAAACTTTATTTAAGTTAATCGATGGAAATTAATTATTTCTTCATACTAGCTGTGTATACCCAAAACAAAATACTGTTTGTTATCGAGATTTAACTATAAGAGCCGAAGATGCAAACAATGATTTGCGAAACATGTCCTCAAAATAGGTACGAAAGTGAAGCAGATGTGTAATAAATACGACTCATCTAAAAATTAATAACTGTTTGTTATATTTGTTCTGAGGAACTAAAACTATTCCATGCTCCTTGAAGTCTATAAATTGCCCAAGGGCAAGTATATTTTTTAAAAATAAAATCACCTTTATTTTCTTTACAACACTGAAGTTCTTATGTTGTAAATCATTGTGCTTCTATTCTGAAGAAAATAAAAGATGATTATAATTTTTAAAAATGTATACTTATCATCCTTACAATAATTTCTAAAGAGAATGAAATAATTTTAGTTTGAGATAATAAACAAAATCTGCTAATATTAAAAAAAAAAAAATATTTATAACTATAAAAAAACTGGAATTTTTTAATTCAGCTATTTGGATTGTGATTGTGAGAGAATTTATACTAGTAAAACTATAATGAAAGAACATTTTAGAAATACCTATATAAATATAAGCAGATTGATAAATCAGCTGTAGCAGATCATTTGGTACCTTAATCATGAAATAAATCCAGAGTTTAAATTGTTTATTCAAGCAACTGAATAGACCTATAGTTTTGATGGTTTACAAAGAAGTATTTATTTTGAAATTATAAGAATTACAGAATGAATTTTGAAACACCTTCAACTGTCAAATTTCTTATACTTTCAATGGCAGTCAAGAAACAAAGGCATCTGTCAAAGTTAGCTGAGGCACACAATATTCTCTCGAAACTTGTTTAAACTAACACTGTCACTTATCAATTTGCCACTCACCTTATGCACAGAAAATCAACAACAAAAAGCTCATGTTTCATACACATTTTTAGAAACCTTTTGTAATTACCAAACTGAATAAACAAAACTGCTCCAATAACCCATAACAAGCATAGGACATATTTCCTAGCCTAATCTACGAGGGAAATTATTTTCAACAGCAGGTAGTGCTGTCAATATCTTGGGTCAGCCCTAAAGATATCTGCAAAGATTGAATTTACATGAAAGAAGCTTAAAAGTTCTTTTCTGATGTTTCTAACAATCTGCCAGACATTAAGTTCTTTTAGAGTACATATTTTGGAAGAGAATCTCTATAGAAGAGAACTAGTTGCAGAGCAATTTTTTTTAAGTGAACTCAGTATTAAAACTGCTAAATTCAAAAACAAAAGATGAAATCCTACCAATTAACAGATCTGGAATATAACCAATAAGTTGTAAGGATTGTGAAAAATGCTACATAGGTCTAAACAAAAGAAACCTGAAAACCAGAGTCAAAGAGCACTTTAGAAACATAAAACTGAAACAAAATAAGTCAGCAGAAGCATTTCATTTTTGGAACAAAAACCATGGCATTGACCCAAATCTAAAATTACTAAAACGAGTGATAAAACCAAAACAAACTGACAACATGGAAGAACATTAATATAATTTTGTGCTTCATTGTACCATAGTCCTTACACATTGGAATGGAAGAACATATTCATATGGAAAAATAAGGACTGAGTAATGAACTTTGAAATCCCACCAGTAGATAATTTGATATAGAAGTTCTTAATTGAGAGAAGTGAACAGATGAAAACAGACGATAGTTGCACCTTCAAGGTTAATAATGGATGCAAAGGTTTCAGAAACTAGTCCCTCAATAACATAAAAATGTAAGAAACAAAGTGTTAAAAACTGACTACAAATAGTTTTTTCAATTACTTTTTAAAGAATTAAATTAAATATACAGGTATTGCTCCTAACATACTTGAATATTCAGGAATCATTCATCTTTTTGTTATATTAAATATTCAATTATGCCCTACAAATACAACTCATGATACTACAAGGAAAGAGCAAATAAGCACTGTCCCCCATAATAGCAGTCTATTTGGTAGAAGTTTCATATGTACTGAACTTTGCCTTTACAATGGCCTACCTGAACCTAAAAAGAACAAACATGTATGCATTTCCTAAGTTCAGATATGATATTAAAAACTCCATATTAGAACATGTTTTTAGTTTGGGGGAAAAAAAATTTGAATATGTACAGGAAATAACCATTGGACATATAACATCAGACATTTTGTTACATATAAAATGTCACTGTACACATCCATTCAATGGATTCTAGCTGTAAGTACTTACTATGTTCTATATACATGATTTGATAAAAGGGATAAATAAATACCACTACAGCGTCACCTGTTAGCTAGCAATTCAAGTTTATTACGTGACTGCCCTCTAGAAACAGAAACTAGAAATAAATAAACTTAATAATGCATGCACACACATTATCTCATCCTACCTGCTCAAAACCGCCTAGTATATCACATGTGTCCATTGCAGAGTTCACACAGAGCACTCGAAGTTCTCGACCAGTCAAATCTGCAAGAAGCTGCACCACACTAGTCTTTCCGCTGCCCGATGGACCAACCTGTGAAAATTTACACATTAATCAACTTCGATATCAATTATTTCACTTTAAGTTTCCTTGCCCCATAAATATTTACCAAATACTACAAGGTTTACATATATCCTGACCAAAACTTTTTATCACCTTCATTAAGAAGGAATGATCTCTGCACACATATAAAACTATACCTACAATTTTAATTTGTCATCTATATACTAATAAGATACCCATGTTCCAAAAATAAGCTATTGTTTTCAACTAAGAGTATTCTAAAATGAGTTAAAAATATCTTGGAACATAATGGGAGCTTAACTTGCTAGTGTAGAGAAGGGACTGGACAACCCCAATGGCCTTAGGTCTGCATGTATATAACAATTAAGGAGAATAGCACAGACCCATTTTTGAGCTCTACCTTCTGCACTTATGTTATTAACTTAGGTTCCACTGTATTTTTTTATGTTGCATCACTTTCAGAAATGTAGTGTTTCTTTAGCCTTAATAAACTAAGAAGAAATACATTTAATGAGCATATTAACTTTTTAGAAGCAAATCCTGCAGGTGTTGTTGCATGTGTTACTTCAGAAACTCTGATGTAGAAAATGGTGACAGTTCACCTTCAGTTTTCATGTGTGAAATTCATCCATGCACAAGCGATATTGTTGTACCAGGATCTGGCCCTATGTTGGAATATAGTATCTAATGATATAAAAAATGACATGATTATTTGATGTGTGTGGTGTAAAAGAATTTCAGTTTTAATCACTGCACCAACACCAATCCCTTTTATTTGGCTTTCACCCCTGTAAGACATTAGAAAAAATATGGATCAATGATTTCCATGTATTGAAAATGCCAGACTCCAAAGAGCAGATTTACCTTTATTACTCCACTGTATTTTACCAAGTTTGATGTCTTACACTTGAAAACCGCACATTATTTTTGGTGTATGGACTTCTAACAACACACAGATGACACATAATTTTTTAGGTGTGTTTCCATATAAGTGTACTTTCTTAGATCAATTGATATGCTCAGTAAATAACTCCAATTTTACTAGACATTACCATAGAGTTTTAAACTGTAAATATTTGTTTACCTTCATTAACTTGAGCTTTGCTCTTAAGATATGCAATCTGTATTTCATCCTATTCAAGACCTCACTAATTTCAGAAATTCTACATGGCCTTGAAAGTGTCTTTGATAGCGAAAAACTATTCAAACTGGTAGAATAATTTTAAATGTGGCAGAAAAAAATTCCAAGCATGTGTTTTAAAATTATAATACTAAATATAGTAAATAAAAAGGGAAGAAAAGAAAAGCAAACTAAAAACTAAGTAAAAATAAATTAAATTTATATTAACTAGGACAGGGGTTAACACATACACAGTAAGGCTGCATCAGTATCTTACTATAGTTAAAGCATCTTGGAGTTTGTAGAAATCTAATTAAGTTTAATAGGCAACACATTCCTTGGAGAAGATTCTGTAACATTAAATTCTCTGCTTCTTTCTTGGGGAAGGAAAGTATAACCAGTCCATGGAATTGCATTTTGTTTGCTTCTGTAGTAGTACATTATACGACAATGCTCTCAACATCAATAACAATCTAGTAAATACCCGAATTTACTGGAAAGGCATCAGCAGCGTATAACATGCAAAAAGAGTAAACCAAATCAGAAAAAGTAACAACACAAAGGAAGGACAGGAAATATTAGTGTTATGGAAACATAAACTTGGAAAGACGCAATGAGGCATCCAGTTTGACATAGTTTTCAAAACTTAATTTCTTACAATTATCACCGGTTTCACACAGAGAACTGTGACAATAATTTACTTAACCTCACAGAGTCTGACTTGTACTCACTTCTTAAAAAAATACTTTTTGAATTCATAAGCGACAATCACGAAGTAAAACAGCTGACAGGTACAGTAGAAAGGTGAAGAAAATATTTGGACAGTTCAGGATGATGAGCAGTTCTTTGTACTTCTTAGCAAAACATGGCCTAATGAGGTCCACATGCATTCAAAGTTTTGGAGTGAATACCTTGTTAGAAGCAAACAAGTGCACATTTTTTACAATTGGAACATAGGTTTAAAAAATCAAGAATGGAAAAGGCAGTACTTAATTATTTTGTATAATGACAATGAGAATGGCATTACTGGGTTATCTTATGTTCCAGTAAAAGAAATCAGGAAATATTGTGCTGAAATGACCATGGATGAGTTCTGCAACTGGTTTGTAAATATGATCTCAAACTCAAGCTGTAAAATGTAATAATAATAGACAATGACTCTTATCACTCATTAAGAGTGCAACAGGTTTTAAATAATACATTGGCGAAAGCTTTGAGGATTCAGATGTGATCAGTCTATGGCTAAAACTGAACTGTTTCAAGTCAGTTAAGCCATAAAGAAATATGATGAAAAGTATGTCTTCAATATTCTTACTAAAAAGCTGAACATAGAGTATTAAGAGTGCCTCAACAGAACTTAATTTTAAATCAGTCAAATTAAGGGTTATGTAACATGAAACAATATAAACTTTAAGGTAGCTGATGTGCATAAATTATTGTACTTAGGGTTAAAAGGAATTCTGAAAGAAAGGTAGAGCCAATGTGTTCATCACGAGACTAATAAAGGAAGAATATCTGGGATATGTAATGGTTGGTAGTATAATGGGTACATTAATTATGGGAATCAACAAAACCATGACAAAAAGCAGAGACTTCTCTTGGATTCAGATTAATAAGTGCTCTATTCTTTGGTGTGTGTGTGTGTGTGTGTGTGTGTGTGTGTGTGTGTGTGTGTGTGAGAGAGAGAGAGAGAGAGAGAGAGAGAGAGAGAGAGAGAGAGAGAGAGAGCGCATTTTGTCACTGCTGATCACAAGCTGACATCACAATTATACTAACCAATACAGCATTGGGTGTGATATGAGGAGGATCGCTGCTTTGCTAGATATGCTGCACAACACCTTTCTACATAAGTTCTATACAGACCACTGATATTACTCTGAAACTTTTCTACATTTGCTAAATTGGAAATAACTGCCTACTTACCAGAATACTCAGCCATTTCATTGTGACACATCTCATGAGGAACTTCAGAACAGGAAACTGCTGCCTTAAAACTGCTAATTTAGATGATGAAATACTTCCATCAATGCGGTTCAGTGCAACATCACCAACATAGAGCATATTGGGTGTAACATGTAACCTCGGAAGTTCTGACTGCAAAGGATAGCTTTTGCCCATTTCTTCCTCATAAATTTCTTTCACCTAAGTTTAAAAATAATTATTCATTAAGTAAAGCTCAGACAATTATTCATGCAAATAAGTTGCTTATAATAAGAGCTAGTAAGGAAAGAATTTTAATTCCAGCTCAAGATTCTACTTCAATTTACAATTGTGTTAAGAATTCTAACTACATCCAATGTGCAAAACCATTAACAATTTGAATATTTGGTTTTCACAAAGACAGATGATAATCCTTTTTCCTCTAAAAATGTTATTACTGTAAGAAAAGTATATACCTAACTACATTATGTCAAAAAGCTTTGCAAAGCATTGATCTTATACTCCTATATGGAAAGTAGGGCATAGATGCTCAGTTTTGGCCAAACAGGTGTAATACTGAAATTAAATTACACTGAGACTGAAGTGTACTATATTCGCAAATGTGCAGCATGTTCGGCCACAAGATACCTGAATCAGTCAATAAATGATGTAGTCAAAAGACTGACAAATCAATTACTGCATAAAATTATAAGTGGAACCTTTGGAACATTTAGATGATACTAGCTCCTATCAAATTTAATTAAAATTTGGTTTCAGTATGCAAGTTCATTTTCATGTTTAATTAACTAATCCTATGCATGTTATTTGATATTTAAACCATCTAAATTCATTCTGGTAGTTATTTTAAATTTCCTTTTGGTTTAATTATAGTAAGTTTGAATCCTTGGTACATTTTGCATTCAAATTTTAAATATCATATTTTTCTAAGCATAAGAAGACAACACAAATTTCCAGAAAACTTCCAGTTATTTTCTTCCCCCATTTTAATAGCACAGCTGTCCATTCTTCATCTGCTTTTATTTTACTGCTATAGTTACAGTTTCCATCACCTTAGTTACAATATCACTTCTACTTCAAAATAAAGTTTTTCCTAATAATAAAATTTCACACTACACCAATATCTTCTCTTACATCCATCATCCTTCTTTCTTCTTACCTCCATCATCTCCTCCGCTGGGCTCATTCATGTCATCCTCTGAATACTATAATAATTCCTACAATTTTCTTGTTTAATTTTCAGAAATTTCCTTTACAACCACATATTATAGTCCAAACTTCTCATATTCTTCTGTAATTTCAAGAACTTTTGTCTGTCCATTATTCCTCTATTTTGACACTGAATACTCAGGTATCTTATTACTTCTGGAGTTATGCTTGGTATTACTACTGTCTCTATTGTCCACTGGAGGCTTATTTGCTAAGTCTATTTCCCAAGTTATTTTACTAATAATATTTGTAAGATGATTTAAAATTTTGGCAAATTAAGGAATTTTAAGAATTTAGTGTAACATATACTGTCTTAAAGCTTTGTGTCCTTTAGTTCAATTCTGACTGTATCTGTTGCATTAAAAAACTGAGTGCTCAAGAGTTCCTGAATTCTACAAATTTCACTGGTCATTACATGTTTCATTAATCTTTTTCCTGTATGTTTTACAAGGTATATGACTGGTAATATAATGAACAAAACCTCTGGTTGGCTGTATATTATTTATTTGTGTATATATATAAGAGTTATCAATTTATATAGGAATTTTCAATTTATTTAATTTTATATATACACACATTGTATATACATACCTAAGTATATAATTAAATAAATGAATTGAAAGTGTTTTCCTCATTCATATTTTCCCCACTATTACTGCCTTCTAAATTTTTGTTCCTGTTTAATTTACGCTAATGTTCTACATTTTTCCCCAATTATTTTCTCCATTACTCAATTAAATGTCCTTAACCAAAAGTTTACTCCTTGAATGTGAATAATCAATTGCACATAAGGTTAGGATAACTAATAATACCATTGTGGTCATTGCATCTACTGAGCCTGTACATCTAAGTAGGATGTTTTCCTTATGTTATTCTCAAAAGTCTCTAATTTCAAAGCTATGAGGGTCTTTTGATAAGTCTGGTTAAAAACCAAGAATAATTCACCCTCCCCATGAACATGCCACCTTATTTCTCAACATAGTTTCCATGGATGGCTATGCACTTCGTCCAGCGATGTTCCATCTCTTTCATCCCGTCAAAAAAAACAGGTTCTGTCAAGGTCTGCAGTATACTTCTTGATGGTGACTATCACTTCTCCATTTAATGAAAATTTCTTACCACCAAGCCACATTTTCAAGTTTCAGAACAGGAAGAAGTCACTTGGGACTAACTCTGGTGAATAAGCTGGAACGAATTCAAAGCCCAACTCAGCACTTCTGCCATTGTGATTGCTGATTTGTGTGATAGTGCATTATCCTGGTGAAAGAACACCTTTTTGCATTTCAATCTCAGTCTCTATTCAGTCAACTCATGTTGCAAATGATCCAACAATGAAGCATAATAGGCTCCAGTTATGGTTCTGCCATTTTCCAAGTAATCTATGAGGATTATTCCTTGAGAATAAAAAAAAAAAATTACTTTACCAGCTGACAAAATGGTTCATACCTTCTTTGGTGCACCTTCACCAGCATTTCTCCACTATTTTGACTGCTGTTTTGACTTTGGTATGTAATGATGGATCCAAGTTTCATTCATGGTCACAGATCGCTGCAAAAAGTCTTGCAGATTGCAACTAAACATTGCATGACACTCAGAAGAAGTGTGCTTCCAGATACACTTTTGGTTGACTGAGCAATCGCAGCACCCATCTTGCACACAGCTTTTTCATTGCCAATTTTTCATGCATGATATTTTGCACTTGCTCAGTTGAGATGCCTAGAGCCTCAGCAATCTCACAAATTCCAATTCAGCCAACTTGCAAAACCAGATAGTTGATTTTTTCAATGGTGTCCTGTGTGGTGACCTCAATTGGTGACCAGAGTGTGATTCATATTCAGTGCTTCTACAACCACATTTAAATTCATTTCCAAAAGTAAATGGTGCAGAGTACGTGTGAACTTCATCCAATTTAGTTTTCACTTTTGCGGTATTGCAGCCCTTCAAATGAAAATCTTTAATAACAGCACGAAACTCTGCTGTTTCCATTTTCAATTGTAGCTATCACACTGACCAGTCCAGATGGCTGTCAACAATGAACTGTACACTGTAGCACATTCAAATTTTCTGTGCAATCTTTTGAATAATCAAGCTTACCACCCACGAAGTTGCATCCCTTCATTGAAATTTACTAGACCTATCACACGACCCTGTATATCTATAGGTATATCTAGCTGCAAAGATTATTATATCATAAGTGCTAACTGATTTCAATAGTTTTTAAAATTTTATTGGGCCAGTCTTATAGTCTTATATCATTACTTTTTTTGTCTTGTCTCTAATATAACCCACATGCTTAAAATTTCTTTTCATCTAATACAGTTCCTAGATATTTAATATTTTTTCCTTGAAATATAATGGTCTGCTAATTTTACTATTGGATTTCTTTCTAAAACACCCTTAAACAATAAATAACATGTTTTACTAGCCTAAATTTTCAGATTGATGTTGCATACCAATCATTCAATATCTTCATTGACTCGCTTACTTTGGATTTAATTTCTCATCTTTTTGTCCTTCTATGAAAAAATTAAGTCATTCACATAGGCAATTATATTCAATATTTTGCTATTCTCTCTCTTCTATAAGTGCTTCTATCACAATGTCCCACAAAAGGAGCCCAGAGCACAGCCTTGGGGACACTTCTTAGATGCTTCTTTTAAACTATATAATTTATTCCTTTTATAAACACTTTTCTATTTGTACAATAGTCATGTAAGATTACATAAATGGTCTGTGCATATATCGAGATTTAACTGTATTGGAACACCACAGTGAAGCGAAAAATTATTAAATTATAGATGAGTCGTATTTTTTACAATCAAATGCTTCGAGATATCTGTAGAAACAGTCTTTTAGGTTATACAGAATCTCATAATTTTGTCTGGCCTGACTGCTTTTTTGCAAATTATTTCTCAAATATTATTTTAACTTCTGTGAGATCAAAGGGGAAAATAACTTTCTCATTATTACAGCCAATCCCTATTTCTGCTCTTCTTATATTTTCATCTTCGCCATCCTCCTAATGTCTCAAGTAAAAATGATATTGATTACTGCCAATAAACAAACCTGACAAAACCTTTAGGACCAAAATAAGTTATACACTGGGTTATCAAACTGTAAATGAAAACTATATTCACAGATACTACCATTTAATATTCTACTTGGAGCAGAACTTTACGTGTCATGTAACTTACCTTGAGCCTATCTTGAGCAGTCCTCATTCTATCTATATAAATAAGGTGGACAAATTTTCCTGGCATAAAATGTTCATCAAGTTCTGTAGCTTGACACCAACGTGTTAAATCTCTTAGATTCATTTCCCAAGGGCTGCCACGATGCCCCCAGAGACCTTGTTCTCCAGTTTCTTTGGCCAAGCGCATATTAAACTTTACCATGTCATTTATCATTAATTGAGGAAGACTGGGAAAAGTTTCACTCAAGATAAGACAAAGATCTGATGATGTGAGTGCATCTATGAAGATCTGCAACAAAGATTTAAATTTCACAAATTACACTTAAAAAATCTGATGTGTTGCATTTGCATAACCTTCTCTACTCTAGTACACATTACATTTACAAAATCTTATTCCTCTATCTGCTTCATACTATTCAAGATAAACATTCACAGACACTATCACACTCCTTATTTTCTTGCAGGTGTAAGAGAAATATGGGAATAGAGTAGGCTTTAAGCAACAGTCAAATCTTTTATGAACTAGTCAGTATCTGATGGCTTTGAAATACTATTCTCTTTGCATGCCAAGAGATAAAAAACAGATAACTTCCTGTTTGAGAAAGTACAAGTATATCAAGGAATATTTAAACAAAAATCACATGAATATGATTTAGCAAGTTCTACGCTTTTGTATAATAAGATTGCATTTTCTCTTAAAGTTTATCAATTATACAAAAGTCATCCAGAAGGAAGAGGCAATTCCCAAGAAATTCAAGATATATATTTCATTTTCATATCTTAAACATGGTATTTCAATTAAAATTGTTAGAACAATTTTTGAGACAATCTAAATTTTAAAATATTTTCTATGTTAAGGGTATTTTGGGATGAAAGGTTTTTCTTGAAAACTGATCTTTAGCTTTGGAAGATGTGAACCTAAATAACAAATATGGTATTCATCCGACCTTTCATTACACAAACACGGACCTAATTCTAAAAATTTTTATTTAGCAGACCTTAAATATGTATCTCCAATGGAATATCAGTATAAACTACTGTGAACATGGCAGAGTAAGCAAAAGCAAATCAGAAGGAAATAAATGCATTCAGCAATATAATTACACATTGTGACAATTTTTCGCATTAGGGGACTGCAACACATGCATCTCTGTTGTTATCTATACTTGGAATTTATATGTAAAACAGAGGACATCCACCACTCCTATAAGCAAGCACAATTAAAAATGAAAGTAAACATTTCACTCACAGCTCCAACATGATCTTTAAACACATTACACACTTTATCTATGAACCAAGTGTAAAGGAAATAAATGTTCAAAGTGAATCATGATAAATATAGCAAAATTATCCAATATTTCTATAAGCTCCATTTAAGATAAAAAAAATTTCCCCATTCGTCCGTTCCTATTATTTTCTTTCTTGCTTGCTTTGTTTCTTTCTTTCTTTCCTTCAAATTTTAAATGTAACACAAAAGGGACCACTTTTTCAATTATTAGAAAAACTAAATGTGAACAATCCTTACCTGTGTAAATCTGTTAAGGAATGACTGAGGCAATCCCCTTCTAGCTCCTCCCTGGTTGCGTGGATTCTGTGTTCCAAATAATTTGGTGCTTGAAGTCTGAATATAAAATGTCCGTCCAAGTTCTGGTATAAAAACTTCTCCACGATGGTCCAAGCATGCATTCAAGCCTTCTAATACAGACTGGGAGGCCAGATTAAGCTTAAAACAAACAAATTAAATTTATTGTTTTCAACACTTCCAAGAAAGGAATTATTAGTAGAAGTTACATCCTATGAACATATAAATAATTCTACATTTGGTAGAAATAATTTTTTGCTTACATTTTCATACATATTTAACTTTTTTGAATCAAAATGAATGCAAATAAATTATTCTAAGAATTAAAAAGTAAAGGATCCTAGACTTTAAAGCACTGGAGTGTTGCTGACAGAAGGTGCTAGGAGCCAGATGTGTTATACGCGCACTCGCAAGAAGGCATGAATGGGAATACAAATCGAAGTATATAGAGCGAGAATTGGGCCATTTACCACATACAGAATAAGCTCAAGAGCCGGAGATTCAAAAAACTGATTGGTAACTATCGCCTGGTTCATATTTATAATTTTAGTACTACTAGTGATCGGCAGAGTTGAGCAAAACCTGGGACCGGAGTCAGAACAAAATATGAGCATGTTGAAAGGAATTGCAGAGGATATAACACACACAAATGCAAGTATCAAAGGAATGGAAAAGAAAATCGATGAGACAATGGATGGAAAATCTGAAGTTAAAAAAATATGGGAAAGATTTGAAGATGAAGTGAACAGCGAAATAGCAGAATGCAAGCAAAGAATTACACTCTTTGAAAAATCTGAAGAAAGAAGAAGGAAAATGAATGTGGTACTTTTCGGAGTTGAAGAATCGAGAGAAAAACATGTTTGGGACCAGATTGAAGAGATTCTGAAGGATAAAATGGGAATAAAAATAGAAGGATGGGACATAAGTGATTTAGTTAGAGTTGGGAGGAAAGGTCGTAATCTACGACCAGTGATCGTCAGGTGTGCTACAACAAAAATAAAATGGACAATTTCATCAAATAGCAAAAATTTAAAGGTACCAGAATATTCATTGAACAAGATTACGGTAAAAAACATAGGGAAACCAAGAAAAATGTTATTACAAGAAATGAATGCCAGGGCCAACGGAGAAAAAGCTTTTGCTAGAGGTCTAGATTTGTGGATAAATGGAAGTAAGCAGGATATGCATCAGCGAAATATTAGACAAGGGACAAAAGAGAAAAAGCAATATCCATGGACAGGAGAGAGGAACCATATATGTCACCAAGTTCGAGAGGAGGAGATTACATCATCCAATACATCACAACACAGGGAAGGAGGCGGGAAGCAGACATCATTCAGCACGTCACCGAGCAAGCATATTCGGCCAGAGAAACAGCTGAGGGCGCGAGACGTGTTGCGCTTGCATCAACGGCAGGCTTAGATGTGTGTAGAGAAATGGGCCTCAGCATTGTATCTATGGATGGAGGCAGTATTATGCAAGTACTGGACCATGAAGAGAGAAAAAAGATGGAAAGGATAACTAGGAGTAAGGCCAAAGTGCAGCAATTCAGGTTCGAGAGAAAGGGTTTTGTATAGGGCAAGGTTTTGCGGGTTATATTTTGGAATCTTGAAGGCTGGTGCAGCACGGTCAAAAGTGGAGAAATTTCTCAAATTCTAAATCTGGCTGATGTGATAGGTGTGGTGGAAACTTGGTTAAGAGATAATGCGGATTTGAGCGATTTTGGCTTTTATGAGAAATGTGGCACTAAACAGAAAGATTAGGGTAGAAGTTCAGGAGATGCTGGTGAAAAATCAGTTTTGTGGTATGTGTTAAGTGGAGTATGGGGGAGAGAAAGTGTATATTGGCAATAGTGTATAACCCGCCAAATACCTCAGAATTCTATGACCCACAGTTATTTAAGATGAGACAAAACATGGAAGAAATATTAAACAGAGGCATACGTAAAGGATTTGTTATAATGGGTGATTTCAATGCAAGAGTGGGGGGAAATCAATTGCAGTTAATAGATTTTGAAGGGGAATTAAATGGGTTAAGAAAAGAGGGGGAGAAAAGGAGCAAAGATAAATGTATTAACAATGAAGGTAAGAAACAGTTCTCTGAGGAGAATGATTTGATGATGTGCAATGGGGTGAAAGGAAATGACAGTCTAGGGGAGTTTACTTTTATGAATAGAAATGGTCAAAGTGTAACAGATTATATTCTATATTCAGCAGATCTAGATGAATACTGTATAGATTTTGAGGTCCTAAATATAGCTAGTTCTAGTAACCATTTTCCTTTAAGGGCAGTATTTGGAGGTATAGATAAGAAAAAGGAATTATGATCTGACCAGAATGGAATAAAAATTTGTAGATATAAATAGAGGAATGAGGAAGCAGAAGAATTTATGAAGGAGTTGCGAAACCAGTCAAATTTGTTAAGGGTAGTTGGCATAGAAGAAATGCCGAGAGAAAATAAAATAGAGGAAATTGTAATAAAATTAGAGGAGTTAGTGAAACAGGCAGGGGCAAAAATGAGAGCGATAGAATCAATGTCATATGATTTTCATTCCAAAAATGAAATTTACTGCTGTCTTATCTTCACAGTAAAAGAGCATTTTATAAACATAAAAGTAAAACAAGATAAGTCAGCAGTACCATTTCATTTTTGGAACAAAAACTGTGATACTGACCCAAATCCAAAATTACCAAAAAGTGATAAACCAAAATAAACTGACAACATGGGAGAACATATTCATATGGAAAAATAAGGGCCAAATAATGAACTTTGAAATCCAACCAATCATAATTTCACCGCCAGAGGGAAGAGAGCAGATGGCAACAACAGACGAGACTTGAATCGAAGTTGATACTGGTTGCAACGGCTTGTGAAACTAGTCCCTAAATAATATAAAAATGTAAGCGACGAAATATCAAAAAACAGACTAAAAATATTTTTCCAAGTAATGTCAAAATTAATAAACATTGTAGTCTGTTTTTTCATATGTAACAATTTTAAATCTTTTAATTACAAAGTAAGAGATGTGTAAAAAAAAATTAAATGTCTATTTATTAAAAACTATTTAATGTTCTAAAACTTCTTCAACTTCCCTAGTTGTACCACTGTTGTGGTGTTAGGGGATTCTTTATCCCTTTTAAAGGTCGGGCCCGAGGAATTGAAGCTTTGGATCCAATAGAGAACCAGGATAGCTGATCAGCCCAATGCCCGGTGTGAAAGTGCAAGAAGAGGATGATATATATGAGGGCAAGATAAACGATAGGAAAGATGGAGCAATTGGTGGAATGCTAACAGGGGAAACCCATCCTAGCGCCATGTTGTCCACGACAAATCTCACTTTGCGATTGCCTGGAATTGAACCCGGGCCACCTTAGTGAGAGCTAAGTGTCTAACCACTAAGCCATGGTACAACCAATATTTTTGCATAAATGCAGCAATCCTTGAAATACTTTTAAATTCCCGGCTATGGCATTGAATTTTTCAGTCTGACTCTGCGTTTCCACAATTTAGCCTACACACGGCCAGTGTGAAAGAATAATTAATTTCCATTAATTGACCTAATAGTGGTTTACTAAATGAAGCCCGGGCCTTAAAGTACTTACAATATGTAAGTCGCCATTAAGGTAATTGTCTCATGTGTGTATGAGAACTCCTAAGTGGTTTACCGGGAAAATACAAGTCAGTTGGAGAATTTAATGTCATATCGGCACGTTGGCCACAGTAGCACAATTGTAGTGCGGCTGGACGGAAACCAGAAGATCCGTGGTTCAAATCCCGGCTATGGCATTGAATTTTTCAGTCTGACTCTACGATTCTATAATATGTACAATTTATATACATTTTAACTATCAAGCTTTTCAAAACCGATTTTGTTAATAAATTTTACAAATTCTGGTAAGCAATGTTTCACTAAATCATGATTTGATGCTGGCCATTGCCCAATACTTAGTACGCATTTTATTAATATTTGTCTTTTACTGCTCAGGGCAGTAAATTCATATATTAAATGATTTACGTTTGGTTTTGGTTTTCACACTTGTGCATTGCATTTTCCAGAATGTTTAATCTATTGAAGCATTCCCTTGTTCTTCCTATGTCCACTTAGGATGGCTGTATTGAGTTCATTCAAACCAAATGCTATGCATTATAATATCTCATTAGCAGGGGTCAACAATGGGTAACATGTGTAAGCAGTTAATTTTGACGTCACTGTTACTAAATTCCTCCAAACACATATGTTTAAACTGATTTAACTTGATCATTAACAGATCACTCCTAATACACCACTGACTACATTTCATGCAAAGTCTTAATATTTTATAAACATTACTGTAAAGAACATAGTGTAATGTGAAATGTGTCTTTTCAACTTTTATCTGCAAACATTTTTAACAAACACATGATCATGTTTACCTCATCCAGTAAAATCCAGTGTCCAGCCCTCAGAGCTCTTAGGAATGGTCCATCTCGCCATGCAAATTGTCCTCCTTTCCCACCTTCTACGGGTAGATCTGCACCAAATAAATCTGATACGTCCTATATAACAGGTTCATAAAGCCAGTTAACACATTTGATAAATTATTCCATTCAATATTAAATGTATTTACTTACTCTCTTAGTAAAGACATACTTACAGTTTGATCTGAAAGGTTGATTCTGACCAATTGGTTGCCAGATATTTTAGCTATTGCTGCTACCAAGCTTGTTTTTCCAGTTCCTGGGCTACCTTCTAATAGAATAGGTTTGCTGAGCTGCAGTGCTCTCAGAACTTTTAGTGTGTTCTGTGCTGTTGTCGGTGCAGAGAATGTAAAGCTATCCTGCATTACTGGAGCACTACCTGTTCATAAATATATATTGAATTAAAATTTAAGAAATGAAGATAGTCTGTAATGAAATTAAACAAATCACCCTTTTTTTTTTTTTTTTTTTTGCCCATCTCCCCTGCCCAATGACTGTCTTTTAATTACTGTAGAACTTTCAAACTTGTCTTATTCCTATTATTTGAAGCAAAAGGTTAGAAACAGCGATGCATTTAACATTTGTCTTATTACATTTATTTTTCCTTCAGGTATTTCTTCTTTACTATACCAATCTCTTTCTTTTTCAAAGACCGTCTTTTCATTACTGACGAACTTTCATGCTTGTCTTATAACATTTTTTCCTTAAGTTATTTCTTCTTTATTTCCATAAATTATAAACTTAAAATCATGCTAAGTTATGCACTTAGGAACATTTACTAAACCATGCCATAAAATGAATGAATCATAGAGGAATTAACTTGGCTACAACTTCTCACAGGAAAACTTGACAAAGGCAAATGAAAATGATGCCCTTAAGTCTTAATATGAACTTGTATTAAGTCAACTAAAGATCCTTAGCAATAGCATTACCAAAACCTTGACTTTCAAAAGATGTCAGAGGAAAGTCACTTTGTTTTACAATTCAATAGTAACCAAAAATACATAATAGATTTTCATTGTACAGTACATTTAGTATTTTGTTCCTTCCAAGTATCAGAATACCATATGATTAAGAGTACCACCCCACATTTACATTTTTCCTCAATGTTCAGCATTTCTGCTATATCCATTCTTTATTTTATTGACACAGAAGGTACTAATTTCTTATAAGCATGGTTACTCACCTCTAGGTATATAAAATGGATGAATTCCAAAATGGGTTGCAGTAAGTTGTGCTCTGCCTGTGGGATCTGCCTCTATAATTCCCTCACTTTCAACCTGTTTTCTTAATAACCTCAATGATGCTTCACGAAGTCCTTTCAGAGTAGAAGGCCTACAAAACATGTAAAATTCTTTGTTGATCTTGTTCTTTGAGTTTCACAGTTCAAAGGAAACAAAACAGTTATTTTAATTTTTACAATTAAAGGTATATGTTACACTTCATGAGAGTGATGTGCATAGATTATTTATTGAATCAATTCTGACACATCAGTTATTTAATAAAGACAACCCTTTTCAAGAGTTAATCACTCCATTCTCAGTTCCTTGTCAATTGCATGGCTCATTCTGTTTTACTTTTTTAATTTATTTTTTATTTAATGTTCTCCAATGTAGGTCATATAGGACAATGAATGAAATGGGTCAAACGACATCCTTAAGTTAACAATAATAATTAATAAATAATAATAACAATAATTAATAAATAATTATTTATTATTATTATTATTATTATTATTATCATCATCATCATTATTATTATTATTAAAGGGTGTTACACTACATGGTCATCAGTGCCCTTTCAAAACTATTTTACTTTAGTATGACTTCCCTTTGACTTCACCTTGATTTTGCTTTAGCTTTGCTTTGGTTTTACTCTGGCTTTGCTCTAGCTCAGCTTTGGATTTGCTTTGGTTTTGCTCTGGCTTCGATTTGCCTTTGCTTTGGCTTTACTTTGGCTTCTCTCCGGCTTCACTCTAACCTCACTCTAACTTGGCTCTGGCTAGGCTCCGGCCCCCACTCCGGTCCAGCTCTGGCTTTGCTCCAGCTTCACCTTAACCTTACTCTAATCTCATTCTCCAACATAACTCTGGCTTGGCTCTGGCTAGGCTCCGGTCACCGCTCCAGACGCATTCGGCTTCGCTCTGACTTCACTCTAACTTGGCTCTGGCTAGGCTCTGGCCTACCTCGGTCCCGCTCTGGCTTTGCTTTGGCCTCACTCTAACTTAATTCTTTAACTTAACTATGGCTTGCTCAGGCTTCACTCTGGTAGGTTCTGGCCCCACTCCTCTCCCACTCTGGCTTCGCTCTGGCCTCATGCTTCATTCTGCAACTTCTCCGGCTTGACTCTGGCTAAGCTACAGCCACCACTCCAGTCCCGCTCTGGCTTGGCTCTGGCTCCGTTCTGGCTTCGCTGTAACTTCACTCTGAATTCACTCTAACTTGGCTCCAGCTAGGCTCCGCCCACCTTCGGTCCCGCTCTGGCTTTGCTCTGACTTCACTCTGGCCTCACTCTAACTTCATTCTTTAAAGTATAAACTTGAAAGAAGCGTAGGGACAGTGAAGCACAAATTAATACAAAAGTGAATCGAGAATATATTGACACATTGCTTCACTCACACTATTTATTCACAGGACATGTTTCAAGAGCTCTTGAAACATGTCCTGTGAATAAACAGTGTGAGTGAAGCAATGTGTCAATATATTCTCGATTCACTTTTGTATTCATTCTTTAACTTAACTCTGGCTAGCTCTGGCTAGGTTCCGGCAACACTCCGGTCCCGCTCTGGCATCGCTCCGGCCTCACACTAACTTCATTCTTTAACTTAACTCTGGCTAGCTCTGGCTAGGTTCCGGCAACACTCCGGTCCCGCTCTGGCATCGCTCTGGCCTCACACTAACTTCATTCTGTAACTTAACTCTGGCTTGGCTCTGGCTAGGCTCTGGCCACCACCCCTGTCCTGCTCTGGCTCCACTCTGGCTTTGCTCCGGCTTCACTCTAACCTCACTCTGCATTCACTCCAACATGACTCTGGCTTGGCTCTGGCTAAGCTCCGGCCCCGCTCTGCTCTACTTTGGCTTTGCTTTGGCTTTGCTCTGACCTTGCTCTGGATTTCCTCTTGCTTTGCTCTGACTTTGCTCTGGTTTAGCCTTGGCTTTACTCTGCTTTGCTCTGGCTCCGCTCAGGCTCTACTCTAGCTCTGCTTTAACTTTAATTTGTCTTTAATTTAATTTCCTTTATTTAGATAAGGGTGAAACATGGATGTAGACCTTGTTTGGGTGTTTGGCATTAGCTCTCTCACCACTCAGAGGTAACTTAAACAAGAGATTTGGCTTGGGACCCCAGGATCGCCAATCCTGTACCTATCGCAATAGGCCCCTGGGGAGAATAAATAATAATAGCAATAATAATAATAATAATAATAATAATAATAATAATAATAATAATAATAATAATAATAATAATAATAATAATAATAGATAATTACACTTTTCTGGAGGAACTTTAGTAATAGTTTTTTTTTTTTATTATTTTATTTCCTTTTTAGTTTTTCTGTCGATAAACTTTATTTATCTAAATACATTATGGTACTTATAGTTGTGAGAAAGAGTTATGTTACATCACTTGAAGCATATGTTAGGATGCTATTCAATAACAGTCCAGTTTTTTAAATATTAACAAACATATATTAAAATTACAGAACAAAAACCACTTTATCATACATACAAAACACATGATATTAAGTGAGCAGGTCATTGTGTCATTTTCTTTTTAGTCTTCTATTTTGCAGTTGTGGAGGAGGGTGAAGGAAAATGGCTTGTAACAGTGAATTTGGACTGGCAAGACTTTGGTGTAGTTTGGTGTAGCTTGTCCTGATGACATCCATTGCTTCTGGTATGTCCAGGTCCCTGTGAAGTGGGCTCCTGAGATCAATCTTATGTATCATTCGGATTACTTGGATTCTTTTTACTTGTGATGCTGCAGCAGAGCCCATATGGAACCATATTGCCAAATAGGTTTGATAAATGAGTTGTACAGAATTAGTTTATATGCGTTTTATGCACTTATATGCATTTATAAGTCTGATGTGGGCCATGACTGTGTTTGTTTATTCTCTGTACTAGTGCAACAAATTTAAGTTATTTGTGGAGATTTAAAAGCCCATATTGTGCTGGACTCTAAGTAGTAGATAATTTAGTTATTCACAGTTAGAAGTGTTAGTAATAGGATTCCTTAACACTTCATTGTGTAAAAAGCATTTATTACGGAGCTCAGCTCAGATTGAATATGAATGAAACAAGAGCAAATCATGTGATAAACAAAGCAGCAAAAAGATTACGTACTAACAGTGCTGCCAACACATCCTCATTTTCCACTACAAATCCATTTGAACCATGGAGTCAGGATGAATCCAATGAAAACATGAATCAGGACGATACTAAAAATGATAACTCCCAAGTCAAAGCTATTAAACCACCTTCTATTTACATAAATAACATTAAAGACATGAATACAGGTCTGTATGCACTAAAAACCGAAAAAGTATGCAACTTTAAGCGCACTACTGTTTCAAATCAAAGAGTTAAAATTTGTTTCGAAATAATAGAAGGCTATGGAAAGGCAATTCATTATTTTGAAAACAACGAAGTTGAGTACAACACTTACCAAATATTTGATATTTGTACAGTTTCCATTACAATTTCACTACAGTAACTTTGTCATCGAACATACACTATTACACATCCTGTACAAATACATGAAAATTGCTGACCCAAGATTTACTCGCTGACTCAGGTCCCCTAGCCATAAGCCTTTGGTTTTCCTGAGCAGCTTGGTGTAATTTCTTCTTCACCTTCGCTTCTTTTACCCTAATCCACTTTTCTCTTAACCTATATAAGAATTCTCCTATACATCTATTTTTCTTTTCACCCATCCATGCGTAACGCCACTACCTCTTTACTCGCACTGTCCCATTTCTTATCCTACATTTTTTTCCTGTAATTTGTTAACTCCTTACATTCTATCAGGTAATGAACAGTGCTCTCTTCATCTCCTCAAAATTCACATATCCCTATCCCATTACTTCTCAACCCTTTTAGGTATATTATTCCTACTCTCATCCATGCTATGCCTTCCCTTCCAGTTTTGTCACATTGATCTATATATTTTTCCCTACCCCATTCTGTCTTTAATTGCTTATAAAATGTCAAGATTTATTTTGTTCTATACTTTCCCATATCTCCTGCCTATCTATATCTTGTACTCTGGTTCTCACTTTCTTCCAAAAACTGCTATGATTTATCTCCTCTGCTCTCCATAAATCTCCCATGCCTATCTTTGATACCATTCTTTCCAATTCCGACCACCAACTATCTGTGCTCTTAATGCTTTTCTGTTGCTTCATGCACAGATTCAATAAACTCCCCTTTCTGCCCTTTAATACACTTATATCAGAATTTCAATATTCTATTATTATTCCTCTCCTTTTGTATTACCTAGTAATGCCACCTCTCTTGGAGCCGATTTTGGCAGCTCTAGTAGTTCTTTACAAAACAATCCATACATCTGGTCTAATTTTGTACCTATTTCTGATGTGCCCCATACCTCCACTGCATACATTGTTCTGTACAGCACTGCATACATACAATTTTAATGTAATGTCCTTTAAGTTTTTGTTTCTTACTACATTAAAAAAACTAGAACACTCAAACACCAGATATGGCAAATTTACATTTCATCCAAAATACTTAAAAAAACTTGAAAAGATATTTCAGAGCTTCAACATAAAATTCGCCTCTCAGAACAAACATCTGCAACTTACTAAACCCCCCTCTAAAAAATAGCGCACCAAGAACTCAATTAGCAGGCATTTACCAAATCAGCTGCCAAGATTGTGACAAGATATACATGAAGCAGCACAAAAAGTTTTATACATATATTATTAATACCATCACTTACTTTTCACTGCTGGTTACACCAGAGCCAAAGCTGTCAAGGATTGTCAGACATGCTCCATTTATGTATGCAGCTGGAAGATCTAAACCACCCTCTATGTTATCTCCCTCGGCCACAGCAGTTGTGTTGATAAAGTTTACCCATGTCATGACATCACGCACACTTAACGTTAACCTGAAATCATTATTTTGAGAAGCCTTCGGTGTATACCTACATATGTTAAAGTGAACTTTAAAGCTACAACTTAAGAAAAACTAGACAAACTTTACGCTACTCTTCACACCTACATTTAATTAAAGTTTAAACTCTGCCTAAAATAAAAAAGCACTAATATATTTAGCAAGCTTGAATTAAGTTAATTGATGATTCTTCCACACTAGCAGTGTGTAGGTTAAGATTTGGATAGGTAGTCATACTTAAAAATTCAATGCAATAAAATTGATTTGAACCATGGACCTCCTGGTCTCTGGTTGCTCTTAACCACTGAGCTACCATGGCCAACATGCCAACATGACATTAAGCTCTCCAACTACAAAGACTGGAACTTAAATACAGCATAGTAAGTTGCCACAAATGGTGCGTATCTAGTAGAAAATGCCTTTTATACCCTAGAGGAATTTGAACATGGGACCTAAATGATCTGTAAATAAATTGTATGTGCAAATATTGTATATGCAATTATAGTGTCAATTAGTATATAATTATTGTATCTGATAAATCCACAACATGTAGATGTTTTCAAGGATGAAATAAATCAAATTTGAATTTTCCTTTACTTAATAATTACTTTTCCTTTCCTCTTTGCTAACATGCTTGATTTACCTCTTTCCTATCTCAGTTCCTCTGAACCAGGAGAGGAAGTCCAACAATCTATTACCAATTCCTGTACTACCATCCTCTTGGTTTCCCAGTGATAAACCAGGCTTCAGGTTATGCTCAATAATAGCAAATAGGTCTTCCCGCAGGGACACAGGTTCACACCATATTTCTGTGAATCGATTGCGAAGTGCAGGAGATAGCTGCAAATAATCAGTAAAAAATATTAGAGATCAAGAATTGTTTCAATGTTGAACTGCAATAATTCTAAACTTAAACATGCTACTATTTTTATATACCAGTATTAAGAGATATGATGTATAGTAACTGTCTGTGTAAACATGGAAACCTTTAGGTAGGTCTACAGGATCCTTTAGGAGGGAAGAACACAGGTCTTTTACAACAAGGGTAGTTTTCAGGAGGTTAGAATTTGATTCAGTTTTGCCCATGTAGCGTTGGAAATTGTAAAGATATCCATTGGAAGCATCAGATAAGCTGAAAACTTTGATTCCAAATTTTGTATGTTTGTTTTGGGTTATACACTTTGAAGTTTACTCTTCCTTGAAACTGATGGTGCTCTCGTCGACTGATACAAATGGACCTGGGGAATAGAATAAACTGCATTTTTGCTGTAGTTTCTCCATTAAATTTTGAACAAATTCTTCCTTAGATAATTTTCCGTTTCCCTCAGCATACGCAAAATGAAGATTCCAAAACAAAAGGAGAAATTTGTGATAAGAAAATACATCGCTGAAAAATGGAAATTTATCCACCCAACTCGTAGAAAAATAGTCTGTGACGTCAGAGGTAGGATGAAGCCCCATGTTGATAACCACCCCAATTAGTGCTTTTATGTCAACAATTGTTGTGGGATTCCAGGATGCAATCCTAGCCTTCCCCCCCCCCCCCCCCCCTTGAATGCAGGTTTCCTCAGTAATTATTTTCAGAATTTAGTCATCAAAAAATAGTCTGAGAAAGTCTGTGGGATTAGTATTCTCATCAAAGTGAGAAGAAAGAATCGGTCCCTGCTGGATATTGTGCACTGGTATAACAGATGTAGGGCCCGGATCAAAATTACTTACCCCTGCCCAGCTAGGTGTACTTTTGTCTGCAGTATCACTTGAGTCACTCTCGCACTCACACTTACACATAAATTCTCGCATATTTCACTCTCATTATCACTGAACTCAAAATCTGACAAATCACTATCGTTCTTGTTCAACAAAGCTTCAATTTCTTTGTCCGTCAACCCTTTCTTTGCTGCCATTATGCCAAAAAACGAAATAAAATGAGGCTTACTAGTACCAAACACCGTTTTTGCTTCACTGGTGAGAACAACGAAAGGAATTCCTGACAAAGCAATTTCGGGATTTACCGACCACCAATGTTTGAAAGCACATTTCCTGCCATCTGCTGGCACTATATCTTAATTATACGAACGAAAATAGCCAACTACAATAGCTCTATAACTGTGCACCCATATATGGGTTTCCGCTCACGCAGGGTAAACAATTAACAAAATACTTCGTCATTAACTATACTTTGTGTTACGTAGAAAGCGAAGCTAGTTACAGTGAAGCAATAAGTATTATACAAATATAAATATTTGTAACAAAAAACATCACTTATCTTAAGAAAATGATGTCAATTTTTCTTATTAGTTGAATTAGTTGAAATTGATTTTACGAACTCTTGCTCGCATCTTTAGTCAACATTTATGTTCCACTTTAATATTTTATGTTCCTGTACATGAACCTTATAATCAAATGAACTCTTACTCTTTTCCTGATTCATTTACAGATGACTACTTTACAGATGACAGCAATTGCTATTTATGGCTGCTTTATGGTAGGACTTTATCAAAATTTATCTGGAAAACAGCAACAACAGTATGATGATGATAATCATGAATTTTGTCATTGGCTAGTTTTCCATTCCATTTATTTCACTATCAAGAAGTACACTAAGTTTCATCCAGTTTCACTTACAAAGGAGAAAGCAAGTCCATGTTAAAAGTAAATGACTGACTGGTAACCATGACAACCATGTGATATTCTCCAAGATATTCTCTTAGGTCTGGTATTATAGAACTAGTTGGATTGAAAGTTTATTTAAGTCAAACTAAAAGATTAACCACAAATGGCATTTTATAGTCAAATCCTAATGCAATGGTGTTGTTACACCTGAGAACAAGAAAACTTGCTTTTCACAAACTAATACTTGCACCACAAGTAAATACTGTTGGTAGAGCTGCCGGTTTAAAAAAGACAATGTTCTGAAATAATGGCCATTTATAATTTAAATTAATCCTAACACTCAAAGTATAAACTTGGAAGAAGCGTAGGGACAGTGAAGCACAAATTAGTACAAAAGTGAATTGAGAAGATATTGACACATTGCTTCACTCACACTGTTTATTCACAGTGTGAGTATCAGCTGATAGGAGCAAAAGCTCTTGAAACATGTATTATTTTCTGTGAATAAACAGTGTGAGTGAAGCAATGTGTCAATATCTTCTCGATTCACTTTTGTACTAATCCTAACAGTTTGAGTTAAATTAATGCAACAGACTATCATTCACAATAATAAAATAGTAATATTTGCAATAAAACATTTGTATGGCATTTTGTTTGCATTAATTAAAAAAAACCTATCCTATGTAATGCTCACTTGATTCTGCTTATTTATTTAGATTATATTTTATAAATTGTTCATCAAAAGTTTCTTTTCTTTTTTTTAATCTACTTCAAGTTAAACATGGCCAAAATGTTATATATTATCATAGGTATACAATAGGTATACATGTTATACAACAGGCAAATGATATTTGTAGAATACACTTGTGCTTTTGTGCTTATAATTAATTTTCCAGCATGTATCATTTTTAATAGAAAACCAATAAAATAATGTTTTTACAGTTTATACTTGTGCATTCTGTATCTGGTTATCAGCGTGTATTATTTTAAAAGAAAACCAGTAACATAATAGTATGTGTTACTAAGATTAATTCTGGGATTGAAACAATCAGATTCTTGTAGACAGCTTTCAAAAATCTACACATCTTAACCTTATACTACCTATATATCTATAAAGTCATTATAGTCATATAGCAGACAAATTATAGGTAAAACAAATACATAAGAACTTCACTAAAGAAAAGAAACTTTCATAACGACTCGCAAAGATTACAAATATATAAAACCAAACCTATTGCTGTAGCACATGAGTTGTATAATAAGCTCCCTACCTATACCGGAGCCACCTTTAAGTATATGTGATGATTTATACATAGCGGGAATATGTATTACTCCACAGGCGATTGTGACTAGAGGGAACAGTCACGCCATTCTATCAATCACATGTCAAGCATAATGGAGAATGAAACTAAAATTAATCTCTGCTAAAAATTTCAAAACCATAAAAGCATTATAAAAATCACATACCTCTTTTTTACCATAATCTCCACCTGGGTTCATAGTTCCTACAATCTGAAAATTTTCTTTTGCAACCACCACTTGAGCAGTATCACCTCCTTTTTCGGCCAGAAGCAATGTTCGCTCAGGTTCTGTAAATTTACATTATATTTAAATTTCTAGTTTAAATTTAAAGTAACTTTTAATAACTCTGCATTCTCTTTCAACATATTTAGCAGTTACAACAAAACTCTGAACAGGTTTTGTAAGAATTAAGCTAGATTTTGTTACCACATTTCTTTAACTGAACAACTTGCATTTTTTGCATTTTACCTTACTGGTGAAAAATCAAAATATGCTTCAAGAATGTTTGTTCCCAACCTCAGCTAACAATCGAATAGTTGTATTGTCTTGTGTTCTATGGACGGTGAGGTTTCTGGTAGGTAATGAACTTGATAAGCTTGTCCAATGTTCGAAGATTGAAGTTCATAATTCCATCATTGTTTTTGAAGTTTATATCATCACCAAAAGAGTTCTCCATCCTCAAGAGAACATGAGAAGGTACAATTACATCAACTAGTTGGTTGTTAGCTGAAGATGAGAACCTGAAACATGTTCTAATTTTTCACTAATGGTAACATATATTTAGATAAAAATAATTGATGTTCAATTTATGTGATTGAACTCAGTGTTCAAAAATGTTAGAATATTATTGAACTATACCACTTATTAAATAAAAGAAATTATGTTTCAGGAATATTTTACATATTAAATAATTTATATACATAGCATAGATTGTAGTGTGTCTGACCTCAGGGGCCTACTGCGTGATACCGTCCCTGTTAGGCAATATCATCATAATAACCCCGAAAGTCTTATTACATGCATAATTAAGGGCGGATAGATACCACAATATGAATTAAAGTTATAATAAATATAGGATAATGATTAAGCATACAAGTGCAGATACTAAACAGGCAATCCCAATATATATTATTAAAAGCATGAACCCAACGTGTTAAGGGAGAGGGCAAAATGAACATTGTCCCGCACAGACAGGTTCTTTGGGTATTTCTAGCCGACAAAAGTGGCATTGTCCAAGGATAGACCCTCGGCGCCAGCCTAAGTATTGACCTGAATATAATACGTGACGAGAGAATAGACTCTGGAATCTAAGGCACACAGTTCCAAACATGCTTATGCATTAATTAGCTAGACTGTGGGAAAGAGAAATTCGCGTGGAATACATGCCTCATACACTAGAAATTGCTATTTATTCAAGAGTAGGGATAAAACACAACCTATAAGGGACAAGCAACCGGTCACATGACCTCCAAAGTGTCCAAAATTCGGCGAAAGGAAGGGGAAATTCGTGTAATGGCGACATTCGATGTTTGCTAGGAAAAGCACTCTGTTTCGGCGTGTGAGGGAGGCAACAAGTACAGAAATTTCATCAGAGTCCGCGTTCGTGGATAGACGGAGTAACTCACATTAAGTGGTTATCGAACACTCTGTGGTAGCGAATGAGAGAAACTGCACTCGTTACGTCATTTAGATGTTACCAAACTCTGTTCTTTTGTTTAATAATCCTCCGGAAATACTACGTTATGCGAAGTAATTCACTACCGACATTTAGGAACAACGCGTACACCGATACATATAAGTCGTGTCATGCGCGCAGCAACGTGAAAGTCTCAAATCTCGCGCCTAATGTGCGAATAACATCGTCAATAGTGGCGAGTGGAGAGGACTAATTATAACAATAAACTTGGTATTCAAAGGTCGTGGTGTCTTATATGTGATAATACCCACACCCTGTCAGGACGCACCCACTCCCTGGAACTCAAAAGCGAGTACTCATGCAGACCTACCCTGAGAAAAACCCCGACCTGTTGGAAACCTCCCATCCGTAGTCCTCACCTATCACATGTCATATCTTATGAGGTGTTGAGTGCCGGGAGGGCTCAACGAGGTGCTCAACGGGCAAGGACCGCCTCATGTGGTAGGTACAGGAATTGGCAATCCCAAGCTAAATCTCTTGATTGGGTTCCTCTGCGAGGTGAGTGTTCTTTCAAACGCCCAAAACCATGGTCCACTTCTGTGTTTGACTCTAACCTCCCTGAACACACGTCTGACGGTTAACCTAGCGCAGGTTGGTGGAGTGGGAAGTGCAGGGGTGACTGAGTAACCCGTAACCCCGAACTCCTGGTTATCATGTAGGACTGTGTTCGTATCCACTGATAAAGGTCAGTCCCGGGGAGGGACCATTGCAAAAGCTGTTACACTCCTGAAAGCAATTGGGTCCCTCGATTTATACATTGGGAGGTGAGACCCTGAGGTGAGCAAGATTCACATCAGGATTCTCACCTAAGCCAGGGTGGCACCCAGGATGTGAGCATGCCATCGGAGACATTTGCAATGGTGGAGGTTATTGTCGCTATGGGAACTGATAAAAACAACAATGTTAAGAAAAGTGAAAAGGAAATAGCTGAGTCTTGTGGTCCTCGCTATTTGGTTATTTTTAGAACTGAGGAAGGTCGAAAATTTACTATTTACTATTTATCCAGAAGGGTCCAGATAATATTGCTGGTCCAGTAAAATCATATACTCGATCTCGCAATGGCATGCTCCTGGTCGAAGCAGTTTAGGCGATGCATGCTGAAAAAATTTTAAAAACCAATATGCTTGCAAGCTTTCCAGTGCACGTTGAATTGCATAGAACTCTGAACTCCTCGCATGGTGTTGTAAACACGAGTGCAATGGACGGTATATCCAATGAGGAGATTCAGGAAAACTTGGCGGAACAAGGTGTGACAAATGTATATCGAGTTCACCGTAAAGAACAAGGTGAACTAGTGCCTACTCGCACCCTGTTTCTTACCTTTGATCACGTAGATCTCCTGCCAAGAATTAAGGCAGGATATAAAGCTATTGAAGTGAGGCAGTATATACCCAACCGATTGAGGTGTTATAAATGCCAGCGCTTTAGCCACATGAGTGATTCTTGTAATGGAGTTGCTACTTGCATGGACTGTGGTGAAGTCAAGCATAATGATGCACGTACTTCACCTGCAAAATGTGTTAACTGCAGTGGCAAACTTTCATTGAACTCCAGAGAATGTTCCCATTTTATGTAGGAAAAGACAATCCAGGAGATACGGGTAAGAGAAGTGTCCTTCTTGGAAGCCCGGAAACTCTTGCATATTTGTCAGCCTTCTGTCCCTAGGACCGTTACCTACATTGCAGTTGCTGCTAAAGCCGGTAACCAGACGTAGAATTGCAACACAAAACTAGTGACATAAACGGGGCAGTAATATCCGAAAGAACAATTACAGCCAGATCACAGCCAAAGCAACAGACACCAGCACGAACAACAGTGACCACACCTATTAAGTACAGTCCTATGAAGAAATTTACAGCCAAGTCACCGAAGAAAGCATCTACCTCAAGAATATGTGTAATATATAATGCATCGCCCAGAAAGTTCAAGATCTCATATGAAAGAACCGACTTCCTCAGGGAAAATAAGAAGGCTAGTACCAAGCAAAAGGAGCGCAAAAGTCCACAACCATCTCCACCGAGAACATCTGACGAATCATCTGCAGAGGACTCAGATCGGCGGCTCTCATCTTCGCCAATCGCAGTTTCTGAAAATCCTGTCCTCACTATCCTCAGCAGCAAAATCCTGTCCTCACTGCCAAAACGACAGAGAAAAAAGCAGGATAAACCTGCTGAAAATACAGCCTCTAAGAAAAGGAACAAACTGATTAGACCAACACCATTGTGCAGGTAGTTTGTTATGACAAGTTAATATTGCAAACGTTTATATATATATCTTACTGTATTTAATGTTTAATTATAGTTTTTATTGGTTTTTATCTTCCATTTGGACGTATTTCTTTTGTCATTTTGTTTGATTTTTTTTCTGAGTATTTTATCTCTGGCTATTGCCATGATTTAGTTTTTGTAAGGGAGATGACCAAGCAGTTGAGCACCCTTATATACAAATCACCATCATGTGTGTCTGGCTCACGTTCAAGAGGTCCCGAGTTCAAATCTCAGTCAGAATGAGTTACCTGGATAAGGTAATAGAGCGTTTTCCCTCTATTCACATTAATGTATGAAAGCCATTCAGTTGTGCTACTCCCACTACATTCGTAGGATGACTATGAAAAATATGCTCAGACATTATGTCAGAACAATATTGAGATATACTACCAGATTAATTAAATCTGAACATGCAGACAAGAAACACATTCTGAAAACATTCAGAAAACTACTTAAAAACATGAAGCATTTTAGGAAAAAAAGTAGGATCCACAACACATTAGAGACATTTTCCACCACAGGTCTAGATGTTCGTCTCTTTGGCATGGGAGTAAACTGTCTGCCTCATATTTAAGAGGTTCCAAGTTCAAACCTTGGTCAGGATGAGTTATATGAATAAGATTTTTGTGGGGTTTTCCCATCCATATTAGATTAGATGCACAGTCATGCTGCAATGTGAAAGTGCATGCTACAATATAGCAACATACACATGTTACTGAAAAGTAATTTCTACTCAATTGAAATGGGTTTTAATACACAGCTTTGCTGCTTGTATTTCTTTTTATTGAGGATATGTATTAAAGCATCTTACCATTAGCTAGTTCTAAGTGGTGAAGGAAAGACTCCAAAGAAAAAAAAAAAAACATGTTAAAAAAGATAAAACTGTATCAAAAAATCTGTCTTAATGTATTAACTACTTAATGTAAATTGCCAAATAAGAAAACACAAGAAAAAGTAATATTTGCTTACCTAACACGGAGTTCAACCTTTCTAAAACACTGTCATCAGCTAATGATATTTCATCAGCTAAAAACAATCCTCCATCATTCATGGCCTTAATCAAAGGGCCATCAATCCATTCAAACAGAGGTTTTTGAACACCTTCCCCCTGCAAAATGTTTATTATATTAATTTTAAAACTATTCTTGTTAGAGTAATTATAACAAAACAGATTTTAGACTAATTTTGACTCTTAACCAACCTTTTGGTCTGTCATGCTATGATCTCGTACTGGACGCAAACCTCCTAAGAAGTCTGCACTTTCTGTGTGCATGTGGCAGTTGACTGTGTAGAGTGTCTGATTATTTGCAGCAGCCAGCATCTGACACACAGTTGTTTTACCACAACCTGTTTCCCCTACCAGCAGCACTGGCTCATTTAACTCAATTGCCTTACCTAAAAAGAATGTATACAATAATTACACTATGTGGATTCGTCCATTCAATTTCTACTAAAAACTAATAGGTAATCCAAAAGCTTTTAATGCTTTAAATGCTATATAAAAACAAAAATGTTGAGACAAACTTAATCAGTCCTAAAGATATGTGCTACATGTAATTTAAGATTGTTAAAAGAAAGAACAAAGAACCAGTTGGACACCTGGTGAGGTTGGGGACAACATGTACAGGTACTTAGTGATGTATAGTGTTCCATACTCCAACTTATCTTTATGGGGGAATAGGTAGTTGAATTATCGGTAAGGGAAACATTTAGTGAAAAGTATTTGTGGAGAACAGAGATATTAGCACTAAAGTGAATTGAGAAGATACTGACACACTGCTTCACTCACACTGTTTTTTCACAGAACATGTTTCAAGAGCTTTCGCTCTCATCATCAGCTGGAACTCGACTGGAGTGATGAGAGCAAAAGCTCTTGACACCTGTCCTGTGAAAAAACAGTGACAGTGAAGCAGTGTGTCAATATCTTCTCAATTCACTATAGTCCTAAGTTGTGCTTCACTGTCTCTATGCTTCTTTCAATTTTATACTTTGAATAGAGATATTATCATACTACAGAAGTACTTTAGTGAAGTGAGTGATTACATCAAGCAAAAAATTCAGAATGCTTTGGCAGCAGAACAGTCTAGATTGTACCAAAAACAAAGATAGTGAGATGAATATAATCCAGAGTAACAGATACCAAGTAACTTTAGCTGAAATGGTAAGGAAACAAAGAAATTTAAAATTTAAATTTTCTGCATCCCTTAAATATAAGAAATAAAAACTGCGCTTACCCACTAACACTGCTAAACGACGCATATTGAACGTCCAAACAACATGCTCAAATCCCGGCAATGAGTGAGCAGCCAACTTCTCCAGTATAGTTCGTGTAAGTGGTGATGTCTCCTCATTCACTGTTCAAAAAGAAAAAATATAAGATACACAAGAAATCAGCATCATACGTTGATAATTATTATATTTAAATAAAAGAAAATGTACTGAATTTAAATAATGAGGACAATGACAATGCTGGCAAAATTTTCCTCTGTATGTTCATATATTAATGCCTAAATAATATTCTATGCTAGATAAAATAATGGACTAATGGACATAATATTAGGTTTTCCAACTCTTTAAATTTCTTTGCTGTGTTACTGAGGTTCTTGAAACAAGTTGCAGTGAGCAAAAGTGACTCAATATCTGCATATTGGATGTGTCTCCAAAAACACATTGAAGAAGTCATGTTTGTCAAAAGTTTGTCAAAAGTTTGTCTAATTTGATTCAACTGAAAAAATGGCTAAATTCTATAAACCTAGATGCCAATGCAATAGAAGAATATTTGGCAATGACTGAAATATGTATACATCAAAATTATTTTGTCTTCGATGGAAAATATTATAAACAAATTTCAAATTTCAGAACTAGCTTTGGGAAGCCCGCTATCACCATTTTTGGCCAATTTATACATGAGCTTTTTCGAAACACATAACTAAAGCCTTCCCTCATATGTTTAAAACATGGTACAGATACGTAGACATCTTTGCAATAGTGCCCTACAAACAAACAGATGATGCTTTAAAACTACTCAACCTGCAAGAACCCAGCATACAATTCACAATGGAAACTGAAGAGGACTGTACTATACCTTTTTTAGACCTTAAAATCAAAAAAAGCAATGAAAAACTAGAATTTGGTATCCATAGAAAAGCAACACATACAGATAATTACATCAAAGCAAATAGTTTCAACCCAATTCCACACAAACATGCAACCATCAACAGTCTCACACACAGATTAGTAAATCTACCTCTCAGCCAGCAAGAATATCAAAACGAATACCATCAAATCTTAAAAACTGCAATTAAAAATGGATATGGAAAAAACCTTGTAGATAAAAAACTAAAATCATTCAAACTTCAAAAGAGATTAAAACAAATCACAGCTCTCACACCAATAAAACAAGAAATTAGATTTGCTAAATTTACTTACCACCCCTGGGCCACAAAAAAGTTCCAAAAAATACTCAAGAAATACAATATAACATTGGCACCAAAAAACAATTACAACATTAAAAACCTACTTCACAGTAATAATACTGATAAGATAAAACCAGAGGAAAAGTCAGGCATTTACAAGATTAAGTGTAAAGACTGTGAAAAAAATTTACATAGGGAGGACAAAAAGAAACATAGGCTCTAGAAAGAAAGAACACTTCAGGCACTTAAGATACAAAAATATTGATGTCCGCAATAGCAGCTCATTTCTGGTCTGAAAATCATGAAATTGAAGATAGCACAGAATTACTAAAATACGTACAAAAACATAGTGAACTCGTCATATGGGAGAGGATATACATAGAAAAACATAAAAACCAACTAATGAACTTTGAAATCCCGCCAGAAGAGAATCCCACATTTAAGTTCATCACTAAATCAACAGATGGCAGCAGCAACCCCAGAATTACCCACCCCACTGGATCAAGCTTTAGTCACATAAGAGCCGAAGATGCAAACAATGATTTGCGAAACATGTCCTCAAAATAGGTACGAAAATGAAGCAGATCTGTAATAAATACGACTCATCTAAAAATTAATAATTTTTCGCTTCACTGTGGTGTTCCAATACAGTTAAATCTCGATATGTTAACAGACATACTCATTTTATATAAATCTACTCTGCATTCTCAAAACAAAATATTTAACTTTGAGTTTATTTATATATATCCCATGTATAAAGAAGAGCAATAATATAAAAATTTAAAAATCAACAAGTAGTAGAGATATCAGAAGACTTATTGACTCATTTTATTAAAACTTACAACTTCACTCATATCAAACTTAAATTTTAATAAGACGTGACTCAATGAGTCTTTTGATATGAAATTAACTTCACTTTTAAGAATGCTTTTACTCACTCTCTCAAGCAGTTAGTGCGAGGTAAGTTGAGCGCTCGGGTTCCAAGTCCTCATTCAGTAAACACTCCGTAAACACAGATGATAATTTTGAAACTTGAAATGTGCTACACACTCTGACATCTAGTGGCTAATACGCAAAATTTCACATGTGCACCATATTTTGTTTTGAGCAATTTCGAGGTTAATTAGCTAACCAGATTACAATAAATGTATGTTGTGTATGTTATGGCTTTCAAAAGAGGTCACATTATTCGTCTACCTCTGTATAACTGTGATCTGAATACAACTGAACTGCTTTGGACAAAAATAATGTTTTCAGAGGACGCAATGTTACTGGTGATGTCGGCCACAAATCTGCGGAAACTTACTATAGAAGCATTCTCTTCTGTAACCACGACGGATTGAAAAGGTTACTGCAAGAAGGTTCAAGAGCTGGAAGTGGAGAAACAATGGTGTAATAGAAAATGCAATTGATGAAATTATCTTCACACATCAGAGGATACTAGCGATGAAAGTGATGCAGCGGACTCGAAGAATCACAAACTGAATGAGTATTTACAACTGTCATAATATTTATTTTCTATTTTTATGTGTTATATAAATAGTAAGTATATATACAGCTTATCGGATCGAGCTCAATTTACGGCTTGTCCACATGTCACACTTGAGGTGCATATCTTCGCATATCTTACACCTATTTTGCTGAATTGTGTTTCTCTAGGTTGACTGCACTGCAGAAACAAAAGAGTGTTAGCTCTTCCCCCCTGCCAGCAACACACTAAAATTAGCGCTCAAGATAACACGTGCATATAGTACAAATATTTCATAGATGTCGGAACAAAGTACTGAAGTAATGAAAATATAATCAGTAAACTCTTAAGCAACAGTATACAACAACTGCACAACTCAACAACTAAACATCTCAATCCTGATGATACAACAGCAGCAACAAAGACATCACTTCTGTTAAGCAGAAACTACGTCTACACTTACATGTGAACAATTTTTGTAGATCAATCTTCCTATTAAATTGTTTTTCAATAACCTCCTTAATAACTTCAGCCTCTTCTGCTCTACGGACTCTTCCAGCTAACACTAGGAAACCTTCATCTGCGACATACTGATCCCAATCACAGAACTTTTCTCCAGGCTTAGGTTTTGCTTGTCGATATCGCTCTCCCCATCGAAAAAGGTCTCTTAAAGTCATAAAACCTTGTTTTCCAGCAAATGCTGCACTACCTCTTCGACGTAGCTGCAAAAACAATACCACCATTACACAAGCTAAATGAACAACTTTTTTTCCCCTCCAATATTAGTTGCCTTTACTAAAATCATGCAGCATTACAGTGTTCACCACTGTTAAATTCTGTAGAACTGGGTGCGTTGCTGAAACCTAAATATAATGGCAAAATTAATTAAGTTGTTGACAAGTTGACTACTGCAATTCCTTTCTTGGAAGTTTTGAAAACAGTGTTATGATAAATTAAATTTAAAGGGAGTCAATGACATTAATCGACTCCATTTAAATTTAAGTTGACTACTACTTATTTTGTGGCAATTTATAGATGCAAAATCATATTGTTCACTTTTCCCTTTTGTTCCATCATAGATTGTTTAACAGATATTTTTGAAATCCAAGAGCAAAATGCAGTTGTATTGAAATTTGAGTAATCAGTAATAAATATTTAGACTCATGTTCAAAAGATCCAGATTTTTAGTCTCAGTTAGGATCAGTTATCTGGATAAGGCTTTTCCTGGAATTTCCCTAACCTGTAAGATGAATGTGGGGTAACTCTAAGCTCTATGGACCCTGGACTCATTTGAGAATCATTGTACCCATTTCATTCATCATCTGATATAACATTAGAGGAGGTTAATAACAAAAATAAGTACAAGTTAAAGTAATAAAGTACAAAAATTAGTTATTAACAATAATAATAATAATCTTTACTTGTTTATAGACTTAACAAGATTTAAGCGCCGAAGAACAATCAACATTCCTCACTAATGTGTGAGCATTCCAGAGTGGACAGAGCCTTATGCACTCTGAATGGAGTACATTGTCAGCATGATTAATTATGAAATATTGTAACTATTGTAAGCTAATTGCAGCCAGGAATTTGATGCTATAGATATTTATTTGGTTATGGAAACTCAGAAAATTATCCCTAACCAAATTACACATATGGTCTATTTTACTGTACTATCTTTCAAGAAAATAAATGTAACTTTCCACGGGTCAGTATCACTCAGGCATTCCATGACTAGATGGTATGAAAACTAAATCGGCCATTTTCGTAGATGTATAGTGTCGTGGTCGCCATTTTAACCTGTTCCTCCGAAGATTTCTAAGACTATATTAACCCAGTATAACAGAAGATTGAGTATGTATCACAAAGTAAGTAATAATTCTCTTGCAGCTGAGCTATTAACTACATGACATTGGAAAATGTGCAAGAAAACGGAAAACACATGGAATTATGATTTTAACAGAACCAATATCTATATTGTATATAAAGCATGCTTCCTCAAGTGCTCACGTAGCTCAATGACCGAGAGCACACTCTGTGATAAGTATTAGAGGGTTCATGGTTCGAGTACTATCCTCTGGATGTGTTTTTTATTCCAGATTTTTAATTTGTAAGATTAAATAACGAACCAATTTACAACTGTTTTCTTGGTGTAAGCTGTTACTAATGGCATTGGAGAATTAGCAAGAAGACGAATGCCAAGAAGAATGGCGGCTTAATAGAGCCAACATCTTGTATATAACCTACTACAAACACATGTTATCGTAGCTCAGTGGCAAAATACATGCTGTCACTGAGCCGAGGATTCATAGTTCGAAACCTAGTATGTAGTCATAATTTTTATTCCAATATTTTTACTTTGTAAGACACCGTAACGAATGAAATTATACTTTCTCTCTTGCGACTAATTTAATAACATGTTTTCGAATTGAATGCCATAAGTTTCCTAAACGTTGTATACCATCCATCTGTTCTAACAATAAGCTAATATATAAAATAACAAGAAATTGAATAATTCTCATCTTGAGAAAAACAAACTTAGAGATGCAATATAACTGTATAATTCAGTGGAGTATAAGACATAAAACTGAAAAAATATTCTGTGTAACCATAGTTACAAATAGCCATTATTAGGAATTACAAAAAGAAGATGATATCCAAAGTTAATGTTGCTTAGGAAACAAAGTAAAAAGCTGTCATTTCTTCATGAAGCCAACACCATACATTAACAAATGATTTAAATTATGTAACATTGGAGATTTATAGAAAATATATTTTTGCTAGAATAAACAATGATTTGTGGAAACAAAGAATGAAAAAAAGAAATGAAATCTTGAAATTTAGAACCTAGTGTAATCGCCCATTTTTTTGCACATTTTCCAATACCATGTAGTTAATAGCTCAGCTGCAAGAGAATTATTACTTTGTGATAAATACTCAATCTTTTGTTATACTGGGTTAATATAGCCTTAGAAATCTTCGAAGTGAGTAACAGGTTAAAATGGCAACCATGACACTATACATGTACGAGCATGGCCGATTTAGTTTTCATACCACCTAAGTCACGGAATGCCTGAGTGATACTGACCTGCGGAAAGTGTACATTTACTTTCTTGAAAGATAGTAGTTGCAAATAAAGACCAAATCTGCAAATCATAATGGATTAAATGCAAATGAATCATTTTACTATAGCTTTTCCAATAAACTGCAAGCAGAAATATCAGAAATATTTAAAAAAAAACTACTTATCTACAAGAGGACAAGATAACGTATTAAACTATGAGGACAGAGCATCCACCAACATCAATTTTTATTATTCTTTTATCTACTTCCCACTCATGCTCTCATACATGGGAAGTTGAAATTCCTGCACATCTGCATTAGTTAATTAAATAAATTTAATCTTCAAAATATTGATATGTACTTTACTGTGCAAACATATTGGATAGTTGAATTTTACTTCACTTAAATTTTTACTTGTTTATTTATTAAACATTTAATTTACATAGTATTTATAAATAAAATTCTTTGGACATTAGCATTTGTTGACTTGGTACCAGGTTTGACTGTTGCAAAGGCTGGCACTCATAACTTTGATTCTGCTTTGTCATACGCTTCTTATTGTTTACTATTTTTTTACAAAAATGTGCAGTACATATTTTTAAGTAAAACATAAAAATTTTATATTTTAAAGTATAATGAACATGCTGGACTTTATCATTAGTGAAAATACTGTAATGTATATCCTATTTGCACACTTCCTCACTCTGCAAAAAAATGTACTTAATGCACTTGTATTGCAATATATCCTTTCCATTTAACTGACAATATAACCAGCCATTTGGTTAAATATATGGTTGTGTTACCTTAATGCATTCAACAAATTAATTTTTAATATTAAATTTGGAAAATTTTAGAAGCTAAAATCTGTATTTAAATCTGTTCAGCAGCAAAAATAGCAGTAAAAAAAAAAAAAAAAAAAAAAAAAAAATTACTCATTACCAATCAAAAACAAAAGGACTGTTGGCATTGCCATTAAGGACACAGCAAATACTTATTTTTTACTAAGTTTTACTTTGTTCCAAATACAGTGACATTGCGCCATCTAACTGCTATAACTCTTATTATAAGGTTTCTAAAACTTGCGCTTTGTGCATTTTAAAGAGAAGCAACCTTCTTTACTCCTAAATATCTCACCAATTTCACATGCAGTCCAATGCAACCAAGTCATCAAAAATTTAGTTAATCTAAACATTCTATAACCTCACTTTTTTCCCATTGCATGAGATAGTTTGATACATTAAGATGATGATGATGATGATGATGATGATGATGATGATGATGATGATGATGATGAAGCAACGACATTTAAAAAACCTGACCATGTGATAAACTGTTGTTCTTTCTATAATCACTTCACTTTGAAATTTTCTAGTCATAAAATCGAAGAACTAAAAGACAACTTCTAGGCTATATTGGATGGTGCCTTACTGTAGGGAACTAAATTGTTTACCAATTTCATCTAAAATTCTGAAACAAGATTTTCAATTCTTTAAATAAATCCCTCACTTCTATTACTCTCTTTATTGTACTCAAATCAATGAAGATACAAATGCAATGGTTAGACTATTTTGGGTTTTTGAAAGAAGCTTTAGTTTAAACCACTTCCAAGCAAGAATAAATTTGTCCATGATAAAATACCAGTCAAGTCAAAACAAGTTTGGTGCAACAGAGATACAACTTAAACCATTATTATAATAAACTTTACCATTGTATTCTGTTAATCAGGAAGCATGCACTAAACCATAGGAGTAACACCATAATTGAAGTCATAATCTTCAATCACATTTTGGCTTAATGGGTCTTTTAAGCATACAATGTATCTCAGAATATAACAGCAGTATATTACGGCAACATAATTAAGGTGTTTCTTATTTGAGGATTTTAAGTACTTCCTAGATTCACAAAAACATGAAATATTGCAAGTAAATACCTGTAATTTTCTCATGACTTCTACCAACTTTCGACAGTATGATTCTGGCATCTCACAGCGCATTTTTAGTATGGTTACAAGTTCATTTGGAGGAATTTCTCCAAAATGCAATTCCACAAATCGATTTTGAAATGCACGTGACAGTACCTGTGAGAGAAAACAGTAAAACACAGGATTATGAAAAATTCTGTTCAAAAATAACTGATATTAGTAAAGCTTTCAATGAAAAGCTTTTTATTTTTGAACTGAACCAACTACCTAAAGCCTAGAGTGATAACTTTCATAGTCTAAAAAGACTTAGATGACTGAATAGCAGGGATGCAATTGGCACTTCAGGATGAGGATAACTAGCAGTCTAGCCACAGCAGTGTTGCAAGTTCCATAACTATCTTAATTATGACATATTTGGGAATATTTCTGTCACGTTTTAATTTTTGCCATCACAATCTGCCATTCTGGATTTAAATTTTGTGTGTAATTTCTTGTACTTAAGATACATAAAATGCCATAAAATAAACAACAGAACTAGAGAACTATCATAAATCAAAATAAAAATAGAAGATTTTATGGCTCAGCTCCATGGCATGTTGTTGGCATGCCCATATACCACTGAAGACTTTCTGAGCTCAATGGGGAAGTTACCTGGGTAAGGTTTTCTAGAGGTTTTTGGTTGTCTGCTGATAACAAAATGTTGGATAATTCTAAGTTCTACAGACACCAGGCTCATTTGAAAATCATCCAGTTAATACCATTCCTTCACCTTCTGATATAACCTGCATGGTTAAAGGACATCAGTCCCAACAACAATCCTGCCAGTTTTACTGTCAAATTCTGCAATGTTGAAAACTACAAATGAAAAAAAAAATTCACTTAAGATTCATCCAGTTTATGAATCAACAAAGCAGAATAAACAGGCACAACTGACAACTTTTTCTTAACACAGGCAAATAAATCTGTACATGCTCTTAATAATTGTATTTCTTATTATGTGTTTAAGCAAATTGGATACCACACTGCATGAACATATGAAACAAATATTCAAATATGCCCTAATTCATCACATCAAAAGTAAGTGTTGTTTAGTGTCATTAATCGACTCCCTTTAAATTTAATTCATCACATAGAGTTTGATTATTCATCTTCTCAGTAAAAATTTCCAGAAAAACCCATCAATGTCTCTCCCAAACTGACAATCAAACTAGAGTTCTCTAGATTAATAAGCAAGCATGGTACATCCAAGTAAATGCTTTTAATATTCAGAACAACTCTTTAGTCTATATATTTAAGCAACAGGAAGCTAAGACAAATGCTGTAAAACAGTGTCTGCAAACATCAGTATTAGGGGAACTAAGCCACGATATTTTTTTTTTTAACTAGCATTCTAAAAATCTTTGCCCATGCACTGTTAGGCAACTGCAGGGCTCAAAATATACACATTAATAAAGCTATTTCAAAATTTAAAAAAAAAAATGTATGGTTTTCCACTTGAGATATTGAACCCCTACAACTATAGAATTTTCTGTATTTTCAATTCTGAAATGTAACAGCCCTAGGCTGAAGAAAAAGAACAATGACACAAGGATCTCTTAGATTTTGAAGACATTCAGAAATAGTCATATTTTTCTATTTAGAAAACACTGAAGAAAACAAAGGACGCAAAATTTAGTAGCTCAGTTGTACACTCACTAACAAATTTTTCAAGTATTACTAAACAAAGCTCTATTTATTGTGGGTTTACATTCATCAATATTTGCAACATATCTCGATAATATACAAATTTCAATGTTCCATAGAAGATCTAACTTACCTTTCGTCCACCATAAAGTCCTGGTGGATTCTGGGTGGCAAATAGTCTAAATTGCGGATGAGCCTTTATTGTTTCTTGAGTCTCTGGGATGAATAACTCTCTGTTATCATCCAATACTCGGTTCAGAGCTTCCAGTACATCACTGGGAGCCAGATTTAGTTCATCAAGAATAATCCAATTGCCTTCTCGCATTGCTTCTACTAAAACTCCTGCATTAAAATGATTATAATCATGTTAGTTTACTACTTTTAATACTTAGAATGTAACAAACTGTGAATAATATAATCAAGCTAGAAAGCTATTATTACAAATTAAATACAGTATAAAGAATATGGAGCACCTATATACTTGGAAAAGATTTAAGAGATGGGAAAAATCATTGCCGATTCACAAGAAGTTGAATTTATGATCAAACAGCTACACTGCAAGAGGCAAATTTTAACCAAATTCATTGGATTTTGAAAAACGTCATTCACATACATTGCTATCAATTATTGTAGAGCAAAATAGCAATGCCAAAATCAAATCACTATATACTGCAAAAATTCAAATAAAGAGCAGAAAATCAACAGTGAAACTTCTGAATGTTACATTTTTTCAAACATACAAAAAACACTGAGAAAATGTATTTTGAAGGCTTGCCTCTTAGCTTCATGTCATCCTTCCAGTTCACTGAATCATAAACAAAAATTAATGATTTCTTTAGCATGCTTTTAAAACTTACTTTTAACAATGAATACAAAATGTTTAACAAATTCCACTACCATGTACTATTTTGAAGCAATGGAAGAAGTTAAAGGGATGAAGAACCACACATGAAACAGCCGGAGATAGTACTATAGTGACATATTAATGGTTTCTATGGCAGTTTTTTTAAAAAAAAGATAGCTTTCAAGAATATCAATCAAACCAGTACACTAGCTTATACAAAGTAAAGCTATGAGCAAGAATTCCTTTAAGGAAGTCAGAAATGTCTTGAAAACTCAATTTAATATAATAAACCTTGAGCACAACAATCCTGATAAATTAGCACTAAGCAAATCTTTTATATCAAAATCATTTCAGTATTTCAATTCAGAACTGCAGTTTTGAAGGTTACCAAACACGAAGCTAGAGATATGTGAATTTTTCATTAAGAAAAAATAATGTAGTTTTTAATATTGAGAACTTTATTTTTGAAAATACAAAGGGACTGGTGAGCTCTTTTCGAAGTATAGCAAAACCTTGTTAACCCAAATTCAGTTCAAAATATAATACAATTTGAAGCATTCAGCATTGTCCAGTTCAAAACATGCTTTTTTACATACATAAAATATGAAGCTATTAACAGTGAAGCAAACAAATATAATAAATTGTAACATAAAACTTCACTGATCTTATAAGTTTTATGTTACAAATTATTATATTTGCATATACATGCTTTTTACACTGTTTAGAGTTAGGTTATTTTCAAATATGTTTAATTTGTAATTCAAATGTACATTCTGTCAAGAAAGTAGCACGAATTGATTATATAAAAATTTCGTATAAGAGGGGATTAAATATTACTGTTCCTAAGTTGGTACATCTTCCTTCCATATCCACGCACAGTTTGATTGTCATCTGTCACCTAGTTTGTTTACAGGGCGCCATTTTGTTAGTGCGCTTCAAAGGTGTATTGTGGTTTTACAATGAATAAGAACATTGAACAAAGAATCTGTCTCATATTTTGAATAGACAAATATGACGAAAAAGACCAGATTTGTGGAAAGACAACTCATGGATTCTGCACTGCGATAATGCCCCCACTCACAAGGCTATCATTGTGAACAAGTTTATGGCCAAAAACTCAACAAATCTCATCGAACAACCAGCATATTCACCTGATCTGGCTTTGGCTGACTTTTTTCTCTTACCAAAACTCAAGTTATTACTTCCAGGCACCCGTTTTCAGTCAACAGAAGACATAAAGGAGAATTTGTGACGACAATTGACAAAGATTCCAAAAAATGCCTACAAGAATGTTTTTATAATTGGATTATTTGTTGTCATAAATGTGTAATTTTGGAAGGGGCCTACTTTGAAGGCGCTAAAATAAAATTGGATGAATAATGTATATTTTGTGTTTCATTGACCAATTCCCAGAACTTTCTTAACACAGTAGTATATTCTAGTCCTGGAATTAAAAGCAACTCTGTTCAAAGTAATCACAGTATTTCCCTTCTGTCCTAAACCACCAACAACTTAACATTTTCAGAAATTTGATGAACATTGCATGCAGCAAATCTTATCACTTCTAATTCTCATAACGTCCACTCCTGCAATGAAGAGAGAGTGGAAAGTTTGAAATGCGGCTGCCCCTACTCAGAAGTATTTCACACTAAACAGAACTTTAATTGTTCAGTTCAAGTTAGGAAGGAGAAATATATACTTAAGGTTAAGTAACTTTAGTTTTTGTTGCATCACATGCTTTGACTTCTGCCTGTTTTGTGTTAGGAGCTTTTCCAATAAGCTTTCGTTGCTATAAATAATTATCTTACAAATTTCCTAAATCAATGTAAAGAAGAAAGTTAGAAATAATTAGGGAAGGCACAGGGGGAGATATAAAAAACTGAAATTGCTGCAGCCATTGCATTTTGTTTATTTATGCTGTCAATATATTTGAAGCTATGCGAGAGTAAGAAAACCAGGCAATCCACGGAAAGGAAGTAAAAAACATCAGCAGTGAAAATAATGTAAATTTGAACGATGAAATAACGGAGTAATATGTAATCTAAATTTTAAAAAAATTCATGTAGAGGTTGGCTTTAGGAGCAAGGCAGTTTCCATCATTGAACCAGGATTGTTTGTATATGTTCCCTTGGAAAGTGAATTCAATTTGGTTAATGATTTAGTTTGTCAACCAAGCATTTTGAATGCCTGTTTCTGGAGGGTACATAAAGAAAAGTACTATTAAAGAACCAGAATGCTCAAATCTGTCAACAACTAATGGCAGTAAGTTTGTGCTTCTATCATGCACAGTAAAATTGTTAAGACGATCTTTGTATGCTTTCTCTCCATCGCACTTTTTGCTGTTAGCTGCAATGTTAAATGAGTTCAGGGTTATAAAAAAACTGATTATCTAAGTTGCGAATTTCCTTCGCACATACTCTGCAATTATTAGTATAACAATTTCTTTTAACAGAATGTAACCTCCAAACTTATGTAGAGCTAGCAGGAATCAATATTCCACTGTATAATATTACAGTTACTATTATCAGAGTGTACAGGACACCAAATAGTGATATAAAAATCGTCTGCAGTAACTTAAAACTCCTTTTAATACGTGTAACAGTTAACCTCAGAATAAAATCTTAACATTGGCGACATTAATATTGACTTTGTTCAAAACTCCAATAATAAATTGAAACTCCAATATTTTTTTAGTGAATATAACTTAACTGAAACAATCAAAGAACCTACAAGTTACTAACTTTTGAAATTCCCGGCAAAACACAATCCACTTTATAGGTTCATCAGAAATCCAGCAGGAGAGCCATAGATTCCGGATGGAATACCATTCTGGCAGTCGAAAGACAATGCAGACAATATCTTTGAAACATTTGTACAACATAATGTTAGTTCTTAACCTTCCATTGGCCGCGTCAACTTCTGTGAAACCGTTATTTGCGATGTATCTGCTGGACACATATGTTAACTGTGTTTTAGTATCGGTTTTCAATTGTTTTAAAACAAATGCACGTTATGAATCAGAAGCGTTTCTCGGATATAGTCATCCTGAAAATATTGACACCAAGGTCATCTGTTCTCCAGAAGTCGCCAATATTTTGCCATCCTCTGCAGAACACAACAAGATATAAGACAATAAAGGCTTTCATTTCTTTTATGTCTGTGTCTCTGCAATCACTCTCACATTCATATTTTACTTTGAAATCATATGTGCGCCTGTTGGTGTATTGCACAATTATGCAGAATATCACTGACAAAAAGATTTCAGCAGTCAAATTCAGTTTACATAGTTTTGGCATTCCCCACAACTCCAGGCAGTTTATTATTATTATCATTATTATCATTATTATTAATAATCTTCATCATTATCATCTTGTGTCTTTTGTACTCGCCAAAATAGTAATTTTCATCATTTTCTAGCACTTTATTACTTTCCTCTTCATCAACATCATGATCTGTATCAGCGTCCACAAATCGTGTCTCAGTTGTCTTCATATTCGGAATCAGTTTCTACAAAATTATCCTCAATCGGCACCGCATCATCGTCGAAAATAAGGCAATGCACCTCCTCCAAATCCTCAGGATTTTCCAAATCATGTACTTGACTCATTTTCAAACCTATGTACGATTCACAGTAATAAATAAAGGCACTCTCAATTTACCTTGCAACAACGCAACCACTTCAGCATTCTCTCGCAACGACATGGTTGGATCCGATAGCAACGACTATGAGTAACTTGAGTTGGCGCAATGTATCTGATAGATACAACAGCATGCACGTGATGACATTTGCCTTGTTTGCAAACTTAGCATTAGAAAGAAATGGTTGAAACTTACAGGAAACAAAACCAAAGGTATGATGGAAGATGTCCTGGCTCAGAAGCCCTTACCTCCAATTATTGCCATAATAATCAAATAAATTAGGCCATGTATCTCACAGATATATGTGCGACTAACAAAGAGTTAAGTGTTAATTACAACTCAGAGTTACTCAACTTCTCTATAAATCAAAATTCATATTTTTTAGTTCTGTGACTTTGAACTAATGAGGTTTTAGTATTTTTCAAATCAAACCTTTCAACGGATGACATAAAATTAGAAAACTTATCAAACTAGAGACATGTTTAACACTTGAGCAATAACTTGCAAGTACCAACACATAAATGAATTTGTTAAAACATGAAATGGCTATTCAAACCAAAATTTTAGTAGGCAATGCACAGTTCCAGCAAAATGTTTTCATGTCACCTTCAAGGAGTTTTTCCTGTTATTCTATGTTATTAAGATATCCACATGAAATATTTTTCATTTTTCATGAAACGATAGTAAAAACTCATCAATTGCAGTAGTTCCAATATACTCACCTTCCTTAAACACCAACTTGCCAGTCTCATTAGCACAATATGACCCAATATACTCCTGCAGGTCAGTATGCTCATGATTATTGATTCGAACACAGACATTGCCAGAAGCAGCAGCAAGATATGTGATTAGACTTGTCTTGCCAACTGAAGTTTCACCCTGAAGTAACACAGGATGAACACTCAAGGCTATGATTCTCACCAAGTCTTTAAGATTCCGAAGCACGCTTGTTGTAAGAATATACTGAAGCCAAAAGGAACATGAAGTTAAATGTACATAAAATATTATATATATACTATTATATATTATACTATTATATATTATACTATATATTATTCAATAAAATATTCCAATCTAGACAGGAAAAGGGATTGCACAATAAAAACTCAATATTATTCACATCACTTTAAACTGATCTCAATGAAAATAAAGCTGAGGTGTCAAGTCAAAATAAACCGCTTTTCCACACACACTAAAGAAGCAAGCATTCACTTCATTTTATAAATGTATGAGCAAACCAATTACTATATAATAGAGGGAAGCACTCTCTGATTTTTCCCAAGCATGAATAGAATGCCATTCTTAAAGCATTTTCTCACATTTAAAACAAATTCTTCTTGGTCCAGCAATAATTTCAAATAGTTAACATTTAACATTTCAAATACCATTCTTTCATTTTATCAATTGTTAACATATTACAAGCATTTTATCATTCCCCACCCAGTCCACCTTGGTAGCGTGGATGTTAGCATGTCTGCCTCACGTTCAAGAGTTCGCAAGTTCGAATCTTGGTCAGTTTGAGTTACCTGGATAAGGCTTTTTCTGCAGTTTCCCCTTACCCTGAAAGATGAATATCAAATAACTATAGGCTCCATGGGCTCTGGACTCATTTGAGCATCATTTCCCCTATTTCATCATCCAATATGACTTAATGTTGGAGGACGTAAATAAAAAAATAATTAATCCCCCAGCCAAGTGGTTCATACAAATTTATTTATATATATATATATATATATATATATATATATATATATATATATATATATTTCTATATAATTTCTATATGTACCAGAGAAAAAATTATGAATATGAACATCTAAAAAGCACATGCACATGCGCGCACAAACACACAAATTTTTCTATCACAAATTATAATGTGTCCATTAATGAATGTGTATCAATGTATCTCATATACATTCTATATCCATAACTAGAAATGTTAATGCAATTTCAATTTCATGGTTTCTTCTAAAACTTAAGACTAAGAGCAATTTAAAAAATTATTTGATAAACATTGCCTATAATATAATTATTACCCTGCCAAGGTGAGTGCAGTCCTGCTATAGTAGCAGAAAGCAGACAAGCTAAATCAAGGATAACATGAATGCGTCAAGAAATGCTGTACAGTCTGGTTTACTTTCACTAGTGCATGGCATTGTATTCCTGTGTTAATGATGGAACTTAAAGGAAATAGTTATCCTCAGGTGTGTTAATCTCATTAAATTTTGAGACTAAGAGAAGAAAGTAAAAAAAATACCTGTTACAATTGTCACTGACATTACTATCGCTTCTACCCGCTATACAAAGGCAACTATTTGTAGGATTAGAAAGGAGGATATACTTGTAGATTGTAGGGTGAGCAAAATTAGATTGCCTCATAAGATTGATAAATCTCCTGCAAATAAAATTATGAACAAGATGGACAAATGCATAATTAATAGAAAAATCAAGAATATTCTGAAAGCATTTACAAAAATTATTGAAATAATCTCCTGGTGCAAGAAGATTAATTTCATTGGATGTAAAGAAAAGCTGAACTAGTGAAATATATTGGAGTTTGATTTAAAAAGTGTAAAAATAAAAGTAGTGTACCAAGCAATGCCCTGATATATAGTGGCTCAGAGAGCATATCTTAGAACACTGAAGAAATACATATGGGTAAAATAAGTCAGTGAAACTTGGATTCAACTCATCATACGTTTCCAAATAATGGCAGATATATATGTGTTATATGTGTTTGGAGGGCAGATATGTTTGCAGGTGTGTATGCAAATGACAGTGCTGGACAGCGCATTATTACTGTGTATGCTGATATGGAGATAAGATTTATTCCCGGTGCTTGTCTCATTTGCGATTCCAAATCCAAAACATCTAACACAACGAAATGAAATATGAAAACTATTTTGGATACAATTAAACTGAAAAATTTAATGCCACAGCTATACACTAGCCTATACAAGGCTAGTGTGAAGGACTGATTAATTACCATCAATTAACTTACATGAAAACTATTCCAAATGGGTGCAAAACATAGGTTACCGCAAAGGAGATTGTTGTCATTGACAATGCTCTGTCTCACAATAAAGAATGCAATAAAATGTCCTTGATCAACATTTTTGTCAGAAATGCATGAATACTTGTTGAACAACAATATTCCATTTGACCCGAAAATGACAAAAAGAGAACATCTCATTCATCAAAAAAGTACAGACCAAAGAAAACAAACTCCACTGACAAATTATTTGCAGATGTTGCCTTTACAACTCTTTTGCTTTAAATAAGTGCAAATTTAATTATATTATTAACTATTGGTATTAAGTTTTTTTTTTTTTTCATAATTTAACTAAAATAAGTGCCTGAACCTCCCAATATAATTATAAAAATTGTGATCATGGAAAATGTAACTAACATTATTTCTCGCAAAAACTATTTGTAGTTGGTTTATTCATACCCGTCACTTACTTTATTTGCAGATGCTGCCTTTACAACTCTTTTGCTTTAAATAAATGCAAGTTTTATTATATTATTAACTATTGGTATTAAGTTTCTTTTTTCATAGTTTAAGTAAAATAAGTGCCTGAACCTCCCGATATAATTATAAAAATTGTAATCATGGAAAATATAAGTAACATTATTTCTCGCAAAAACTATTTGTAGTTGGTTTATTCATACCCGTCACTTACTTTTTTATATTATTGAGAGACTAGTTTAAAAGGCACTCGCCTCCAATTTCAATCTCTTTCCAAATGGCATCTGTTGTCTGCTCTCTCTCTAGAAGTGGAACTATAACCTTTTTTATCAAATTATCTACTGGTAGATTTCAAAGTTCACTACGCGATCCTTATTTTTCCATATATGTTCTTGAAAATGGAGGCAATTGCCTTTGAAACTAGTCTCTCAATAATATAAATAAATAAGTGACGGGTATCAATAAACCAACTACAAATATCGAGATTCAACTGTATTGGAACACCACAGTGAAGCGAAAAATTATTACATTTTAGATGAGTCGCATTTTTTACACATCTGCTTCACTTTCGTACCTATTTTGAGGACATGTTTCGCAAATCTTCGTTTGCATCTACGGCTCTTGTGCAACTGACGCTAGATCCAGCGGTGTGGGTAATTCTGGGGTTGTTGCTGCCATCTGTTGATTTAGTGATGAACTGAAATGTGGGATTCTCTTCTAGCAGGATTTCAAAGTTCATTAGTTGGTTTTTATGTTTTTCTATGTATATCCTCTCCCATATGACGAGTTCACTATGTTTTTGTACGTATTTTAGTAATTCTGTGCTATCTTCAATTTCATGATTTTCAGACCAGAAATGAGCTGCTATTGCGGACTTATCAATATTTTTGTATCTTAAGTGCCTGAAGTGTTCTTTCTTTCTAGTGCCTATGTTCCTTTTTGTCCTTCCTATGTAAATTTTTTCACAGTCTTTACACTTAATTTTGTAAATGCCTGACAAAAATTAAGTGTAAAGACTGTGAAAAAATTTACATAGGAAGGACAAAAAGGAACATAGGCACTAGAAAGAAAGAACACTTCAGGCACTTAAGATACAAAAATATTGATAAGTCCGCAATAGCAGCTCATTTCTGGTCTGAAAATCATGAAATTGAAGATAGCACAGAATTACTAAAATACGTACAAAAACATAGTGAACTCGTCATATGGGAGAGGATATACATAGAAAAACATAAAAACCAACTAATGAACTTTGAAATCCTGCTAGAAGAGAATCCCACATTTCAGTTCATCACTAAATCAACAGATGGCAGCAACAACCCCAGAATTACCCACACCGCTGGATCTAGCGTCAGTCGCACAAGAGCCGTAGATGCAAACGAAGATTTGCGAAACATGTCCTCAAAATAGGTACGAAAGTGAAGCAGATGTGTAAAAAATGCGACTCATCTAAAATGTAACAACTACAAATAGTTTTTGCAATTAATTTTGATGTCACTGTTACTAAATTCCTCCAAACATATAAAATATTATTTCTGTTGTCCAAACCAGACTGTACAGGAGGGTGGCAAAGCCACAGCATGTATAAGTGGAGCTTTCCAATGAAGGACTGCAGTCCCTTGGTTGAGTAATAAGTACATATTGATGCTTTGCATAACAGCAATTATGTGTGTGTATGTGTTTTTTTTTTTTGTTTTTTTTTTTCAAAATGGTTTCTCTATCCCTCTAACAATTTACCAACCATGTCACCCAAAATCACAAGAGGAGGTTCACAACTGAACTTCTAAGCAATATTGTATCAAAAATCTGATGTTACCTTCTCATTACTTTCAATAAACATTATTTAACAATTAATATAACTTATTCTTCTATTTGATTTTAATGAAGATAAACACTTGCAGAAATGGTTTCATTGCAGATTTCCTTTAGGTACAAAAGAATTAAGGGAATGTTAAAAATTTAAGTCACATCTTTTAAGGGCGAATCACTATGTGACGGCATTTGCTTGACCCTGGAAAAAAATTGGTAGCAATTTTCATCTTGAGAAAGTGTTAATATTTCAAAATGCAAAGCAACAGCTAAAGTAAGTTCACAGGGGGTCTTCCTGTAATATGTCACTGGTCTGTGTTAATGTCTTGGAGGTGGTGACACACTCTACGATTTGTATGAAGTTGACTATCAGCATGTCGTGAATTAGAATTTTAAGACCATTAAGAAAGTGGTTGACATTTAAGAAACACAGGACACACAACTTTAAAATGGGAACGGAGTGACACATCAACACATCATAACATTGTGTAGATGAACTAGGATACTTTAACAGCAACTGTGAAATAAATCACTATGTTGCCAATACATAACATGTGATAATAAACTACTGACCTGTACTGATTACAATAACATAAATTTATCTACTATTGCTACAGTATTAACAAATAAATAAAATAATAATAATAACAACAACAACAACAACAACAACAACAATAATAATAATAATAATAATAATAATAATAATAATAATAATAATAATAATAATAATAATAATAATAATAATAATAATAATAATAATAATAATAATAATAATAATAATAATAATAATAATAATAATAATAATAATAATAATAATAATAATAATAATAACAAACTAGCTGATACAACTGATAGATTTGTGTGACTTGCCATGTTTTGATACATATTTATATATTACTGTAATATTTGTATTGCTTCACAGTTACTAGCTTGTTTCTTTGTATTAAAAGTAAAGGTTAGATACCAATTATAATTTATTGAAATAATATTTTTCTATAGCTACTGCTGTAATGTTGTCTTTGTTCAGAAGTTTCTTGTGTAATGTGACGTGCCTCTACATCATTGCATTTATATCTAGTTATTACCTTGAAGACTAAGTAAGGAGTTTGTTCCTGTGTGTGTAAGTTCTAAGCATTTACAAATTTAGTACACTTTAAACAGATTATTACCCCCATTAATAGCAACATAAATTAAGTATCTACCATTAAGAGAGCATTATTGGGAACCATACTAGCTCTTTTAATTATCCTGAAGTATGGCTTCATCTAACTCAAATAGTTAATCCGTTATATGAAAGCAAGCATCTGTAGCGTAGGTAGTAAATAATAGGTGCAGCAAATAATATGCTCTGTCACACAATATTTTGATGAGAAATGTAAGGGGGGAAGATTAACTCATATTTTAATCACCAAGGTAATTGAATAAAGACTAAGGATCAGTAACAATACCATAGTTCAGATAAGGAAAGAAAAGGGGGAAAATGTCAACCATTGTTGTAAAAATTAGAAGTTCCTGAAAAGAGCAGAAAAAGATGTTAACGTGTCACAAAGATACCAGAATGATCTAAGGAAACATCTTATTTCAGTACAAAGGAACTTCTACTATTTAAGATTAGTATGTTCCTAATGAGATGTTCAATATAGCAAAACTTCTTTTCATAAAATAGCCATCAATTTTGATTCTCACTTAAAAAAAAAAAAAAAAAAAAAAAAAAAAAAAAAAAAAAAAAAAGTGAATGGTAGAAAACTGCTGCATATTACTAAAATTAGGCAAGTGAGTCAACCCTGTATATACTTTTCTCCACTTACAAGTTTTTTATGAAGACTAGTTTCTGGGGACTTCTTCCCTATCGTCAGCTCTGTGGTTGACTTGCATATATATAACTTGCATATACATATGGGTGTATATATAACTACATCACTAACATTACTGTTCAACTACACTTTCAGAGGCTGTAGAGGTTGAGTAATACAGAATACTAATAAAAATACTTTACAAAACTCTTAGAAAGCCAAAGTTATAGTAAATGACCAAAAGCAGGGCATTCAACAATTAAATGTAAAGCATTATGTATTTAGATTCATCTTACTTTTTATGTGGTTATATGCATTTAATTCTTACCTTATCATTCAAACGAGGTTCTAGCTTGCCAAGCTTTACCCAGTAACCTTCAAAGTTTTTATATTCATCTCCATGACCACCAGCAGGTTCTGGTAACTGTGCTTTAAGAACACCTTTCTTTTCTTCACCAACAAAGATTTTTCTGCAATTAACAGAAAATAAATAGCCTCAAAACATAAAACAGCTATGGCAAAATAAACCTTTTTTCCTTTGTTGTATATGCAAATGTTAAGGTTCTATCATCTAGAAGAAAAGGCACCAGCAAAGAGTGGTTTTTTAGTAGGCCAATATTTCTAATATAATTATTCATGTTAATGGCAAAGCCAAATTGCAGTCTTTCTCTCCGCCACCATTTTTTAAAATACTGCATACACATAGTCAAAGGGTCCCTTAAACTGAAACTATCAATCCAAAACCAAGGAAAGCTGCAAGCTGAATGGCTCTGTCAACCCAATTAATATTTCCCTTTCCCCAAAACTTTCTCTAGCATATACAAACGCAAATCTTAATAAACTTGATGAGAGGTTTCAAATAAAGCAATAAAGTAAATACTTACTCAGATATAACTTTCTGCACAGCTTCATGTGAAGTGTGATCTAGCTGAGAGAGAAAACTCAAGCAAAGACCTTCATAGAGTGAACGAGTTACAGAGCCACATTTATTTTGTGAACCCACTGTTAAAGCACGACATAATGTGCGCAAACTGTAAAAGAAAAAATGAATATTGTGATACTAAAAACAATGAACAAGTTAAAAGCTCAAAAAAAAAAAAAAAAAAAAAAAAAAAAAAAAAAAAAAAAAAATCTTAGTTATTAAAGAATCCTATAAATTTTATTCATAGGGCTTTGAAAGCTAATACATATCAAGTCGTTTAGCAATCCAGCATAATCTGAATGCACAGGTTTACGCAGTACACTGATTTGGAATTTTTAAACCAATGAACCATCTCAATTTTTTTCAGGCAAAGTTAGAGCATCCTTCCCTAAATTTTTAAACAAAATAAGAGAAACAAAAATAAAACAGTATTCACATTCCCAAATTACTTGGTAAATCTATTCAATAAATTATAAAAATTAATACTAAACCTCATTATCTTTGATATTAATGCAGTTTCGTAAATCCAACATTTGCACCATCAACCTGGCTGATGAAGCAAATGACAGTTTTATCTAGTTCTATTATAATTAGAGTTTGGTTTTATATGCACTATCAAGTATGAATATATACATGCATCTATGCACTAAAAATCTGATAAACATGTTCTAATAATTTAATAATATGCATTAAAAATAAAGTCATTATTTCATATATGTGGTTGGAGAAATTTAGTAAGTGACGTCAAAATTAATCGCAAAAACTATTTGTAGTTGGTTTATTGATACCCTTCACTTACTTTTTTATATTAATGAGAGACTAGTTTCAAAGGCAATCGCCTACATTTTCAATCTCTTTCCGACTGGCATCTGTTGTCTGCCCTCTCTCTGGTTGTGGAACTATGAACTTTTTTGTCAAATTATCTACTGGTGGGATTTCAAAGTTCATTATGCGACCCATATTTTTCAATATGAATATGTTCTCCCATGTTGTCAATTTATTTTGGTTTATCACTCCTTTTAATAATTTTGGATTTGGATCAATGTCATGATTTTCATTCCAAAAATGAAATGCTACTGCTGACTTATCTTCTTGTTTTAGTTAATTGATGGAAATTAATCATTTCTTCACACTAGCCGTATATAGGCTAAGGTTTCTGATGGATAGAGTGAACATGAAAAATCCCAGGCTTCATCATTTAACTCTTATTTTAGTTAATTGAAGGAAATTAATAGTCAAATATTAATAGTCAAATGGAGAATTTAATGTCAGGATGGCACGTTGACCATGGTAGCTCAATGGGTTATAGCGACTGGACGGAAACCAGGAGATCCGTGGTTCAAATACCAGCCATGGCATTGAATTTTTCATGTTGACGCTATCCATCAGAAACCTTAGCCTATATACGACTAGTGTGAAGAAATGATTAATTTCCATCAATTAACTAAAATAATAAGAGTTAAATGATGAAGCCTGAGACTCAAGTACTTACGACAGTAAGTCGCCACAAACAGTGTATCTCGGATGCGAGAGCCCCTAGTGGTCTACCAGGAAAATATACCAGTCAAATGGAGAATTTAATTTTAGGACGGCACTTTGACCATGGTAGCTCAATGGGTTAGAGCAACTGGACAGAAACCAGGAGATCTGTGGTTCCAATCCCGGCCATGGCATTGAATTTTTCATGTTGACTCTATACATTATCTTCTTGTTTCTATCTGATGTTTCTGAAGTGCTCTTTGACTCTGGTTTTTAGATTTTTTAGTTTGACAAATGTAGCATTTTTTGCAATTCTTACAATTTATTTGGTATATTCCGGATCTGTTAACTGATGGGATTTCATCTTTTGTTTTTGAATTTAGCAATTTTAAAATTGAGATGATATTTTGTTCCTTGAAGATCCTTTTAAATGTTTAAATTTAATAAATGTTTTTGGGTGATAAGTGAATGAACTGAGTATGCTGTTGCTTTCTTTTTCTTTTGTAAATGTGGTTGCTTCCTTAATGATTTTCTTTAGTTTAGCTTTTCTAATTTCGACCCTGATATCTCCTGTCCATCTTCTTGATTTCTCTCTGAAATCATTCATCTTGTTCATTTCTAAGGGATCCAAAATTATAAAGAAAATAGTTTAGCTGGGAATACAAGTAGTGAAGCTTTAAATTCAGATTTTGCCCTGAAGCTCATAATAGCTTTTTTAGTACATTTCTCAATTTTTTCCTATCGCAGATAGTGTATCAGAAACTTACTGAGTACCTCTTAACAAGTATACCATGATTGCGGATCATTCCTGGTTCATCAACACCGGGAAAGAGTCACAGAACAGCGTTATTAAATGCAAGGCATTTCAAATATATAGCTGTTACTTTGTGTTTGCATTACTTTGCAACAACTGTAGAAACATTAATCCTGATAAAGTGAAACTATATATATATATATATATATGTATATATATAGTTTCACTTTATCAGGATTAATAGGGCTATATATATATAGCCATATATATATATATATATATATATATATATATAGCCCTATATATATATATATATATATCGTATGTGTGTCATTAGTGTGAATATAACATCCTACACTGTATGCTTGAACGGAAGAATTTCCTAACTAATCTCTGACAAATTATGATAATTCCTAATGGAGAAATACATCTTTTATATGCTGTACAATTATCAAAACGTTCGTAAAATTGTATATTATTTCAGCTTAATAGAAGGTATAAAAGTAGAAAGTTCATGCTTAGGATACACTAGAGCTTATACTTCATTCCAGTACTGATTGGAGACCATTACAATGAAAATATGAAATCCAATTTTAATTATGCTGTTAGTACTTAAAGTACTTAAAGAAGTACAAAGAAGTTATTTGTTGTACTGATAAATCGAACAACTGAAAATTTAAAATGCTTGGTTCATATAAGACGATATTTACTAAAAATTATGTACTACCCTAAAAACAGCATCTTCTCTTATATTTATAAATCATTATGTTGAATTAATAATTAAATATTTTGCATTGCTCTTCTTAAGACTTTGTAGCTTGCTTGCATTCCAACTTGATCTATACAGAACGGATGTCTTTTAAGTGATCACAATTGCACTATTTGAACTGGCGCGCCGAGAGCAGTGGAAAAACAAAACACGCCTGCAAAGCTTATGAATTTGCGATGAGTCGCTCCAGGTGCTTAACAACATGGTTGAGAAGATCCATCACCATAACAAGCACGGTTACAGAATATGAAAACCCAACATACTTGTTAGAGCTCAGTTATTAGCCGTAACAATAATTGTTATCAGTATCCTGAACCAGAAGTTACAGAATAGCCCTGATTATCCATCCTACGCTAACCACAAGGGATTGTAGAAAGGATGGGTAAAATGATATGCTGCCATACCTGTAGTGAGGTCGATTTCCTGTACCATCTGTTAATTTCTCAGATGCTTCTTTCCTCATCTTCAAATAAAATTCCGCAATACTTATTATGCGGGACGGTGGTAGAGATAAAGGCTGTAAGTAAGTGTTTATCAGCATTATCAGATCTCCCTTATCAGTTAGTTCATCAACAAAGAACTCTGTGAATCTGAAACATAAAGCAGTTGCTTTAACAGTCAAGTATGCATGAAATCAGCTGTTGATATATTAGCTATGAAACTAATAAAACAAACAAAATTTGTAATAGGGAAATGGGCATATTCAGTAGTCAAGCATTGCAGCAATTCTATAACTGTAGCCATACGCATGCTTCAGAAATACAAAAATTGTTTGTATAACACACAAGTAATTATAATATCTGAAACTGGAGCAAGTTATCTAAGCATTCATAAATAACTAATACAATGACTGGAAATGGCTGTATTCACCAAAGTCTACAACCCAATCATTTTGGATCTTCACCAGTGTCTAGTTATGATGAACACCACAGTACACATCATAAACAGTTTGGAAACACAATAAAAGGGGAAATGATAATAACAAAAAATATCATAAAAAGCCTAAAGGAGCGCTAATGAGTTGATTTTGTCCTATAAATTCAAACGAGTCCAGGAATGAATACTTTTTATTTGATTATAAATTTTCATTTTCATTTAATTTGAAGTTATCTCTCTAAGAAGTATATTTCAGAGAGCCTATAAATTTGCTACAAAGGAAGCACCTGTACATTGAAACATCTCAATACTCTGTGTTGAGAGGATTTGCTTGTAATCACTGAAAAATGTTATAACATTCTGTAGTCCAACAGTTCTGCCACATGAAATTGTAGTTAATTCATTATTAAACTAATCTGTATTTTGAGCACGAATTAAAACTCTTACAAGCGCTGGTATAATGGAACCTAAATCAGCTCAGGCAAAATATATTCCGTAGAAACGTATGTATGTTATTCATTAGCTTATAATAAAAAGGGAACTGGTCATCATGCGTGTTAAATGCTGAAGTTAACTTAATCAAATAGAACTTCCTTTATGAGCTTTTCCTTCTTTTCTGTGAACTTTAATGTCAAGAATTGGATTGTAGCAATTTTGTAGTGGAATTGGAATATGAATTAGCTGCTTTGGAAATTAGTTTAAGGAAATAAAATTGGTAATAATTAGAGTATACAGATCTCCAGCAGCAAAAAAGAAAACTTTTATATATATATATATATATATATATATATATATATATATATATATATATATATATATATATATATATATAAAATAAAAAAAAAAAAAAAAAAAACTAGAAAGTTTTATAAGCTTGATTTCGGAGAATAAGATTAAAATCATAATGGGAGGTATAAATATTGATTTTAATAAGGAAAATGTTGATAAAATTATGCTCACTGAAACCCTAACTAGGCTGAATTTAAAAATTGGTATTGGAGAACCACCAGAATTACTAAAGAAACAAAAACTTGTATAGACGATGTTTTTATAAATTTAATGGAAAGTAAATGCGGAAACTAAAGTAATTAACACAGAAATAGGGGATCATTATGGTCAGTCATTAAAAGTTAATTTTAAAAAAAGATATACTACCAAATAATTATGAATATAAAAGAAAAATAAATATAAATAGTTTACAGAGTCTAAAAGATTATTTATCTAAGGTTAGCTGGCAACAGGTATATGAAGCTGAAGATGTAAATTTTAAGTTTGAAAGGTTTAATAGTATACCAAAAGGGGTTAAACAGTGGGATGCCAATAAAAAAAGGTTGAAATTAAGGCAAGAGCAAAAGGTATAACACAGAAAAAATGGATGACAAAACGGATAAAAATTTCATGGGAGAGGGTAACATTTCTAAATTCTTTGAAGCGTGCAAATATGGGGGAGAGATCATACAATTACATTGAAAATTATAATAGTATTTTTAGAGATGTTTGTGAAAGTGCAAAGATTATGTATAACAGGATACTGGTAGCAAATGCAGAAAATAAGACAAAAACAATATGGAGACTGGCAAATAAAATGCATAACCAATGTAAAACAAAGCAAATGGAAAATATAATAAAAGAAAATGATAAGAGATATATGCGTTTGGATGAGTTGTCTAACAAAATTGTAAGATATATTAAACATGAGATTTCTAAAGTAATGGCACATATTACAAATGCTTCATTAATTCAAGGCATTTTTCCAGATAGGCTAAAAGAAGTAAATGGAAGACCTCTATATAAACAAAAGGGAAGCAAGACAAATGTAGTAAATTATACGTCTGTAACTTTATGCTCCATATTCTCAAAAATCACAGAGGGTGTGCTCCTAAAACAATTGCAAATGTACTTTAAAAAACTTAACATAATATCAGAATGGCAATTTGGATTCCAAGAAAAGAAATCAACAATAAATACAATAAATAAAGTAAATAGTATTATAATTAATGCACTAAATAATCATGAACGAGTAATAGCTATATTTTTTAGATTTATCAAAAGCAATATAAAAATTATTTGTGGTTGGTTTATTGACACTTGTCACTTACTTTTTCATATATTTATGAGAGACTAGTTTCAAAGGCCCTGGCCTCCATTTTCAATCTCTTCCCAACTGGCATCTGTTGTTATCTGCTCTCTCTGGTGGTGGACCAGGGCCAGGGCCTTTGAAACTAGTCTCTCATAAATATATGAAAAAGTAAGTGACAAGTGTCAATAAACCAACCACAAATAATTTTTATATTAATTTTGACGTCACTGTTACTAAATTCCTCCAAACACACATTATCAAAAGCATTTGATTGTGTGGATATAGATATACTTAAAAATAAATTAGAAAATCATGGGGTTTGAGGATTAGTTCAAAAGTGGATAGTATTATATTTGAAAAACAGTGTGTGGAATTAAACCACAGAAATGGCTTGGTATGATAAAGAAAGTTAGATCACATTTTCAAACAGTTAAACAAGGAGTACCACAGGGTTCTAGAACTAGCACCATTTTTATTGTTAGCCTATGTGAATATTTTTGAAATACTAAGAAATGGAGGTTTGGGAATTGGATATGCAGAGGACATGACAATAATAATTAGAGGAAAGTCAGTAATGGAGGTGGAAAAGAAAGCAATGAAATTAATTAAAATAATAGAACAGCACTATTTAAACCTAAATATGATTCTAAACGCACACAAAACAGCATGGATAAATGATGAATTAGGAAATTATAGTAAAAATGATATAAACATTGCAATAGATGGTGAAACAATACCAGAAGTTCAGCATACTAAAATTTTAGGCGTAATAATAGACAAACTATTAAACTGGAAGCCATATATATCTCATAACCAAAAAGTTAAATAACGGTATATTTATGAGGCAAGTAGGAAAAAAATATGGATAATGAAACTTTCAAACAAGTATACTATGCATTTATATACTCACACATAAAATATGGGATAACTTTATGGGGAAACATCACAGCAACAGGAGTAAAAAAAGTATTCAAACTACAAAAAAAAAAAAAAAAAAAAAAAAAAAAAAAAAAAATCGAATTGCAAAAATAAATAGCACACAACATGCAAATTAACTGTTAATAATACTTCACTGTTAATAATGCTTCTGCTTTTAATATTTATGCAAATTAAAGTTTAAAGAATTTGGTATTTTAACTGTTCCATGCATATATATATGAAACAATAAAAATTATTTTACAAGAACCAAAAAATCATGGTATACATAATTAAACTCTAAGAAATAATTACGACTATTTTAGATCAGTGTATAGGGGAACGCTAAACAACCGCTGTAATAAAAGCATGGGTAAAGAACTATATAAGTTACCAGAAGAAATTAAAATAATTAATAAAATGGAATATAAACTGAAGGCAATAAAAAATTCTTAATAACAAATGCATTCTATAGTTTGGAATAATTCAAGTATAGGGATATGCAAAAAGATAAAACTATGTATATATGTATATAAAATTGGAAATTTTGTACAATTGATTTTGATGTGTCCTTGAAATCTTTGTATTCAAAGGATAAATAAAAATATCTTATCTTATCCTTAGAGGTTTCTTTTGAATGGTACACCTATAAACCTGGATTAACACACAAGGGCACATCAGATTCATGGCAAACAATACAGGTTTCCTTGCAAACATCTTTTTCGCGACACACTAGACATTTTCAAAATGGTTGCGCCTTTTTGGTTGTGGGAGGTATCCTTTTAGGAAAATGTTTTCTCTCAAGTATGAAGGTGCTGTAGTGGTAGATTTCTTACCCCTAGTATAAAGAGGCCTCAATTAAGTTATGAGCTATTGATATACACAAGTCCAAGTAGGTCATTGTCTTGCATGAGTTTAGAGCTCTGCAAATTACCAAAAAATTATGTATGGTTACATCCTGCTGGTGCAAAAATACTTTTTATAATTAACTTTTTCTTAAAGAGGAATAGCTTGTAATAAATGATTCACCCCTTCCATATTTGACCATTATTTCTCCTACAAATGGAGCAGCTATTGTGCTAACTGCATACAAGTACATGTCTAAAGAAGGTTTACAAATAACATGAACACTGTCCACTTCTGAAGTTTCCTCTTAGGCCCTAAATACCCTTTAGAGGTCAGGACTTCCTTCACCCTACTCACATCCATACATATTTGCTTCTGTAAAAATGAGAGACGCTAAATAGCAGGGGAAAATATTAGGAAAATCTCAGTTAGTTGACCGTCAGAAGTTAGCTGTACAACAGAAAGTATGTCTATTTGTCTATGCATATGTCTATGTGTATTTAAGTTATTTTGATCGCTGCACAATGTTGATTCTTCAGAAACACCTGAAAGAAGCAGGTAATTTTCTTCCTCACTGCTACCAAAATCAACACCTCCCTCATAATCACCATCAATTTCCAAATCATGTCAAACAGCTTCTTTCGGAAGCCCATACACATTCTACACAATCTAATTTATTTGCTACATTACTAGGATAAGCCACAGTCAACACTGATATTTAACAATTTCAAATGTGCTATTCATCTAATTCTCGATAGCTATAAGAAATCACTCTGAACATCCAGTCAGGATAAATACTGAGCAAAAACAGCAGCATAAGGTACCAGAAACTTTGGTTCTGAAATACTGTAATAACAGATGCAGAGAGAGAGATTTCTTTCCAGCGTGTGTTTCACACAACATATATAATGATTATCGCTTGGTATAGCATAAATTAAAAGCTAAAGCCTTGAACCGGAGATGTCACTGACGCAGCTATACATACAATACTGCCGTTCGCATGCACAAAAAACAAAATGACTCAAATTTTAAGTGCGTTCGGCGCAAAGAATAGTTTTTGCTACCATGAAACAAAGTAGTAAAATTTCAAAAATTTAGTAATACTCTCTCTACTTATTGATACTGTAGATGTATACTGCCTTTAATGGGCTTTAAACCAGTTTTTGTTTCATTTAAATAACTTGATAAATATGGAAGATACGAATGTCTATGTAAGAAGCATTTTTACAGCATTTAACAATACTTAAATGTCTTATTATGTTTATTGGGTATCCATTCCCGGCCAATGCAGGTTTTAAATGGTCATCGTTGAAGCAGTTAAAATAAATATATTTAGCCAGGAAATCTGTGCATGCATAACAGATCTATGACATATCTATCATATGCCGGCCAGACAGGTCCCTCCTGGTGCCAATAGTGTGGCAGTAGTGGCCCAAAATTGAACTATTATTCATTCTCCCACCATCTGCTAAGTTCATTAAGTGATAAAGTTCCTTACTGCACAAAACAAAGGACCAATCAGGATTCATTCTCAAACATTGCTAGGTCTACAGACCGAACATTATGAGCAAACATATGGTGTATTGCTGGTGTAGGCAGTCTTCTGAAGATTGACAAAGTGACTGACTACGGTGAATAGCGCAGTGGGAAAAACAAAAAATGGAATTAGAAGACAAGGCAAAACAAAGACAAAATCAATGAAGGAGAAAGAGCACAAATGGAAACACAAAAATTAACAACTACTGTTTATTCACAAATTATAATAAATAATAGTGATTAAAATCCTAATCACTGATAATTATCTCTGCCAAGTAAACATCTTAACATCCAAGGTGTGTACACTGTGTCGACAACCAGAGACAATAATGAATGCAGACACCTACTCAACTGCAGGAAACTTGATACCAAACAACAGGAAGCAGCCAACTTGACGGCAAAATTTCAAAGAAGAAGAAGAAGACTGACAAAGGCCTAGATTTTTACGACATTACACATATTTTCTGATGATGCTAAGGCAATACTATATGGAAAATATGATAAGGCTTATGATATTTTGACAAAGTAAATACCTTTAATCACTCTAAAGGTTTCTTTCTCTGCCTTTTTAAACAATTAGGATAATCAGACATTTTTCACAAGGTTTATGTAATTAAGAACAAATCCAGCTTTTTGTCACTTTTTGTGAGCTTGATTATATTATTCCTATATTAAGACAATCAAGTTTTATAGCTTAAAATCTAAAACTTCTTGGACATCTTTTGAAACATGACATATTTCAAACAAAGAAAATCATCAAATGCAGAATGCAGCCCAAAACTATCATAAATATTGTAAAATTATTAAAGAGAAGATGTAATTATCAAACAATAATCAAAATATCAAATATTTTCTAACCAGCTGCTAGAGTTTGCAATACTGCCAGCACCCTTAATTTTCATTTGGTGCATATAGAAGCAGACTATTACAATGCCCCAGTGTAACAAACACTCATTTTCAGACCCTCAGGCACAAGTTCACATACTCCTACTGGTCATACAGAGGAGAGAGCTGAGTGCTATGATAAATAAACTTTGGACAATGTTGCTATTTCAATGCACTTTGACTGCCGAAACAGTATTGATTATTCAAGAACTCAGTAATGCAGGAGGCTGGTGCCTCACCCCTCTTCACTTGCTTGTAAACAACATACCAACATAATAAGTTAATTTAGCCTAAGTCATATGTGATACCAAATGATAACTTTAAGACATAAGAAATACGTATGGTGTACTCCAAACAAAACAAAACTTTTGCTATATCACCTTATTGTTTCTTGTACAACAATTTAAAATACTGTCCCCCACAAAATACTTGACCCTGATCTTTAACTGACTTCTTATAAATGCTTTTTTGGATGAGGTGGTCCTTTGTTCACCCACTGCAACAATTGCATCTATGTTTAGCATCGTAGCCATAAAGCCACATCACATCACCTGTTATGCTGTTCTTAGCACTGTTCTTAGCACAGCAGATCCTTGCAGATTTCGACACAAGTCTGCTTCTGATCATCAGTGAACAAATGCAGCACAATTTTCCACTGACAGCATATCTTAAAACTGATGGCATAATCCTACAGTGCTGCCCACTTCGTCAGCAACTTAATAAACGATTTCCGCTAATCATAATACGAACTCCATCCACATGGTCATCATATGTTAATGAGGAAGGTCGTCCACACTTGGAATTGTCACAGACTGGCATTCTGCCGTGTTGAAATAGCTTAAACCACTCATAGTAAAACTAACTCTGTGGTGCAGAGATAAGCGTGTGCCTCACATTTAAGAGGTCCTGAGTTTGAATCTCTCTCAGGGCAAGTTAATCTGGAAGAAGCATTTTCCAGGGTTTTCTTTAATCCTGAAAGATGAATACTAGGTAACTCTAAACTCCTTGGACCATGGGAACATATGAGCATCGTTTCAACCACTTTACTTATAATACAATATGACTTACATTGGAGGGTGTTAAATATAATAATTCCTTTGAGTATGGACTATTAAAAAAAGGTACTCATAGCACTGTATGGAACTCCTGTAGTCCTCCTTGTATATTTGGCTAAGCATTTGCAATGCCTCTGGGAAAGTTTTGCCAAGTTTTAGCAAAATTTCACACTGTTCTTCAAGAGATATCAACATTAGCTATTCATAGTTTTCTCTGATGCAGCATTTGCAGTGGCACAAGTAGGGCCAATGAATGCCTAGATAAGTGTTCCTGTATACTGGCCTACTGTATATGCCCAGTAAATGAATTGAAATCATTTAGTACTGAAATTCTTGGATACAATTCTTATTCAATGCTTTATTGGTCTCACCTGTTTCGCAGTCCTGCTGGCAAATCTTTCTTTCCAACATCAGTTGCTGGATTCATACATGCAAAAAGATGAAAGTCAGGATGTCGAATAACTGGTTCTTGGTCTCCTCGTTCAAGAAGATGCAACGATCCAGCTGAGCCTTCCAAAAGACCAGATAAGCATTCCAATGTTTCTGCTGATGCCAGATTAATTTCATCCAGCAACACCCAGTATCCTAAAACAGTAAGTTTTCTTAACACCTACAACCCTATTTTTGCTTAAATACATATCAGTTATCTTCCTATGAGTAATGACTATGATACAATGAAGCAGAAAATTAATATAATTTTGAGTGGAACTAGTGCTCAATGCTCCATAGCTAGAACACATTTCATTAGGACCTTCCTAAAATACTCAGCTAATGTCCACTATTGAAGCACAGACTACTAGTTGGACTTAATATTATATACATATCAATAAACCTATTATTCAGCATACCTTTCCGTAAGGCCTTTATGAGAGTTCCTTCTATGAAGGAAAATGCCAGTGCACTTTTAGTGCGCAACTGAGCTTCCAGTTTATGAAGTTTTACTCCCAAATTCTGCCATAACTTTATCACTTTGGTTGCGTCAGAATACTCCTCAGGAGGCTTACTCGTCAATCGCTTTAATGTCATAGACTGAATATGACGCATTCCTTGTAAAAGTGAGGCCCAACGACCAGTATTGTAGAATGCCTGCAAAAAGAAGTCAAGCAGCTAAGAATAATAGTTCAATTGTGCAAGAAAAGATATCTATAATACCTAAACAGAACAAAAAATAGAATACCTACACTTCCATTCAAAATAGATGCTTTTGTTTTCACTTCTAACAGAAGTTTTGCCTCGCTTTCTTAGGCTGCTTTTTAAAATGGACATTAACAAATCTTCACTATCATCAACAGGTGCAATTACTCAATTTCAAGCATTTTAAAGATTAGAGCAAAGTTTATTCTTTACTAAAGTGCTCCAGGAAATTTGGATTTTCTACAATAAGAGCCATTGTATGTGCAATAATATGTATGATGTGCAGTTGTATAGTTTTGTACTGTTTCATTATGTAAATTACATATGTAATCCACACATTGTGACATGGATAAGAATATTAATTAATACTCCTGACTCCATCGAACTTTAATAACTGGCTGTCTAAAAGTCTAGATCTCAATGCGATAGATTATTGCATTTGGGGTATACTGCTACAGAAGGTTCAAGAACACAGGAGAGACATCACAAACATTGACAATCTGAAAGTTGTACTGACAGATGCCTGGAACGTTACACATCAAACTATCCAGAATACCACCCAAAATTATTATGTCTATCTCGCTGTGTTGAAGCCAAAGGGAAATCATTTTGAGCACATGCATTGATTATGAACATTCGAGTGACAGAGTCAGTAAAATATAAATGAAAATATGTGTGTCCAACTCATATTACAAAATCTAAAAGAAATTCCTGCTTTTTTGTGGGGCACCCTGTATGTCATTCATCTGTTTATAGAAAAGAGAAACTTCACTTCATGCTCTTAAATTACAACCTTTTATAAGAATATGAAACTAAACCAATATAAATTTACACCATTAGATAAGATAGTGTTTTTAATCAAAATAAAAAAATATTTCTAATCAAAAATCTCAAAAACAGAATAAATTTTCCTATGAGTAAGAACTATGATACACTGAAGTACAAAATTAATACAATTTTGAGTCGAACTAGTACTCAATGCTCTATTTATTGGTAGTGTTTACCTAGAAAGCATTTTGAATATTTATGAATTTATGAATATTTTTCGCCACGTAAAAAAAAGAAGCAACAAATACTACACAAATATGATTATTTGTAACAGAAACTTCACTTATCTTTAAAGAAATGAAAATCCGATAGATTTAATTGTTTGGGAAAAAATGTTTATTTAAAAAAAAAAAATTGCATAATGAATTATTTTAGTTAATTGATGGAAATTAACTAAAATAACAAAGAGTTAAATGATGAAGCCTTGGACTCAAATACTTACAATATTAAGTCGCCACAAACGGTGTATCTCAAATGTGAGAGCCCCTAGTGTTCTACTGCGGAAATATACAAGTCAAATGGAGAATTTGACGTCAGAACAGCACGCTGACCATGGTAGCTCAATGGGTTAGAGCGACTGGACGGAAACCAGGAGATCCGTGGTTCAAATCCTGGCCATGGCATTGAATTTTTCAGGTTGACTATCGCGTGATGAATTTTGAAATACTGACGATCGGTTCTGTTTTTAGGTTTGTTTCGTTTTCAGATTTTGGTAGTACTGACAGAAATGTAGTGATCTCTAGTGATCGTAATGTTGACGAGATTGACTGAAGATGTGAGTTAACAATCACGAAATCGCAATCTCAATTAATAAGAAAATTTATATCATTTCTTTAAAGATAAGTGAGATATCTGTTACAAATAATTATATTTGTGTAGAAGCAGTTACTTGTTTGCATCTTTATTGTCTTTTGAATTTAACAATTTTCTTTTTGTACCAATTCAGCACCAAATCCATTGCAATTTGCATTATGAATTATATTATTGTACTCTTTGATATGCTCCATTTTGTTTAAAGGTACATTAACCAGCCTGTAAGTTAAACCGTTGATAACAGCATGCTTGTGTTGTCTTGGGTTATATCCAACCGATTTTATAAAATTTTCTGTGTGTTACCTTCCTAAGTATGCCAAATTCAGTTTTGTATGTTTTCTGGTTAGTCTAAGAAAGGGATTTCATTGTCTGTTTTTCTATGGAAAATTTTACTGCAGGATTTTGTGAATTAAGTAGTTTTAATGCATCATCCATCTGTTTCGCATTTCCTATTGCCAAAATGTCATCCACATAATCTATACCAATACTTGAAAATTAGTGGGAATGCCTTTCTGATATGAGTTTCCAGAAAGCTCATGAAGAGATCTGCCAGAAATGGGGACAATGGGTTGCCCAAAGACAGTCCTTATTTTTGTTTGAAAAATTTGTCATTGAATGTAAAAAAGGACTGTTCAATGCAGATGTTTAAGTGAAGGTATAACTCTATGATATTCTGGTCTAATTGTAGGGACTGAAGCCATATTTCCCTGTACTCCATTAGTTTGTCTCTTGGCAAACTTGGAAACAAAGAGATTGAATCGAAAGATACCATTCATCGGTGGGAGAAAACAAACACAGCTTACTACAAACTGTCCAAATGGTTAAACACAAAATTTAAGGAGCTACCAAAAATTTGATAGCTACAGTATTAAAAATTGGTAGGAATTCATCAACAAAACTAAAAATTTAAAATTTTCTCCCATTTTTGCACCAATGTTCCTTGATGCATTTAAATGAAACCACAATGTTTTCTCAGCAAATGTAGAATACTGGCATTGAACAAAGCAGAAATTGTTTCTCAACTCCTGTGCTTTGTTGATAGAACAGGTATCTTCTATCCAGATACCTCAATTTGTGACACAAGTTAATAAAATAATTAGATGTCCTTTAAAGTCCACCATAAAATTAACTCAACAAGTCCAACAGGTACTTGACATAATTAAAATGAATACTGAATCAAACTATTTAAACACTTGACATCACTCAAGTGTTATTATTTAACTAAAAGTCTTCCATTCAGATTTTCTTTGACCCACAGAGCTTTTAACAATCTTCACAAGGAATCTGGTATTAATCTGGACTTAATCTAGTGCAGAATTTAATTTTTAAGGGGCCTCCTTCATGCACTTTTCAAAATCAATTTGTTCTAAGAGCTAATCTTATTGTATTATTTGAACATTTGTTCAAACTTCTGTTAACTTATGGCACAGAACATCATTTTTTTGCACACCCAGTCCTAATCTAACATTTTATATGGTGATTTGTTTTGCTTTATTTGTTTCTTGTTATCATTTTGGTAATAGAAGAGGGGTTAAAGATAAGAACTTTTACACAAGATGTAATCAATTATGTTGCTGTTGTTGGCTAATGCTGAACATCTGACAATGGAATCATTAATCCTCTTGCTCTCAATATTTTTCACTTACGAATGGTGCACTAGAAAGGTCTTGGTCCATTTCCTCTTGCAGATCACATAGAGGACAGAATGGTGAAGAATATATCCAAATTCTGTTCAAATGTTTTGCCAGACAATCATACATCCCATGATCAACCTGAAGGTTGCAACTACCATTTTTCAAGGATAGTCAACAATTACTGTTTGCTCAGTGTGGAAATCTCCTTCATTACCAACCTCCTGAAAAGCAAAAGTGGTTGCTTCTGCTGGGAAAGTTACGGTCATCTAATTCTTTGATATTCATGGAATGGTTTATCAGCATATTGTAACCGCACACACATCAGTAACTGGACGATACTACAGGGATATCCTGAAAACGCAAGTCCATATCAGGTGCAAAAGACATTTCCATGAAGCAGTCCTGGATGCTGCACATTAATGCGCGGCCGCATATTGCCAATGTTGTTGCTGAATATCTTGCAAAAATCAATGTGAAATGCAATTCTCACCATCTCTATAGTCCAGATTTAACCCCATGTGACTTTTCTATTCCCTAAAAACGCCTTCGTGGGAGGCATTATCCATCATCAGAAGCAGTAGTGAAGGCTGCACAGGCGACTTTGAAGGATCTCTCAAAAAATGGTTTCCAGCATGTCTTTGAAGACTGGCAGAAACGTTGGGACAAGTGCATCGCATTCAGGGGAGACTATTTTAAGAAGGACCATCAAAATTATGAGGATGAGTAAAGGTACATTGTCAAAACAAAATTGTGATCATTCTTTATTGAACAGCCCTCGTAATTAGTCTAAGACTTTTGGTTTTGAAAGATTTCTTGCTGTTACAAGAACTTCCTACAGTAGTAAATAATGGCTTTATATATACATTATATATGTTAAGAGTTGCTCTGAAATATCCCCTCATTTCTGTTAAGATGTTTTAAGAGTGAAAGGCACCTTGCTGCTCTTTGTATTAAGTTTTCTATATGTTTGGTCCATGTAAGTTTGGTATGAAATAAAAACTCCCAAATATGTTGCTTCCTTTGTTTCTGATAATTGTTGACCCTCAAAATGACAAGCAATTATAAAGTTAGACACAGCTGTTTCCTTACCATGTAAATATCAAGGAATGCATGGTTACTCTTGCTGCTATAAGATTTCTGGAATAGTTGCTCAAATTCTTCCCTCACAGGACGTACAACTTGTCTGAAGTCTACTGGTTTGTACCTAAAATTTGCAAACATTTGAATTAATGTCTTATAATATGCCAAATTGTATTATGTATATAACATAACTGGCAATTTAAAAATAGCAACTTTTGTGCCGACACAATTTTCTATTCTTTGATAGTTCCTCTGAAACCAAATGGAGATAATTTGAGAAATTTATATCGAGATTTAACTGTATTGGAACACCACAGTGAAGCGAAATAAATTTGAGAAATTTAGTTTGCTAGACTCACCCTCCCAGCAAATCAGCAGAGTCACTTTGTTGGTTCATATTGATGACAATGAGCTGATGACCTGTCATGGCTGCTAGACGCTGAACAACAGTTGTTTTGCCTGTACCTGTCTCTCCAACAAGCAGCACAGACTCATGTTTTGCAATGCAACATGCTATGCTCTCAAGAAGACAGGCAGCAGGCCTCGTAAGTGAGAAATTTCTTGCTTCCATGCTGTGAAAAATCATACTGATTCTAGTACTAATCACAAAGTAACAAGATTAATTTTCTGAAATATTAATTCAATAATCTGAATGCCATATTGGCTTCTACATTATGTACTAATGGGAAAAATTTAATATCATTTGTAATAGTTGCATGGCTTAATCACAAAATAATGTTTCCTCCTTTTCTTTAAAAGAAAATAATCTTTGAGCTTTGAACAAAATTACATAGTATAATAACAACATTTAGGCTTAATTTGTCATTTTTCAATGTATTCTCCATCTTTTTCCACTTTTTGGTCCATCTGCAAACAGGGCATGTATTCCTGTGTTGTTCTTTAGCCATTGGCACACATATGGAGGATGTGTGATACGTTCCATAGACTGCCTTAACTCAAGATTAAAAAAAATAAACCCAAGTCTCATTTCCAGTCAAAATATCATGAAGAATGCCTCTCCCTTCACATTAAAGCGCTGCAAGAGATTGTAGGCTATTGTATTTCTTGTCTCTATTGTGATTATTAAACATTTTTGGTTCCCATGGTGCACAAACGTTTTGGTGCCTAGTTTTCCACTGCCTGAAGAGCATAAGATACATTACCAGCAGTCTTCACAAATAATTTTGTTGCTTGTCACTGCAGCTGCACCCTGCAGCTCCTTTCATCAACTATTATTCCTTGCCCCTCAACTTCTCCACACCAACAAATACATCATCTATAGTAATGGATTCTACTGCTGCATCCCCATAAACATTTTTCAGCCTAATCAACTGTTTCACCTTCTGCATTTAAAATTGAATTACAGAACATTGCCTTAAATGTATGTCAATGTCAGCCATTATATAACAATGTAGTGTCGCCACCTGTTAATGCAGTGGATTGTAAAAGTTTGGAGAAGTTGTATGTAATTTATTTATTTAATAATTAACAAAATATAGAAGGCATTACTTTCTGAATAATTCTCATAACATAGCTTCCCAAACATACTAATCAGCTTTTGAAAAGCAAATAATGGCAAATATGTAATTCTGCAAGTACTAATTCTACAGTCAATTAGGTCTATTATTCAGTTATCTTTGTAGAAAAACAAATGCACTTTTCAGAAAATGCTTTTACAATATGAAATGATTTAACTACTAGGCACCTTTGTGTTTAGGCCATTAAAAGTTAAGAATTATTTATAGAACATGTATAAATGTGTAATTCTTTCGTAAGAAATTTCTTTGAAAGTAAAGAGTGAAACTAATGTTTTTACTTGATTCTTCAAGACTTTTCATTACTCACTGTACACAGAATATAACACTGTGCTGAAATCTCTAAGAACTTGGAAGACTTATCTTAAAGTAAATACATCTTTACACATCACTGTTTCTAGCTTCTTCCATAAAGAAAAGGAGGATGTATTTAATAAGAAAAAAAAATCTTAAATTTAAAAAACTGCACTTATTGGCACAAGATAATGCATTAATGATTTTTGATGTAGTTGTCTGTTATTTACTAAATACCTTCAATTATTAAATAAATTTTAATAATTAGCCAATATTAATATTTAACCAAGTTGACTGATGACACAAACAATAGATTTGCAGAACTGGTCCTGTTAAGATATATATTACGAGGGCCATTCAGAAATTAACCTCCGGTTGATTGCAAAAAATTCACCAAGTTAAATAAAAATATTTTAATATATACATCTTACAACTACATCTTTTCACTATTTTTCTACATAGTCTCCATAACGATTGAGGCACTTATCGTATCTGTTCACAAGCTTTGAAATTCCTTCTGCATAAAAATCACCCACTTGTGCCTGGAGCCAGCCTGTGACCGCACCTTTGAGCTCTTCGTCGTCATCAAACCGCTGGGACCCGAGCCATGTCTTCATATGCATGAAGAGGTGATAATCGTTTGGTGCCAGATCTGGGCTGTAAGGTGGATGGTTGACAAGAAGGGCTGTTGTTCTTCAAGCAGAGTGAGGACGGGCGTTATCGTGCAAGAAAACAATAACTCTTGGTCCATACATGGCACAAAGCTCACGATGAATAGCTGCAGAATATCCTTTGGCTGTAAAAAACCTTATAACAGCACGCACTTCACATTTGGCGGGGTTTTCTATTGCAGCACACATTTCAAACGACCACAAACACTAAACTAGCGCAGATACGACGTTCACTCGACCACGGCTTGATGCCGACTGACCTGCTGAGTGCGTGAATGCACAGATGGCATCGCTACTCCCCCCACTACCCGCACTGTGACTGATCGGAGGTTACTTTCTGAACGGCCCTCGTAATATCAAAGATAAGCAAAGTTTAGTCACTAATTATTATAGTTTATTGAATAATATTTGCTTCACTGTCAACAGCTTTACTTTTTTATTTTTATACGCCTCCCATTATTATTTAAAACTACAACAAGCAGGATGGAGAATGAAGGAAAGAAAAATCCCTAACGAATAATTACCTATAGCGCCTTGAAACAGTCTCTGTTTGTCTCAATAATGTTGTTCTCCCAGCTGAGACATGTGTGGTAGTCCAGGAAATCACAGGTTTATGGTCATCACAGAAATATTCTGCTTTAGTCTTGACAATTCCCAAACAGGAGGCTACACCAATAGCCAATTTCTGTCTTAAATCTGTGAAATAAATAACACAAATTGCAATTCATTTGGAATGGGCAAAAAATAACCTGTCAGTTACATTATGATAGAGGTTAAAAAAAAGTAGGGGTTACAACCTTCCATTATTTGGAAAGGTAGAGTCATACTGAAAAATTCAATGCCATTGCTGTGCATTACTCTAAGCAGTATCTGGGTATGTGTAAATTTACATCCCATTATACCATGGTAAAAGAAACTTCAACTTGGTGTTTTGTAACATGCTATTAAGTGATGTAACCATTAAAAAAATAATGGGGATAACTACTTATTCATTTTCTATTATTGCAAATGCATATTAGAAGACAGGTATTCCACACTGAAAATTGTTATTTGATCACTGTTACACAGTATTAACTGTAAACAAGAGTAAATGATAATTCCTTTCATGGAAGTGTTGAAAACAGTGTTGTAATAAATTAAATTTAAAGTGAGTCAAAATAAGACCTGAAGCTTTCCTGGCGACGAATATGCTCAATTTCTTCTTGGGCAGCAAGCCAGGTGAACAGACGATTAGAAATCGACGTTTCGGGAGTGTGCATCACTCCCATCTTCAGGATATTTATTAAATTACTAAATTAAGCAAGTGAGTCAACCTTGTATATACTTTTCTCCACTTAGTAAGTGGAGAAAAGTATATACAAGGTTGACTCACTTGCTTAATTTAGTAACAATGGCACTCCACTTTCTGAAATACTTCTTTTTATTCTATATATTTATTAAATGTTATAACCACAAATGAAACACAGGAAATAATACAAATATATATAAAGTCTTTGTTTATATTTGTGTTATATCCACTGTTTCATTTGTGGTTATAAGATTTAATAAATATCCTAATGATGGGAGCAATGCACACTCCCGCAACATCGATTTCTAATCGTCTGTTCACCTGGCTTGCTGCCCAAGAAGAAATTGAGCTTAAAGGGAGTCGATTAATGACAATAATTCCTTACTTTTAAATTTCCTGGAACATTTTTCAGAGGCTATTGTCCTCCAATGTCAATCAGTCGATATCGAGTTGACAATGGAAGAAATTTAAAAGTGTTGTTTAGTCTCATTAATCGACTCCCTTTAATTTTTAATTTAAGAGTACATGATATCAAATTCTGTGCAATAATGCTAAATATTAGAAATTACCTCCCATGTTTAAACCTAGTCATTCTATCAAACCTGCATACTTCATGTATACCATATATTGATTGCCTGAAACCCAGTTAAATATAAAGCTCCAATGCAAATATTGTTATTATTCATGGGAGTTAGAGGTGTGCCAGTTTTTTTTACACTGTGGGAATGTACTGCATAATTCCTACATACCTCACAGCTCTAACATGGATGTTATAGTGTTGAGAAGAAAATAAAATTCTCTATAATATAACATAAGAAGCCTTCTTTTTTTTACTTTACTTTCTCCACAATATACATAATGGAGAAGATATTAATAATAATAATAATAATAATGATGATGATGATGATGATGATGATGATGATAATAATAATAATAATAATATATTCACCATTCAGTAATTACAATAATCACAACAGGTATTGCATTCAACCCAAAAATTCAGTATCACCATTTCACTAGAAATGCACATTCTGGGATACCTTGAATAAAGGAAACACTTTTTAGAAAAGTTTGTGCATGTACCTGTGTGTGCAGGCATATGAACAGCGTAATTCAAAAATGAAATGTCAGTCAGTACCTTTCCAAATGCAATACCAAGACTTTCAAGAAACTCCTAACACAGACTACACTTTACACGTAAACATTTTCGTAATTTATTTTCTAACAGATGGTTCTAATGATTTTGATTAAAATACATGTTTAATACATTTTCATGACAAAATGCAAATCTGAAATTTTTTTTAAGCCTTTTTCATTCTGCTAAACTGTGTGCCCCAAACAAAATCCTATGATGCAATGTTTACAATTTTATTAAAGTACATAATATATATTGTTAAAATTTCCAATATATTCTCTGTTACTAATTGAAAGTTTACATATACTTTTTTCGATTAAGGAATTGCTCATTATATTTCTCTCCAATTATGCAGCCCAAATGACCTCTGTCGGTGGGCCCAAAAACATCACACACTCCAATTATGCAGAGAGCATGAAATTTCAAAAATCATTACTTAGCTTGATTGTTTTGAAATCTTGTGCTTATTGTTTTACTGATCACATTTAACAATGAAAAATGTAAATACAAACTGATTATCTGAATTTAACAGTAAGTTGATAGAATAACTTACCGTAAGTTTGAAGGAGAGTTAGTAGAGAAAATCATATTTTCTATTAAAACCATTGTATCTGAGCACGTGCACACGATTTTCTTTAGAGATAAACTGCCATTTTTTTTTTTTTTTTTTTTTTTTTTTGTAATTTACACCCTCCAATGATAAGTCGTACGATGAATGGAATGGGTGAAATGATGCTCAAATAAGCCCAGGGTCCAAAGAGCTTAGAGTTACCCGACATTCATCTTTCAGGATAAGGGAAAACTCTGGAAAAACCCTTATCCAGGTAGCTCACCCTGACCGAGATTCAAACTCTGGAACTTTTGAACGTGAGACAGACACGCTACCACCATGCTATCAAGGCAGGCGTCAAGGGCTAGGACTGTGCAGATTCAAACCTAGCAAAGGGAATGAACTTTATGGGACATAAAAATCCTTAGCATGGGTTCCTTAATAAGGGAAGTAAAGCTGGTGGTCCAGTTGTATTTTTACAGTGCATAAAAGAACCTCAGGTATGATGAGGTCTCTGAGCAAAATTAGAAGTTTTTCATATCCAATATACAATGCGATACTGAATACCACAACAGCACTTAAAGCGTAATAGGTAATAATTACTAATATAAAAATGGAACTGAAGACAGATTTAGAAGAAAATTAGGATTGTCAAATTAAACAAGAAAGGATAACATAGCAACACGGAGGATCAAGTTACAAAAAACTGGGAGGAAGGTGTGTTTGGGCTGTAAATATCTGAATTCTTTAAGAGAATATTCAAGAGTTTTACTTATAAGTATATATTAATGTCTGTAATTTTCCAATTTAGGATCAATACCAGCAATCTTCTTCAAAATAAAAAATGAACAACATTAAGTGCAACCAGCAAAAAGTCAGCACTTATAAATAATGTTATTACGATTACAATTTATTGTTTTTATTTTATTATTTTAAGAAAATTAATCAGTTTTACAAATAAGTTGTTCTAGTTGTTGAAATTAGATTATATGTTATAATTATGAATTACAGGAGACGGCAAACAATTATTCATTCATTACGTAACATCTTCTAAAAAGAATTACATACTTACCAACAAATTCAAAACCCTTACCATGCGCATACTTAATGCACTTTATTTTCAACCTATATCTATTCCTAAACGTCCTTTTATTATCTATATTTCAGTTTGTTTATTCTCTACCAAAATAGCTTTTACGTAAGACTGCTTCTATGGAATACAACATGGCCAAAATATGTGCTATGTACCTGTCTTCACTATTTTGGAAATTCACTGTGTTAATGTACTTACTTGGGTCAGTTATGCTTTGGCAAAAGATGTCAATAGCATCCTGCAACACTTTGAGAGAAGACTCCTGAGATGATACATTAAAACCTTCGACAGCTCTGGCACACCATTTTATCAGATCTCTGAAAACAAAGTAGTAAATTGTACTCAAAGTATAAACTTGAAAGAAGCGTAGGGACAGTGAAGCACAAATTAGCACAAATGTGAATTGAGAAGATATTGACACATTGCTTCATTCACACTGTTTATTCACAGGACATGCTCTTGAAACATGTCCTGTGAATAAACAGTGTGAATGAAGCAATGTGTCAATATCTTCTCGATTCACTTTTGCGCTAGTAAATTGTATTTGAAAACTTTAAATTGGGAATTTACACTGTGAAGTAGGTAATAATTAAAATTATACAATAAGTTGACTGAAACACTCATCAACTTCCTGTGTAGCAACAGTATAGTCCATTTCAGTTCAATGGGGTTTAAATCGCAGTGATAAGGCAGCATTCTATATCCTGGCGTTTCACTAAAATATTGTTGCATATTCTTACATATTTAAAACAAAATCCCATTTCATTTAATGTTCACCAGAATGTTTTCTATCCCCCATGAAATTAATTTTCTCATTTACTGCATAGAATAACTTCTTCACTATTGGAATTTCTTTAAGTACTTTAAAATAATCGAAAAAAGTTTTGCAAACGACACAATTATGGAAAACATCATTTGAAACTTCTTTTTACGACTGGAGTAGTACTACATGGCAAAGCAAGGAGACGTACCAGAAAAAATTCCAAACTCAGATGTTTACATGAAGTTATGGCACATCCACAGCAAGTCCAGTGTATATACACTCTTCAGATGCAATGTTTTCTGGATGTCATACATCAGCAGACACGAGAAATAACTTTACTGAATATTGTGACAAGAAAGATAGGGGAATCAAAATCCCTTTGTGATTTCTCAGTAGATACTGCTATAGCATTTTAATCCTCCAGGTACAGCTGAATCAAAGTCATCAGAGCAGTTGTTAACTTTATTACCTGGCATGTTTTGCATAACACATCATTCGTAGCTATATCAGGGTCGGCGGGGGGGGGGGGGGGGGGGGGGGGTGTATTTAATATGTAATGTAAACCACAACTATGAATATGACGAGATTCAACTGTATTGGAACACCACAGTGAAGCGAAAAATTATTAAATTTTAGATGAGTCGCATTTTTTACACATCTGCTTCACTTTCGTACCTATTTTGAGGACATGTTTCGCAAATCTTCGTTTGCATCTACGGCTCTTGTGCGAATATGACGTTTTTATTTGTATTTTCATTCAGCTTCATCTTTATTAAACATGAGATTGTGTTTCAATAGTAATTGCAATAATAGTATCTAAAATTATATACACAAAATTTTGTATAGCTTAACATTGTGATGCATTTAAATCTTGTTTATGCTACGGCAATGGCCTATTTGTAGAGATTGATCACGCTTCACAAAATTAGTTGTATTACCGTATACTTCCTATAATTACAGAAATTATTTAATACGAAAAGCTTTCATTTAACAAGAAGCACGAGGTTGATGATTTGTATATGATAACAGCAACAATGACAGTGAGACATCTTTCAATGAAAGAACATTGCTGATATATTTGACATTATGCCTATGTCAGTTGAATAAATCACCTTTTTAGAAATTATTCCCATTGTACAGATTGATCACACTAGAAGATTTAATAACAGAAGTCTAGTAACTAATTTAGTTGGTTTTCTCTTTTACCCATTATGAAAATCGCAGAAGATAGGGCTGTTTAACCTCATTTTCATTATTTGAAAAACATTACAATAAATAATTACCTGGGTACATATTTAATGCATTTATTATCATTAAGGTTTTTTTTATGATTATGCACCTGGTTGCATATAAATGGCTAACCTTACACATCAGACTCGCAACTATCAAGTGCTTCATTTGTTTCGCCCCTTACTGTATGTCAACTTACTAATATTTCACTCTTTTTATCAACAAATAAAATGACAATCACAGCGCTGGTCTCTGAATGTCAACACGCCTCAACGCTTTGTCACTGAGGCATACTGACATCTCATATATCTGAAACACTAGCTTTTTCAAATTATATATTGATTCTTTTTATTGTGGCCTCACTTTTTTACTAGAACAGCTGTTCTGCCAATGTCCTTTGCAAAGGAATATATAGACTGTATTGTTTTTCCTTCACACAGAACTGGAAATCATTCTCAATAACCCTTCTGCTTTGGGAGTTTACAACCCTCCAAGGTAACTTTTCTTGAAGTTTCGATGTTTGAAAATTATTTTTAGACACTCTACTTTGTGATACGACATTACTCTATACTGCAGTACACATGCATCACACCACAGTTAACTACCTATAGCCAATCATCACAACACTTTTAGTTCCTACTACCGCCACAGATAAACAAAGTTCAAGCTAATATAATTTTGAGTCGAACTGATACTCAATGCTCCACTTATTGCTAGTATTTACCTAGAACACGTTTCTTTAGGATCTTCCTAATATCATCAGCTGTTGTCGACTAATGGACGTCGGTTCGGTAGGTGCGTCTCTGTCGGTATCTTGGGTTTTCTTCAAAGATAGTGTCGAAATTAAACAATTTTCTTTCATGTTTCTTTATGAAGATTTTTTCCCACGTGGTTAAAGCAGCTGGACCTTGGACACTTCCTAATAAGTGAATTTCTCGTTCTATATCATGATTCTCCTTCCAAAAATGGTACGCTATTGCCAATTTATTTATTTCTTTGTTCCTAATGTTCCTAAAATGCTCTTTAAGCCTAATGTTCAAGTTCCTTTTTGTTTTTCCAATGTAAAAGTTGTCATAGCAATTGCAATTTATCCGGTACACACCTGATTGTTTGTGGGTATCTCCTTTGTATTATGTGATTTCAAAAGGTGTTGTACACTAAATTTGTTCTGTGGGGCCAAAGTAATATTGTGTTCTTTGAAGACTTTTTGGAAAAGGTGTATAGCTCTGGGATGATAAGTAAATTTTCTGTATGAAGTTTCATTGCTGATTAGGGAAAAGTAGTTTACTTGTTTGCAGCTTTGTTGTCTTTTGAATTTATCAATTTTCTTGTTGACTAATTCAGCACTGAATCCATTTAATCTGCAATGTGAATGATATTAGCTCAAACCCACTTACGCACTTTGCTGTCACTCATCGCACACTTCACTGTACACTTCACTGGGCTGTACACTTCACTGATCTGTTGAATGTCTGCTGCTGAAATGTTCCCTGCCGTCAAAAACTGAATCGCAGACTGTATTTCACAGTCGGCAGGCCGCTCGATTGTTTGAAACATTTTAAACTGTAACTGTTAACAGCATACTGCACCACTACCAATGCAAATGGTATCGTTTACGCACAAGGCATGCCAGGAGTTGATCTGCATATGCATTTCAATGCTCATGTGAAATTTGATGAGCTATGGCGAATCAGACCTTACTTTACAAATAACCCTTGTATTAATAAATGCTCACACAAATGAAACTTAAATTGATATTTTTAAGATAGTTAAATGGTAGCAATTAGAATTAATGAACATATTTTAAACCCTAGGATTTCTGTAATCCTTTCTCTCACCTGGTGGATGTAAGGCGTCTCCTGGTAGGAAGCTCAACTTTCTGAGTAGTCTCCTCCTGATTATGCTGTCCTGCAGAAAAGAGCAGGTACACCTCCACCATTCTAGTGGCAACAGTCTGTAGTATCGGATACTGCAAAAAAATAATTTGAAAGTAATTCAGAAAAATGAAGCAATGGAATACTGAATGCCAAATTAGATACGGAATCAACTTGCAAAGTCCTTAATGATCTAAAGAACGAACATTTTCTCTAAAACCAGCAGCTATTACTTGCTTTATTGTTAGAAAACTTAATGGAAACACAGGTAGACCACTCAGTAATACAAACAGAAGTTTTAACTTCTAAACATCCTAATATAACCAAAGTACAAGCCTGTGTTGATATATATTTGGAAAAAGTCACATTACAATACACACATATTATCTTACATATTTAAAATCAATTTTAATACATCTAGCTTCATATTATATCAAAACATACTGGAAAAGTGTCATGGACTGTCTCCATTAGCTTAAATGTGCTACCATGATAAAACTAATGAAGGAGATATAGCATTAAAGTGACAACAAAATCATTCCGAGTATATCATATTTAAAAAAAACTTGTAGTTTTCATAAAAGAAAGGAATACAGAACTCATATCCCCATTTACAAATTTGACTTCTGATTGAAATTAAGGTGTTACTGAAAGTAATTAAGCTGTGTTAATGACTAGTGCATAATATTCTATTCCATTTTTCTCTCATTACTTCATTGAAATTCCAATCTGCAATTTGAAAACTATGCACTGAACTATATCAGCAGAAGTGCTTGTTCTATAAATTTAAGCAGACGTTTAGCAATGCTGTAAGAGTTAAAGCTTTCACGGCAAGCACTTTTAATCAAAGCAATGACGGGTGGATTTCCTTAACTCGTATCCTTATATCTTTTTTAATTCATATAAACATGTTCCATAGGAGTTTGGTGAAAATAATGTGGCCTTAAATGGACATATAAATACATAATTTGATATTTTTAATTAGCATTTTATGGAAAATCTTATGTCAATTTTGGATATTTTTTCAAAAAAAATAATTTTTTGATTGCAGAATAAGCTTCATTTAGATTATAGTATTTTTTAAAGATATTTTAAAAATATTTTAATTTTCTTAGAACTCATTGTGCAAAAGTCTTTAAATGCATTTTCAAGATGTTTTAAAAATACTTTTTTTAATCTAAGTAAGCTTGGAATTTCAACAAAGTGACTACATTTATCACTTGGAAAGCTACAGCTCATATAACTATTTATTTCTTGGAATGCAGAATATAGCATGTAGTAGGAATACAATGAATAGTTTCAAGTACCCCGTAGAATTTACCCTCAAGTCCTCAGTATTAAAATAGGAACAAAAGTACGCAGGCATTTAGCAGACATTTCTCCCTAAATGTTCCTCACTTTCTACACATCTTTAGACCTTCAAGCCTTTGATGAAAAGTCATTGTACTTTTATTCTATTCAACATGCCCAAAATGAAGGTTCTGCCAACGAGAATTATGTTTGTGAATTTCGTAAAAAAGTATATGACTGAGTTGACTTAATCTTTAAATCATGTGAGGTGAAAGCTACAGCGGAGAAGCAGTAGAACATTCCTGAGGACACCGCACTCCTGAATAAAAATGAGAAACTCAGCCCTTACTTGGTAAACAGTCTTTCATGAACTCCTGAAGAAATCAAGGTATGTTCTAGGTGTGCAGTTTGTACAGTAATTGTATTCGCCCTTACGTATCATAAGGGTTTATATATACTTCTATTTATAGTTTTATAATGATTTATCAGTCCTAATAAATCTGTTGGAGTTGACAATGACACAAGATGAATTTCGCCATCAAAAACCATACTGTATTATGCAGAAAATGAAGCTAGCTACAGTGAAGCAATAAATATTACACAAATATCCAAATTTGTTACTAAGGCTTCACTTATCTTAAGCAAATTGGTGTTAATGCTTCTTTCTAATGGAAAGAAGTATTAACACCAATTTTCTTAAGATAAGTGAAGCCTTAGTAACAAATTTTTATATTTGTGTAATACCATACTGGATATTGGTCAGCTTTTGCATTTTCAGCCACAACACCACCCATCCACTAACGTGCTCTATCACCTTGTGAATGCAACTGGTGAGGGAAATAGGACGATAGCTGGAAGGCAGATGGTCCTTTCCAACTTTCAAAATGGGCATGAGGAAAAATGGGTCCTCACAGCCATGAAGATGAATGAGCACGTTCTAACTCAGCTTGATAAAAGGCAATTGTAATCTTCAAGGTTTCTAGTCTGAAAAGAGAAAGATACAACCCAAGCCTTCATTGGAAGGATCTCATCATGTAGTTATCTGAACTAGTTCCACTTGAATAAAAGCACTGCCAACGGTGTCTGCCACATCAAACGGACCAACAACAGCTCCTGCAGCAGTTTTAAGACCAGCGATTTTCATATGGGTCGATTTTCTGGCCACTTGCCATAAGTTATGCCATACAACAGTGGAACAGTGTGTCACTTAAAAGATACAAAATTATTCCATGTCACTTTCTATCCTTACTTTCCAGACTTGATATGCATTTTCTTATACTGGAACAAGTTAACCAGTGTAGGGCAATGTTAGAGAATCCTATAGTACACCTTCGAGCAGAATGACATTCCGGTATTTATCCATCCACCAGCAGATAAATCGACGGGAGTTAAATGTAAAATAAATTTTTCAGCAGTGAACAGAATCTTCTCTCTGAGATGTTGGACCAGATCATTCAGAGCTATGCTCGCAATAAAACACAGCCAAATGGGAGTAAAGGTTCCAGATGGCATGATCAAAACATCAGCTAAAGGAGTGGAACATAAATATTGAGTTATGAGACTATAAGGACTTGATAAATGGTCATTAGATTGTGAATCAGAGATGACATTTCATTGTAACAAAACCACTAACTAGAGTTAGATGTGTGTTTAACAGTGCTCAACTGCTAAGAGGGATATGAAAGAATCTGAAAGGAATGTGCCTATCTGGTGTTCACGGAAGCCAGGTTATAGATGTTGATGAAATGTGAGATTTGTTTGCCTCTCGCACAAGGTTTAGCTGAGTCCCAGAGTGGTTGATGGATACTGATATCTCCCACCAAGGAAAAAGGTGTTAGTAACTGAGAAACAGACTGTCTAATTCAATAAGTGAGAGGTCAATAAATATTGCTAATGGTAAATGGAATAGCAATTTAATCCTTATAGTGACTGCATGTTGAATTGTAAGAATACAGATTCCATGATATGCCATCTCTAAGAAGCATCATAGTGCCCCTGACAATAGGCCCTAGAAACATGTACTTTAGTAATCTGTTAAGTGGAGCTATGTAAGTGTTTTGTCAGTTATCATTTTCTATAATTTATCTTAAGTTATATCAGCCTTTGGAACAAATGCTCGTTGGCAATGTCGTCATTGGCATTTACCATTTATTTATCAAGTTCATATGTTATGGTTATAAACATTCAATTTACTCATACATTCATGCTACTACATTTCCATACCAGATAGAGGATGAGGAACAATTATATTTATAGGAAGTTTTTGTTCCCCCTCCAGCCAGAAATCAAAATCTAGAAGATCAAGTTTTAAAATTGAACATGTTAACCACCTGTCAGTTTTTTCTCTCTATATGATCAAAATTCTTTTCTTAGGAGTTGAATTACGTCAAATGTATCATAGATAACAACTATCATTTTTATAATGAATATATATTCTTAGTATGTAAAAGTTTACGAGCTTAAAGATCCAATATATCTCTAAAATAGCTACCCAAATCTAACAAACTAGATCGAAAGGTCACTTCATCTCAATGACATCACAAAGTAATAATGTTTCAGCTACTGATTGAATGTTTTATGGGTATATTCATTATAATTGCCATTATGTGTGAACACAACAATGATTAATAGTTATCTATCCCAGAAACTAAAATATTAAGCTGCAATTAGGGACTCACAGGAAACCTTAATTTACCTGCACATTTTTTTTATAAAAAATTTGTAAGTTATTTGGAAATGAATCATATGTATGTTAAAAATTATATGAACATCTCAAGTTATAGAAGTTAAACAAAAATTTCATTTACCATCAGTGTACAATTACAAAATAGAAAATTGTGACAAAGGAGAACTCACCATTTTCTGTATTACAAGAACAAGTTCTTCTTTAGAAAATGGTTGTACAAAAATATGCAACCACTGCTTGTGTAGAATATTCTGATGCTTGGAATGTCTAGAAGCAACCAACCTGTAAATAATGGAAGTAATAAATTACTACATACTACTTTCAACAGCTATGATGTAATACGGTCCAATGGCTAACAGTACCATTGATAAAATATTTTACTGTGATGCTATACAGCATGCAATCTGGTGGTTCTGTTCTTAAAGCAATTCAGGTGAAAAATCATTGCAGTGGCAAACAAACAGAAAGCTGATTTACTGGTACAATTGCAAGCTACTTCAGTTTTCTGCAATAATTTAAGAAACTAAATCGCAACAAATTATACCTTTTGATTTTACAGCATGTTTTAAAGCAGAAATAATTGTACAACCCAGGTATATCTCAAGATATTATCTTCAGCTACATGTTCAAGAAATATGTCCAGACTTAAACAATAATTTGTAAGTACTACATTAAATATTTTAGAACAAAATACTATTAAATATAGTTTATCATGAAAGTTCTGATGTTTGAACAAATTGTTTATTCCCATTTCATAGTTCCACTGTACAGATTGCAAAAACTCTGTTCTACCTAATCTTATTGAGTCTAATATCTACCCAAAGAGAACTTCATTAAACTCATCCCCCTTATGTTACTGTTATTAATACTTTGCACATTTGAGTATGACTAATTCCTATACCAGGTTAGCAAGATATGTTCATTTGCACCAGTCAGCCTAGAACTGCTGGAGGGACTTTCAACTAATGAACAGTCAGAATACTAATTGAGAAGCAAGGAGAAGCTTTGCTACCTTCTTTAAATGATAACCCCAAACCTTCTTGAAGGCTCATGCGAGTGTAAAAGGAAGCACATTTGCTCCTGCAAAGAGATGTTTGTGAAGTACAGTGCTGCTCACATCATAAGTCCTATGTTCTGATACGTCAGTAAGCAACAAAACAAAAAGGTGGAAGGCAAGTCTGCTCCTTACTTTAGTGGGTGATCAGAAGAGGAGGCTGATTTGCACACCATTTATTACACCACTACACCCAAGAAAAACTGAAAAGTAAAGGTATATGAAATCACAATATTGTAACTTTTAATTTTCACCACCACTTCACCAATGTGATTTAATTCAGTTTCATTGTCACTATTCTTACACACATTGTAATTAATCATGTCCTAAGCAGCCTTTTCTACTGCACTTTGAGCACCATCAATGCATATCACATCACTCACAGAACAGTTACCAAGATTTTGTTATATGAACATAAAAAATTCACCCACTCACCGTCTTGAGCATGCTCACCATTGTACATACAGCCATAGGAGTTTAAGAGTATTCATGGGAGTCAGGGAGGCATGGGGAAAAAGATCCAGAACTATCTTTTTGGGTCTTGAAAGCATTCCTGGCATTTATATCAGAGAGAGCATTGTGTTGCATAACTCTTGGGTCTTGAAAGCATTCCTGGCATTTATATCAGAGAGAGCATTGTGTTGCATAACTCAACCAACTTCCATCCTGTGATAAGCTCAGCCTTATTATGTCTCCTGTTATTCCTTTATTATCACTGTATTATCATATTAAATCAGTAGCTTCACATGACTATAGGCTATATGTATGCAAGGGGTGACAATACTGACCTTGATGAAGAAAAGAGAAATCCACTATATCCAGAAACAAGAAATATGAACAAAACTATTCTATGCAATATCATAACACCATCACACACTCACCGCTGAGTCACAAACAGCTGGAAACCTGGTTTCGCTTTTATAGAATCTCTAAAACCAGGTACAGACAGAGTCCCAGTTTCTACCAGTGATGCCAAGACCATAGCCACATCTGCTGCTGCAGAATCCACATCTTCTAAAAGTATCCAATATCCTCCCATGACAGCCTGAAACACAAAAGGAAGTATTATATGAATAGGGCCACTGCTTTATAGTATATTTTGAAGAGTCTGAAAACAGCATAGTTGTTTCTAAAATTGAAAAACTTAGGTATCAAAAAGCTGTAAATGATATTTACCCTTAAAAAAATAAAAGGCGATTATAATTTTCAAAAAACTTACTTACCATCCTTGGGTTAATAAACATTTTCAAAAAATTATTAAATTATAGATGAGTCGTATTTTTTAAATCTCGATATTTTCAAAAAACTTTTAATGAGTTTGGTGTAATTCCTAAAAATAAATATTGTATAAAAAATGTACTGCATTTCGCTAAAAAAGATAATAAAAAATCTGCTGTTTATCAATTTGTTTCAATTGTGATAAGGTTTATATTAGAAAGGCAAAACGTAATTTGGAAACTAGAACAAAAGAGAATTTTTGTAACATTAAGCATAAACTGACTGATAAGTCGGCAGATCATTTTTGGTCATTTAACCATGAAATAAATCCAGAAGTTAAATTATTAAAGCAATTAAATGGTCCGATTTATTTAATGGTTTGGGAAAAGATATTTTAATAAATAAAAACTGCAGAATGAATTTTGAAATACTGGCAGTCGATTCTGTTTTTAAATTTGCTTCATTTTCAGATTTTGGTAGTACTGACAAAAATATAGTGACATCTAGTGACCATAACGTTGACACCAAGATTGTTGAAGGCTCTGGCTGAGGATGTGAATAAAATGTTCATGAAATCACAATCCTAATCAATTTATAAGAAGACATGCATCATTTCTTATAAGTGAAGTTTTATGTTACAAGTTAATATATTTGTATATACATGTGAGCCATAATCTCTATTATCAACCTCGAAGATGAAACTCATTGTTTGTAGTTACACAGTCTTTTCTCTGATGGTGGAATACAGAATTTCTTTACTAAATTGCAGATTAGTGGGATTTAATAAGGCCATGCCTTTTTATAATTTCAGATTTGGTTATGGTTTTCAGTCTGAAAGTGAACTGCTACTACTGACTTGTCTTCCTGTTTCAATTCGACATTTCAAATAGAAGTCATGGTAAGTCATAACTCACAAGTGGTAGAATATCTTAATATGGAAATAAAGGAATAATTAATGAATTTTAAAACCCCACTGGATGACAATTTAATAAAGAAGTACATGTTCCACCAAAAGAGAAAAAACTGCAGACAAACAGCAGTTGGATGTTCAAGGTTGAAAATGGAAGCAGCAGGTCCTGAAATTAGCCTCTCAAAAAGTAAAAGTGATGCAGTATAGAAATAAAAGTAATAAGCTTTAAGTTCAACAGTGAATGATTGGTTTTTAGTAACCTTTATACCACACTTGATTATCTAGGAACTATTTCACCATTCAGGACAAATGTTCTGCTAGATGTTTTAATAAACTGTAGTTTCCAAATTATATTCAGAATTAATGGATTCAGAGAAAGGTTTATGAACTTTGGAATATCTCTTGCCCATTGATTCTGCCACTAAATGTTTTGCTTCTAAACAGGCAACTTCAACATTGTAAACCTCTTAGAAACTATTTGTAGTTGGTTTATTAATACTCGTCACTTACTTGTTTATATTTATGAGAGACTAGTTTCAAAGGCATTCGCCTCCATTTTCAAGCCAGTTGGAAAGAGATTGAAAATGTAGGCGAATGCCTTTGAAACTAGTCTCTCGTAAATATAAACAAGTGACGAGTATTAAAAAACCAACTACAAATAGTTTCTAAGATTAATTTTGACGTCACTGTTACTAAATTCCTCCAAACACATATATTGTAAACCTCCTTTCATTTTCTGCTAATTGCAACAGAAGATTTATGAAACATGTTCTGTTTATCTTTCTTAAAGTACTACGTGAAGAGTTACTTAATACTTAAATGCATACTTGTACAATTTGCTTCACTCTTAGCTCCATTTGCTATTTATTATTAGCCATAAGTGAAGATTAAAACTTACTTGTGTCAATATGCCAGGTTGCCAAAGGAATTCTCCTGGAACATCAGTGCAGCAATATGTTCCCAATAGCATTTTACTATCCATGTCATCCCCAAGCTGCACTTTTACAAAATCTGGAGCCTTTACGCGACCTGTATCACACAAAAAAAGTTAATTTATAAAAGTTCTACACAGATGAAGTACAAGCAAGGCAGAACTCTAGCATGGAACGGAGTACTCTATTTATAAACTAGTTTCAATAACCATATTCTTGTTTCCTAACATAATCCAGACAGGTTTTGCAGTGAATTGTTTGCAAGTTATAGTCAACATCAAAGAAAACTAGAAATTAGAACCTTTAAGAAAACTGTTACGTAACTGTAAGGCTTCAGAACACACCTCAATGTACCTTGAACTTAGCATTGCAGCACTTGTTTAAATAGCAGATTAGTCAAATTCACAGAAAATTGCCATGTGATTATTTGATTGAGGTTACAAAAACACATCAATTTAATAATCTAGGCACAGATCTAACAGCATTGCTTGGCGAAGCCAGTCCCTAATCTAAAAATGAACACAAATTGTGTCATCGAAAAATATTAATTGCAACACTTGTGTTGCACTGTTAATTTAAGATCACTATGCCTTATATTAATTCGCTTAAGAAATGTCAGAATTTAAAAAATGGCTGCTGTAAACCAAGCTGTTGATAAAGAGTTCTGTACTGGATCTTTTGATAGCTGCTTCAGCCGAACATCCATTTTGTGAATAGACTTGCACAAGCTATTTTGACACAAATACCACATCCTTTTATTCATCAATTATAAGGATACATATAATGAACACCAATTAGCATTCCAGTTCAATTGTTTAACATCAAGAAATGCATTGTTACATGCACTTATGTACAATTAGCAATACAACTAATTTCATGTAGGCATCACATGCATCACACCAGATGTATTATAAGGTCACAGTAGTTCGTTAGTAACCAACAAAGATAGAAACCAAGGTAGAAGGACTAAAAGGTTGTGGCAGTTATTTCATGTTTCCAAATTTTGAAAATTAGTTTGGAATTGTTATGAATAGATTAATGTGTATGGAAATGAAAGTGTAAAATAAGGTTGGTCACGAGATGATGCAATGTGAGTGAAATATTGTGCAATACTGTCGTTATTAGTAGTTTTAGGAATGTGAGTACATAATAAGATGACGTGGACCAGTAGGAGATAGTTATTTGGTTGCTATAGCAACGTAAAAAGGGAGCAGCAGATTAACTGAAGTCAGCATTCTTCTGCATAAGAACTCTGTAGGAGAAAGATACGTATTTGTGTCTCTCAGAGTGTGCGCAGAAACAATTTTGTGCTTGTGCATTTATGATGTATTAATTAGCATGAGTGAAAAGGAGGGATAGTACATCTATACATCAATCACCATTTGTTATAGGACAGCATTTACATCTAAAAAAATTTGTATCAAAGAACATACATGTTTCCTAAAAATTAAATATTCAACTTTGAAAAGAAAAGCATTTGTTCATTCAAACAATAGTAATAACTTTTCCTGTACTCCGCAACCACGCCCAGAGGTAACATCTCTAGCTCCAGTGATGCTGCCAAGGAACCTACATGATAAGACTACAAGATCCTCACAAAGGTGAGAAACAAATCACACCATCAACATCTTCAATAATTCCATTTGCAACACAAATTACCATTGCAAGGTAGAACTGCGGCCATCTGAAGCTGTACGAACTATCAACAAATCAGAATGTGTGAACACAAATAACACCAAAACACGCAAGCCTTCATTAACAATCCTATGACCATACCAGTTTAGGTTCCATGGGAGGTTAGGTTGTTTAGTTATTTTTAATATAAATAAAAATTTACATAAATTAGATATCAGTAATTACACCAAAGCTCACTTGCTTCCCTTGTATGCATTCCTTAGAAATGATATTAAAGGTCAGGTTTATAATTCATAGGAGGTTAAATCAGGTTGTTTCTTTTTAAACAAGATTATGTTAATTAGCAAATAATGGATTCACCACAGCATGCCAGCAAAGCAAGAGTGCATTCCTTAACATTTCTTTAACTGAGTATCAATGTAATCTTACAAACTATATATAAACTTATAGATATATCGACATAAACTTATGTAAGGCATAAACGTTTTGAAATAAGGGAGGTTAAATTAGGTTCAGTTTTTTAATATACATTACTTGGCTATCATTACACCAAACCACACAAGAAAAGCAAGCGTGCATTACTCAAAAATTATTTTATTCTGACCCTTTATTCTGGTAGTGTTATAGGAAGCTGCTGCATTTATGAAGTGATGCATTCACATTTCCTAGGAACATGTGCTCTGCCAGGTATACCTCAAAATGTTTCACCTTCTAGCCAAAGCAGGGAATGCAACTTCACGCTTCGTTTGGTTTCTATGCTATTTGCAGCTTTTACACTGCCACCATCTCTTGTTAATTTAATCTTCCTTTCTGAGCATTTTTGTACATCGGCAAAACTGATTTAGAACCTTTTGTCACATTTTGGTGACCTCCATCTCAAAATGGCATTAATTTCTGTTATGTAAGCAAGGTTGCTTAAAAGGGACAATCAACTAAACAACATTATGTTGTAGCATCTCGAGAATTACTCCAGATTATTCTAGACCTAACCTGCCCTCTCTACTGGTAAGTATTTCTTATATAATATTCCTTTCACAATATAGGAGTGCAACCACTGCTTCTAGCCAAAAAAGAACATAGGAATTAATTGTTCTTTAACACATTAGCCATGTGTCAGAACACTGAATAATAATAATAATAATAATAATAATAATAATAATAATAATAATAATAATAATAATAATAATAATAATAATAATAATAATAAACAATAATATTTTATTGCCATTACGTTGAGTGCATCAATAGTTGTCAACAGTATTGTGACTTTGTAGGTTCGTGAAATTAAAAGTCCAATTGCATAACTCAAAAATGTTCTTTATTTCCACCGAATTACAGTCAGAACACTTATCGATTACACAGAATTATGTAATGCACACAATTACAATTCACCAGTTCGTCTGTCACAGGTCCACTGCACGCTCAGTTATGTACAACTCCTCTGATGCACGTTCACAGTCTTCCGGTCCGTTAACTCACTCGGCGCTCCTCACGGCTGCTTGCCAAGAACTGACTCGCCAACTGCAGCCCCTTTTTATAGGAATATCACTGTTTCTGGAAGTCTCACATTTCAGTGAATCACCGCGAAGGTTCCAGACGGCAGGGGGAGGGGAGTGATGTTTTTCCAACCATCCCTTCATTAGCAGAGTGATGTTTTTCCAACCATCCCTTCGTTAGCACTATAAGACAAATGGGTAGGCGTGGCCAAATGCTTCCCATCTGGCCCTACTGCCGGCTGGTTCTATCGGGAGTTCCGACGTTCGGGTGACAGTATTTACAGGTTATATACAGAACAATACTACATAAACAATAGAGAACGTAGCAGTCTTGTAATTATAAACAGAATCCAAGACTAAAAAATTTGATGCAATTGTCAAATTTGAAACACAGACCAGCTGGCCTCTATCCGATTGTTCTAACCACTGCGATATCATGGCAACATGCCAGTGTGAAATTAAATTCACCAACAGATTCATTTTATTTCCTAGTGATTCAATAGGATGGCAGCAAAAAGCCTGAGAGCTTAGACTGCTTGGCTCTCACCAAGGTGGCCTGCGTTCAATCCCAGGCGACAGCAAAGTGAGATTTGTGGTGGACATGGCACTGGGGCAGGTTTTTTCCGGGTCCTCCGGTTTCCCCCACCAGCATTCCACCAATTGCTCCATCATCTTTCCTATCATTCATCTCGCTCTCATATATCACCCACTTCCTTCACCCTCACACCAGGCATTGGGCTGATCACCCATCCTGGTTTTTCTATCAGATCCAAAGCATCAGTTTGAAACTGATTTAAATGATTATTTAAATCTATTTAATAATTTAAATAAGTAAACAGAATTATTTAGAATATTGAATAATGGTATGAAAAAGTTATTATACAAAATTTATTAACAAATGTATAAAAGTCGAATGATGTTGAATTGTCGTGATGCCAATGGCAAAAAGACTATATAAGTACCTGAACTGGAGGTGATTCCTTCTTCATTTGGCTTTCATGGTGAAAGGATGTGTGACTAAGTCCGCAAATAGATGCCCATGTGCAAAGGCAATTTTTGTGTGCAAGATGTGTGTAATATATGTTTCAGTATATTTTACTTGGTGTAACAGAAAAGTGATTATTGGTGAACACTTAAAAGGATTACACCAGAAAATATTGATACCGATTGATTTATGTTTAAAAAGTTTCATTCTTAATAAATCTCAATGTTTGGAGATTTGTTGGCAAATTTATAAATAATATTTTATTTAAAACAACATTATCCTTCCATATACGCAACCACCCCTGAAAAGAAGAGTCCATGCAGATACCAGAGCAGCCGAGGAATGACTAATCCTTGTTTCACATAAGCTTGCCCAGTATCTCTTACCGGTCACGTGACCTAATCACATCTCATTGGCTATTGTGGTAAAGACAGTCGTGCTGTAAAAATTAGTTTGTTATTTAACATGGTGATATATCTTTATATGTTGGAAGAGAATTGTCAAATTTATATTTTCGTAATTGTTTTAATTAAATATACCACGCAACAGAGTTGATTTATCTGAAATGCATGTTAATTCTTAAACGAAGTAAAGAGGAGGTTCCTTTGCTCTCAAGCACATGACACGATAGTACGTGCTTCAGCGGTAGTGGTGACATATTTGTTTATATGACTTTTATCACTGACCTTATTTTGAACTGGATTAGTCATATATCGCCATTCGAAGGTTGTTGTGCCTAGTGCGAAAGCTAAATTATTTTATTGATCGTTGATTGCATGTGTACTTATATGAATAATACCGCCAGTATCACAAGGGTAAATCTTTACAAACAGGCGAAAAAAGAATTGTGTTGCATGTGTTTAATGCACTCATAGAGAAGAATCCGTCTTTGTCAGTGAGAGAAGTCAAACAGCTGTGCTCTGAAGTTACAGGTGTGAGTGGTAGATCCGTAGGAACATCGAGAAAACAGGAAAACTTACCACTCCAGGCAAAAGCAGGAATAAACAAAACCACGTGCTCGGAGAAAATACATGAAAAGTGCTGTGCGTCGTCATGTGTAGGTATAGTTTTTTCTTTAGAAACGAACTCCCTAACATAAATAACATTTCATTTGCTGTAAATGAGGATGCAGATTCACCAAATTTTAGCAGATTGCTTATATAGCTGGGGTTTGTGAATGAAAAAAGAGGCAAGAAAAATGTGCTAAAAAACAGAGGCGATGTTGCTGTGTGGCGAAGATGTTATTTAAGGACAGTCAGACTGTACCGAGATACAAGTCGCAAAATATACTACCTTGACGAGACTTGGGAGAATGAAGAACACACGAAAAGTAAGGTATGGCGTGACACGACTTTTGAGACTGAAAAACCAGCATTTTTGAAAGCTATGTGTGCTGGTTTAAAATATCCCAGTGGAAAAGGCTGAAGGCCTTTCATTATAAACTTGTTTCAGTTACATTGCCGATGTTGCTGTGTGGCGAAGATGTTATTTAAGGACAGTCAGACTGTACCGAGATACAAGTCGCAAAATATACTACCTTGACGAGACTTGGGAGAATGAAGAACACACGAAAAGTAAGGTATGGCGTGACACGACTTTTGAGACTGAAAAACCAGCATTTTTGAAAGCTATGTGTGCTGGTTTAAAATATCCCAGTGGAAAAGGCTGAAGGCCTTTCATTATAAACTTGTTTCAGTTACATTGCTCAATCATTCAGTTTCAACTTGCTCAGTTTCATTATAAACTTGTATTTTTGCATGCCTTCATATCCTTATTTGTATGATTTTATTTATCTTCCCAGCAATCATTATGACGTTTACTGCAGGTTTGAATGTGATGGAAAGGCACCGCCTATGGCCTATGGCACGAAAGCACTAGCCAATTAGGGCGAGGGGGAAGGTAGTTTAACGTGGAGTGATACGTGTCAGCGGGGCAAGGTTATTTGAAACAGAGTATAGATCGAACTCCGAGAACTTCGAAGAAGTCCATCATCACCCAACTTCTTTCTACAACTCACATTTGAACATTTTGTTTCAAGTTCCTCAGGACCGACCTTAAGGGATAGAGGAACAAAAATCCCCTACAACACTGTAAGTGGTACTACTAGGGATAAAATAAAGAAGTTGCAATAGGAAACTAAATTCATATCAGATGACAACTCTTAATAGCAACGTACAATTTAAACTTTATAGTTTAACCACCATAAGATCAATCAATGGGAATTAATTGTTCTTTCACACTTTAGACGCGTGTTAGCACAACATCGAAGGGTGGAATCAAACCTGAAAATTCGGTGCCATGACCATCGATTATTCGGTCTCTATCTGATTGATCCAACCACTGAGCTACCATGGCAACATGCCAGAATGATATGACAGTTCAGTGGTTAGAGCAAATTAATTGAGACCAGAAGATACGTGGTTCAAATCCTATGGCATCAAAATGTTTAGTCAGTCTACCTTTCCAAAGAACATAATGAATTTGAAGAACTGTAAAAGGAGGAATTTTTAAATCAAAAGACTGCCTAATGCAATCAGGAGCACATCATAAATGAAATATGAGAGTTTACAAAAGACATGCAGAACTATGCCTCTTATGTTAATTAATCAGATTTTATGCCACTGTCAGTTTTCATTAAATGATAACAGTGTTTGCACTTACATAGCTAATGTCCACAAACTTATCCAAAATTTCTCAAGCAAGTGCTTCATATAGCACACAGGGTTCTACAGTCAATAAAATTCATCAGATTTAGTTTTGATGTGTAATCCACCAATAGTTTTTTAAATCCTTCAAACATTTTTAACACCAGGTGTCTTTGGTACTCCACTTTATATTAACATAAAATTGCTGCAGTTGCTTACTGGACCTAGGACAAGCGTATTGTGACTTTGTGAGTTCGTAGAATTAAAAGTCTAGTTTGCAAAAATTCAAACTGCTCTTTATTTCAAGTAAAAAGACATTTTGTACAGCCCTTTGCAGCAGCAGAATTATTTAACATACACAAATGCAATCTTCAAGGTAGTCTGCCACATGTCCACAAACAAAATAATTCACTTTCAAATTACTACACAGCTGCACATATCATTATTCAGTTCTACACTCTAGCCCAACTGGCTAGCCGCGGCTTCTTTTATACCTCCACTTATTCTAGAAATTAGTGGAATGCTCTGTAACAATTATGGCAGCATCAGAAAAGAGAAAACTTCCAGATACCTTTTTCTTTCTCTCTTTTGACAAGCGTCAAACACTCGCCTACGCACCAGCTATGGCACTGTCTCTTTCGCACATGCCGGCCGCGGCTCAACAATGCCTGGCAACAGTATGTACTGCAACTATTATTTCTTGCACATTTTCTCAGGCTACAACCATTTACTCAATTTAAATTCATCAAGCTCATTTTGTACTCAATTCCGCTATACTTAGTCAACAGTTACATAATTACACCTTTTGCAATGAATTATTCTATAATTTAAATTGCAAGTGATAGTTGATTGGTTTCACTTACTATGACTTTATTCAGAACATATTTAAAAGATGTTAGTCTCCATGACACCCAGAAGAAGATCCCCCATGTAGTTGTGCAAGGGAAAATATTGAAAGTTTCCTGTCAGTAAAACTAACACTGAATTATGAGTTCACCTTCCAGCTAACAATGAAAATGTCTTTACAACCATATACTGTCTTTTAAAGAACCACATAAATAAAAATTGCAATTTGCAAGTTCAGGAGAGCAAGGGACGGACAAAACAACACTTTTAATTGTATAATGAAACACCTCTCATTTAATAATTCAGTACCCATATGTGCTAATGGAGTTGGTCAGAATCTACCATAAGTGGTTTCCTCTATCAAGCAAACAAAAGTCCTAAAATTGGTCTTTGATATTATTCTGTATTGTTTTATTAAACAAAATGGGTCTCATTTTTCTAACACTTATAGCACTGCACACTCCTAATTTTCAGTCATGGTAAGGCATTTTATGCAATAACGCACATTTTGTTGAAGCCAAATAACAGTGAGACATGATGCAAATACACCTTCTAAGAGGAATTGGTGACATGAAATCCAAGCTAAATGGTGAGCAAAGAGAAAGGCCGCAAAGATGTTACCATATAAGAATCCTATATTTCAAGGTTTCCATTCTCCTATTCCCATACGCCTAAGATAAGCAGTTCAAACAAACTGATTCATCTATACAAAGATACATTGGATGAAAATGTTTTCCAACATAAAAAAATAACATTCATCACATTCCTTACAATTTGATACAAGGCACACAAAACCTGTTGACTAAAAACTGGAAAACACAAAATAAATTCCTCTCTCATTCAAATAGTTTACAATTAGTATATGTGTCACTTTACCTGTCAACTTGGCAAGATGCTCCACAAGAAATGTCTTGCCTGAACCAACTGGCCCTTGAAGATATATGGCTCGCCCAGTAGTAACACCCAGTGCAAGTCTGCGAAGATTGGCTATTGTGGAATCTACCATAATGAAATTGCCATTTTCTTGCTGAATGAGAAAAAGAATTCACAATTATCACTTCTCTAACACAAAGACTAAATATTAACAATCATTATGACATGACAAAATATCATTTTATAAAGTAAAAGTAGCAGAGAAATAAAATGCCAACATGTACAAATACTTTCAAATCTTAAAGTTGGCATTTATTTGAATAATTTACCTGGTGCCTGCAGGAAATTTAACTTAAGGAGCCTTAATCAAATATTATGGAATATATGCAGTGCATACAGAAATTGTACCTAATCTTCTGAAATATTAATTAAAATGATTCCAGTTTCTGTTATTCGTTAATAAAATCCATTAAAAATGTAATCTATGAACAGTTCATTGAATTAAATTTAAAGGGAGTCGATTAATGACACTAAACAACACTTACTATTAAATTTTTCCGGAACATGTTTCAGAGACTTTGCCTCCATCCTCAACCGGCCATCGACTGGTTCTCTTTGGTGACAATATTTTGTCATAGGCCTCCTCTGGTGGCGGTTCAAAGAACTTGCTGAACAAATCTTTCTGGGGGATGTCGAAATTGAATACTTTGTTCCTATTTTTTGAAACCTATGACAAAATATCAACTACACCAAAGAGAACCAGTCGATGGCCGTTTGAGGATGGAGGCAAAGTCTCTGAAACATGTTCCGGAAAAATTTAAAAGTGCTGTTTAGTGTCATTAATCGACTCCCTTTAAATTTAATTTATTATATCACTTTCAAGAAAGGAATTTAACAGTTCATTGGTTTCTAAAAACAGCAAGTTGTTTTGTCTATGCATTCAACTACTATGAAACAAGATAACCGTTCACATTCAAATAGCAGTTCAGCTAATTTAACGTGACAGCATAATTTTATCTATTTTTATTTTACTACAATACCAGCAATATCAGTTTTGAACTCACCAAAGGAAAATTTAAACAAATTAATAAATCAAGAAACTACAATCTCAAATGCCCAACAACCATATGCGCAATACCTTAGCTTTAAGCTTCTTATTCTAAACATTTCCAGATTATTTTATATTTAGCCATGAAGTTCTTTACCTGACACTCTGCTTTCCACACTGGAAGATGAATGCCACAAACTGAAATAACATGTCTTGATCTGGTCTTAACAACTGTGTCCTCCTCCACAGCTAAACTCTGAACTTGCACTGTGTTATTTAACAGTTTTTGATGTTCAATTCTGTAACGTAGTGCACTATCACGCTCAACTATCTGCAGCTCAAAATGTCGCTGTTGTGAGTCATTCATTCCAGTTATAAGGCCCAGACAACGACCTGCCAACCTGAAATATAAACATATGGGCAATTGTGCATAATACTTTGCATAAAGCTAATCAGCATTAGCTAATAAAACAAGAAATTAATAAAGTTACAAAATACTTACCAACGAACTTTCTCTTGAGCATGATTCAAATACTTCTCCAGGAACAATGACCAATCCCATCTCAATCTGAAGTAATCACACTTTGCTTCAAGAAGATTGCAACATGCGAGGACTATTTCCAAATCTGATATAATACTGTCTCCTGACCTACACCTCTTTGGTTTAGGTTCATCACTGCTTTCATACCAAAAGGAGGTTGAATTTTTTTCAAAATACTGGAGAGCAAACCTAATAAAATAAAAATTAAAATTAACAAGTGCACTTGGATATGAGCATTAACTTAGTAGTCATACAATATTTCAATGATATTGTAAATAGTTCATTGCTCCTAAGCCTCTGCTGAATCACGTGAACAGTCACTGCAACTGCTAGAATGTTTTCAAAGTTGTCTCTTTTGTGAATTTTGAATTAAAGACAGTAAGATCAAGTATAGGAAGGTAAGTATAGCAAACCGGATAGTTCTGTTACACGGTAGAAGGTCCTCAAAATTGTTTCTTTTGAGAATTAAAGAAAGGCCAAGTAGAGGTAGGTAAATACAGCAAAGCATTCTGACAAAAGGACATACAAATTTTGTAATCTTCCTGTCAGCTCCATGCCCATTACGTACAAAGGGAGACAATAGAAATTCACAAATATAAAAATAACTTCAACCATAGAAATGAAGCCCATCGCCCTAACAAAAATGGATACCAGTACTGTAAAGGAAACTAAATGACAAGAACAGAAGTAGTTCACAGGACAGCCTATTTGAGGTGCACAAACCAGGTATAATATTGGACAGGCTCCACCCACCGACCATTTAAAAACAGTGTATCCTACACCTAACTCATTTGTTCTCTGACCACTTACACTTATTAATAGTCAACATGAAAAATTTAATGCCATGGCCGGGATATCAAAAACTTTGTCTATATATGGCTAGTATGAAGAAATGATTAATTTCCATCAATTAACTAAAATAATAACAGTTAAATGATGAAGCCTGGGACTCAAGTACTTACGAAAGTAAATCGCCACTCTCGGATGCGAGAGCCCCTAGTGGTGTAACAGGGAAATACATGAGTCAAATGGAGAATTTAGTGTCAGGACGGCATATTGGTCATGGTAGCTCAATGGGTGAGAGCAACTGGATGGAAACCAGGAGATCCGTGGTTCAAATCCCAGCCATGGCAATAAATTTTTCATCTATATCGAGATTTAACTGTATTGGAACACCACAGTGAAAAACCTTAGCCTATACATGGCTAGTATGAAGAAATGATTAATTTCCATCAATTACCTAAAATCATTTTTGGATGTTGGAACATAAAATCTCAGTAGGCTCTCCCCTTAAGCATTTCCCCCCTGTGTTTGTACATACTTCACATACCAACCATTATTTTCAAATACTACAAATCATTAAATTGCTTGTCACAGTATCCTGACAAGAAATGTCAATCTTTTATATGAATTATTTTTCTTATTTATTCATTTACCTCTGAATATTTGCTTACTTTATTTAATTGTAACCTACCACTTAATTTACAATTGTCATATAATCTTTAACAACAAAAACTTCTATTTTTCATTATGGCAGCTATATTCTCAGCTAAAATAGAATCATGCTTTCTTCTCGGGCAGCAAACCAGGTGAAAAGACGATTAGATATCGACGTTTCGGGAGTGTGCATCTCTCCCATCATTAGGATATTTATAAAATGTTATACCACAAATTAAACACTGGATATAACACAAATATAAACAAAGACAAAACACTATCAAAATTCGCATTACAGAATAAAAGACTGTTTTCAGTCAATTAAATGCCAGGTCAGGACATGACGCAAGTATCGAAAATTGTGTCAAAGAAATGTAACAACTTACTTGATTATCAAGCTGTACTAATCTTTGCTTCTTAAATCGACGGATTTCCAGTTTTAAAGCCGGTTTCCAAGAGGAGCTGAACTGAAATCCAGCATCATGACTAAGCATGCTCCATGGAAGTAGAGAAGGATGGACATTCTTGTTTCAAAAACAGCAACGATACACTGGGGCATGCTGCGTATCACAAGCCTACACACACTGATCTCTAACTGAACGCTCATAGTTTCCATCATAAGTCTCAACAACTGAGAGTTCTCAATACAATGGCCCACAGAGCTTTGTCTATCTCTGATCCCAGCCAATTAAAACAAGAATTACAGTACCTGAGACTCACTTTCCATCAAAACGGCTACTCCGAATATGACGAAGCCTTGATCATCAAAGCTAGGAAAGGGAAATCTGTAATACAGCAAGCATCAGATAAGCCTACCGCTACAGCCTGCATCCAGTTTACCGGCAGTCTATCTGGCAGAATCAGCAGAATTCTCGCCAAATACATCAGGACCATCCACAAGCCACCTCCAAAGATTAAACATCTGTTGAGAACAGTGAAAGAAAACTGGACTACCAAGTTCGGGGAGTGTACCGTATTCCCTGTGAATGTGGGACACTATATAGCACAAACCGGAAGAACCATCACTACCACAATAATTCAACATGAACGAAGCATTCGTTTAATGCAACCTGAGAAGTCTAGGCTGGTAGAGCACTGTTTTGATAACGACCATAGAGCCCATTTTTGGGAGACGATCATCATAGCAATATGCAACAGTTACTGGGAGCAGAGAATTAAGGAGGCTTTGGCGATTTCCTCTGAAAGGAGCATGCTTAGTCGTGATGCTGGATTTTAGTTCAGCTCCTCTTAGAAACCGGCTTTAAAACTGGAAATCCGTCGATTTAAGAAGCAAAGGTCAATACAGCTTGATAATCAAGTAAGTTGTTACGGTTCTTTGACACAATTTTCTATACTCCCACCAACTCCTGACCTGGCATTTATTTAATTTACTGAAAACAGTCTTTTGTTCAGTAATGCGAATTTTGATAGTGTTTTGTCTTTGTTTATATTTGTGTTATATCTAGTGTTTCATTTGTGGTATAACATTTTATAAATATCCTAATGATGGGAGAGATGCACACTCCCGAAAGGTTAATGTCTAATCGTCTTCTCACCTGGCTCCTCTTAGAAACCAGCTTTAAAACTGGAAATACGTCGATTTAAGAAGCAAAGTTCAATACAGCTTGGTAATCAACTTAAGTAGTTACATTTCTTTGACACAATTTAATATACTCGCGCCATCTCCTGACCTGGCATTTATTTAATTTACTGAAGTCTTTTGTTCAGTAATGCGAATTTTGATAGTATTTTGTCTTTGATTATATTTGTGTTATATCCAGTGTTTCATTTGTGTTATAACATTTAAAAAATATCCTGATGGGAGAGATGCACGCTCCCAAAACGTCAATCTCTAATCATCTTTTCACCTGGCTTGCTGCCCGAGAAGAAAGCGAGCATATTCGTCGCCAGGAGAACTTCAGGTCTTATTTTAAAATAAAATCATATTTAATTGTTGATTTATTAATTAAATCCCTATTGGATTGAATGTATTACTATAAAGTACTTTTCTAAAATAATGATTCTGCTTTAAGAGGCACTTTTTTTCAAAATAAATATGTCAAATTCTAACTTCTTTTATGCCTCTTTTCCCATTCTTAAGATTTCTATTGGTATCAAATAGGTATTTAAATGCTTGCATGCATACTTCCTTACCACAGAAACATATGCAATATTTTTTTTTTCAAAGATATTTGAATTACACAGAAAATGAAGCTAGTTACAGTGGAATAACAAATATAATACAAATAAAATATTTAGTGAATATTTTCTTTGTATTATAATATTTGAATTTCTTATATTATACATAATACCTTTAAAAGGTTTTCATTTTTTTAAGATGCTTCACCATTATCTTACCATTTGGGTACCATAACTAATATATGATCAGTGAATTGTTTTTTAATAAAGGTATTGCTATTTGTTTTTGCAGCTGCCTTTAAAATGGAGTGCTTTCATAAAACTACTTTATTTCTAAATTAGGCCATCATTTTTATTTTTCCAGGCATTTTCTAGTAGGTAGAGAAGATATTGCATTCTACCCAAAAAATTTCATATGCAGAGTTCAGTGGAAATATACATTATGAAGTCTCCTGAATAAAACAAAAATATCTTTAGAAAAAGGTTCATGATTGTGTGTGTCTCTGAACAGCAGAACTCAAAACTGGAAAGTTGTTTAAATCATAAACAGGGTATTTAATAAAAACATTGGTTAATTAGCAAACCTGCAGCATAGTAACTGCGAGGTATTTTAAGTGCCAGAGTCGGCTTCAAATACAGTCACCTCAGCACTTGAGACAAGTATGTTGATTCACAGAACAATAGTGCAGATATTTTTGTGACATCCTATAGGAGCAAGGACAGAATGCAAACACCAGGAAGGGTCCAGCCTTTGTACTTCCAAGGCATATTTGCAAATGTTATTTCCACGTTTCGTAACACCAAACACTTTAATGTGGTACATTTTATACGTGTTTGGAGAAATTTAGTAACAGTGACGTTAAAATTAATCTCAAAAACTATTTGTAGTTGGTTTATAGATACTCGTCACTTACTTTTTATATTTTATTATATATATATATATATATATATATATATATAATTTTTTATATTAATGAGAGACTAGTTTCAAAGGCATTCGCCTCCATTTTCTATTTCTTTCTAACTGGCATCTGTTGTCTGCTCTCTCTCTGGTGGTACATTTTGTCTGAGATGTAAATGATTCCGACAAGGTTCTTGCAGTAGGCATTGTTGATGAAAACTTTGAGATGTTTTCATGATGTGAGAACATTATGCGAGTACCTAATGTGTCTAAACTATACTTCTGCAAATTATAATGAATACTGCTTTATTTAAGAAAACTATTTTTTCATCTTATGAGGTCATACTATTTTATGTGCATTTTTAAATATTGAATTTGTAACTTGAAATTGCAAAAACCAAAATTTTATTTAAAACATCTGTACCTTTTAGAAGCTATTGAGGAGCTATCCAAACTGTTGATTTTACAGATGGAAACTGTGCTAAATAGTGTTGATTTAAATACAGTTTCACCGGTTTATCCAGCTCCCTACTTCAAAAATACAAGCAGATCTGCTCACTGTACTAAGAGTGTAAGTTCAGCATTTTCCAAAAATGCCAGACAGATATTTAAGAAAAATCCTTTCTAGACTACCCTTTAAATTGAAAATTTTTCAAAAACTGGTTTCCTCAAAAATACCTCTGACAATTTTAATTAATATACCACATTACACAAATATAGTTATATTTGTGTAATATTTATTGCTTCACTGTAGCTAGCTTCATTTTTTACATAATATACCATATGATTAAGATTATTTCCTGACAACTGAAATACAATTAAACCTGCTTTATATGTAAAACCAGTTATACATAATTCATATTCATACATAAATATTTACAGGTACCGGAAAGCATAATTTAGGAAAATTTTAATAGAACCTTATTTATAAATATTAAATTTCTGTGAAATACAACAATTTTACATAATTAAAAGAGCGAACTGCATACACTATCTTAAAAAAAAATCAAAAGACATTTTTCCTTATCGCTGCTGACAGTTGCAAGATGAACAGGCCGCTTTTGCCCACTGAAATAAAAGACAAAGATGTTAGCTGGTATATATGTTTCACACAACAATATCATTGAAATGAATGAGAAGTAAAGAAAACCTTCTGTATCTGGTGTTTGCTGTTGAACAGCAGTTTTGTTTTTCAGTTCTCAGCTGCCTTTAATCAGCCATGGAGAAAAGAAAAAGGAAATGTCATATGCTAGATCAAAAAAGTAAAATCCATATGAAAGGTAGCACAAAACCAAACCGAAACGTTACTTGCTTATACATGCTATGTACAATCAGTGATGGAAATCCCCATCTTAAGCAGATAACTCTCTCTGACCCAGATTTGAACTCCGGACCTCCTGAACATGGACTGTATAGCCATTCTATCAATATCAAAAGTTGTAATGAAAAAACTCCAAGTTCATTAATATGTTCTGCAAAACGAGTTGTGTACATTTAATGCAAGGAAAGTGAAACAAGCTAAATTAACTGAATAGTTTTAAGCTAAACCAACTTTTTATAATAGTTTATAAAAAAATAAATAGAGAACATCATGTGAAAGAAGCCATCAGTATTTTTAGCGCTGTCCATATTCAGTTATTTCTCATGATATGGGAAGATTAAAACCGAAATATAAGCAATCCACTTTCAACCATCTGAGCATAACTTTGATTTTCTCAATTCCCTTTAGAAAATAAACTTTTGCAGGAATAGTTTGTAGTGGCTGTATAAAAATGAATAGTGGCTAAAGAAACTCATGTGAATACAACATATCAGACTTTTAATAATAGACTATAATAACTTCAAATGAAATTACCCTAGAATTTCTAAAAGTTTATTTATTGTAACATGAAATAGCCCAAAAATAATTAAACAATAGATCTAATTCTGTAGCTCAGAAGTCACTATCCCTTCAGCCACCTAACTTAACGGCACATAAAATTTATCTCAAATAGTGTAATATCCAGTATGTTCAGGAGTACTTACCCCAGCACTTCAGGAAAAGGTCTGACAAGCTTGCTAAGTGCTACAGATACTGCCACATGTTGCTGCTGTTCTGAAGCAAGGAAAAGAAGTTCTAAAAGGTAATCTGGCACACAAGCTGCCAATGTTAACGTACTGTCTGGTTCAAGCAAGAAATCAGTAAATATCCTTAAAAGCAAATGCCTGTCCAGAGTTTTCTCCTGAAAAAAATAAATAGAAGCATGTACTCATTTTAACCAGGCAAATATACAACATTTTCAGTATATTCTACAAATAAATTCTAGTTTAGATGAGGCAAAACCAGCCTGTAAATTTGAAAGAGAAGTATGTGCTAGTTCGGCTGACTTAAATTACAATTACTTTCTCATATAACTTCTATACTGTTAGAACAAGTGCTTTCCAAAAATTAAAGATAATCAGCCAAAAAATATTCTTTGAATTAGTGTACTAAGAGCATAAGGATATCCAGCATATGCAAAGATTGCTGCAATAAACATTTAAAACTACTACCAATGTAAACTTAATATAAACTGCAAACTGTAAGCATTTAATTAAGAAGACAAAACAAATACTGACAGGAAAAATTACAAAAAATGCAGACAGTAAAAGCAAAGCAATATGGAAGATAATTAAAGGGCAATTGGAATTAAACGAAACAGATAAGGGTAACAATATGTATAAAGAAATTGAAGAATTCTTAAATAATTATTTTGCTAATCCAGGAAATCAAATTCAATAAGATTTCCTGTCTAGTTAGGACTCTATAGGTCCTTAGGGTTCAATAATAACTGCCGTAAGTCACCTCCCTCATTTCAATTTACAAATGTTACTCCAATTAAATTATAACAAAACTTAAAATGTTAAACCTTATATGAATGGGATGAACTGCCCCAATCCCTAATCAAAGAAATAACATGGCCCACTCTGCTAAATAATAAATCATTCTCTTGTAATGGGTACTTTTCTGGAAAAAATTAAGTATACGCTGGCAAAACTTATTCATAAAGAAGACAACAAATTTAAAAAACTACACGGCAAACCTAATTGCTCTACCATATTTGGAAAGATTGTTTATTCAAAACTAATTATGTATTTAGAACTCAGCCATTCCATGTGTGACAACTCCAAAGCTAAACATTAAACTAAAATGGTTTGAGAACTGTTGTGCTAATGAAAAAAGCCATTTTGTGGAGGCTGTATAAAGAAAATGTGCAGACTGCATTGTTTCAATTTTAAAGCACTAATGCTTGTACGACAAGGTTTTCTATATGATGTGCACATATATATATACATGATTGGTATCAAAAACAGTACTTAAAAAATGTTTTGTTTTGAAATTTCATTCAATTTTGACTATATAATAATGATTTTGAGCATTATCATGTATTATTTTAAATACTGGATTAAACGACATCCATATTTAACAGTGTTTATTGAGTCAATCTGACCCCACCCTACCATTTGTCACAGATAACATCTAAAACTCTTCTTAAAGAGTTCAGTAGAAGTTCCTTTCCTTCAGCAATAAATTCTGGAATCTGGAGTCCAAGGCGCCATCTAGGCTTTGTTTGTAACATCTCTAAGCTAAATAATTATTTTCTAGGAACAATCTATTATTATAATCCGAAAGATTAGAGTGTGTTTGTTATCTATGAGATTTCTATTAAAGATAAAGCCAGGGTAACCTTTTGAGCAGCACGATAATACACAAGGTTTTCCTGCCACTAAATTGTCTTGTTTTACCATAAACCTGAACAGAGCAGAATGACTCCAAGTACAGCTAAACTGCAGAACAACGGCGTAGAGAATGGTGGGCATGGCGTCAGTGGTTGGAGTAGAAACATGCATTGCTGAAATACCACACCATGTAACCAAAGTACTGCACACCAAATCCACCAAAACTAATTAATGATATCTTGGATATAACGATACTGATACCATAAGATATTTTTCAAAAATGAAAATTATGGATTGCAGAAAATACCAACACCACATAACAAAAGTACCGCACAGCAGATCCACTCAAACGAATTAAAATGATTAACAATATCTTGGACATAAAGATACTGATATTGTCAGATATTTGTTATTGCAAATTCTCTAGTGCTAAAACATAACATGCCACATTCGCTGTTGTAACACGTTCCTATAACCGTCTACATTTTACTTTATGGGTGAACGTTGGGTAAAAGTGCAGAATGAGTGTGCAGTTATGTTGGTAGGGAATGACATCACAAAACAACTTGTTGCCAACTGCTGCACTCTGATATCTGCAAAAACAGTGGAGCATTGCCAACACATTTTCTTTTTGTTATTATAAATTAGCGATACTGTATATACACAAATACAGAGGAATGTTGCCAAACACATTCTTTCTCTTATTATAAACTAGCGATAGTAATGGATATAGAGCGTAGTAAGCTTTATTATTATAATTATATTATATAATTATATTAATATAATAATTAATAAAAAAAACTCTTGCAATGATCCACTGATCTTTACGTCAGTATATTTGGGTATTACAGTATCGCTGGTTGGCTTACATAATGTTGACTATTCCAAAACTTTGTGCTAAATTCGTTTAACTTGTTAAATAATTATGATAATAATAGTGAGAATATCAGAATGTATTACAATGATAATATAAAACCGGCAATGATCCACTGATCTTTACATAAATTTGGGCGTTATACTATCGCTAGTTTGCTTACGTAATGTTGACTATTCCAAAACTTTGTGCTAGATTCCTTTAATAATAGTAAGAATATAATATGCAATAATAGCAATAGTAATAATAATAATAATAATAATAATAATAATAATAATAATAATAATAATAATAGCTCTGGCAATGTTCTACTGATCTTTACGTCGCATATTACAGTATTGCTGGTTTTCTTGCATAATGTTGGTATTTTCCACAGTAGCATGCTCTGGAAGTTGGCAACGCCCGAGCTATGACGTCACAGCCATGATATCCGTTCACACTCATTAGGCACTTTTACCAAACGTGGCAAAGAATACCATCCTCTTTAGATAACTCTGGATGTGACACTGCATATTTCCTTGGACAACCTTGTTTAACAGAAATACTTTCTACCTTGAAAGAAGGGTTAAACTGCAGAAATGGTATAAACAGGTTGTATGTAATGTCACAGAAACAAGCTGTTGCCTACTGCAGAGTTGTGAATTATGCCAACACAGCAAATTGTTGCCAATATACCTTTCTCTTGTTATAAACTAGCAATACTGTAATGTGTAAGGAATTCTAGATGAAATATGAGTTGAAACTTTCACTTCTTGTCCTCTCATCTAGACTATTTTCCTGATAATTTTAAATCCTTAAGAAATGAACAAAGTAAATGATTTCTTCAATAAAGCAAAGAGTTAGAAAGGAGATATCAGGGTCGATGGAACATTGCCAACAGACTTCTGCTGGTGCTTAAAAAGGGAAGTTCATTAATCACTACTTAAAGGTAAATCACTGTAAGCAATTTTCTGACCAGGGAAAATGTGGTTTCACACCTTATTTTACAGATATACAAGTATTTCCATATATTTATTTATCATAAATGTTACTTCGATTATTACTCTAAACCACTATTTTCAAAAATTATTTTGTGATTTGTTAGAAAACCTTACACCATAGAGAAAAATGGACAGCAACATTCAATTTAACACACCAAAGTTAGTTAAAAACACCTTTCCGAAAGCAAACCGGCGAGTAAGTTATAGTGAGTGTGGTTTTTAAGGGCCCGTCGACATCAAGTTCTGCAGTTATTAATGTAAGAATCTGTGTAATCTATTACCTTTAGTAAGTTGATTATGCAGATTGGAGTTTAGAAAACATTCCTTAAAGAGATGTATATGAAGGCATATAGTAAACAACCACAATAATGATAATTTTATATTATATTCTTGTCAGCATACTTATTAACTAAAATTTAAGAGAAATTTAAACTGGCCAGACTAGAATGACTTAATGAGGTAAAGGTGCACTTTGATGGCATACAGTTATGTTGGTATGGAATGACATAACGGAAGCAAGTTGTTCCGAGCTTCGATATATGCAAATATAGAGGAACGTTGCCAACATTATTTTTTTTCTTATTAGAAACTAGAGATACCGTAATGGGAATACTGCGTAGTAAGCATCTTATCAGTCATTATTATTATTCATAGACCCATCTCAGTAGCGTAGATGGTAGCATGTCTGCCTCACATATAAGACGTCCTTAGTTCGAATGTCGGTTTCCGTGAGTTACTGAATAAGGTTTCTTCCGGGGTTTTCCCTTATCCTGAAAGACGAATATCGGGTAGCTCTAAGCTCCATGGACCCCGGACTCATTTGAGCATCATTTTACCCATTTCATTCATTGTCCGATGACTTAACGTTGGAGGACGTAAATTAAAAAAAGGGGAATACAAGGAAACGTCGCCAACACATATTCTTTTTTTTATATTATAAACTACCGATACTGTAATGGAAATACTGTGCAGTAAGCTTATTAGTATATTAATCTGACAATGTATTATAATAATCAATTTTGTATCATTATAGTGAAGCTAGCCAGACCAGCGTGGCAGGCAATGATCCACTGCTAGTTTCCTTACTCTTACAGTATCGCTAGTTTGCTTACGTAATGTTGGTATTTTCCGCGAAAGTATTCTTTGCATGCTGGCAACGCTCAAGCCATCGTCCAATTGCACTTTTACACTGTAAGCTGCCAAATTCCTTACATATTGCAATATCGCTAGTTTACTTTCGTAGTGTTCGTACTTTCATCGAAAATGCGCGTTTACTGTTGGCAACGTTCCAATCGTCACGCCCGCCGTACTACAACGCCGTCTTTCTTAATTTAACCGAAAGATGGATAGTTCTATGTAATATGGTCAGTAACATCATGCAATAATAATATTGCAGTATCCTTACATATTGCAATATCGCTAGTTTGCTTTCCTATGTTCGTACTTTCAGCGAAAATAAGCTGCAACGCTGTCTTTCTGTAATTTAACCGAAAAATGGATAGTTCTATACAATGTGGTCAGTAACATCATACAATAATTTGGGGCAATTACAAAAAGAATTTTGGCATATTTCATTTTCTTGGCATATTTCAGAACTCCGCTGTTGCAACAGTTGCAAATCCTAATTAGCCCCCACCAACGCTATTTGTCGGAGTTGCTCCATAGCAGGTCGTCCCTGCCACGAAGGCCTATAGGCTAGAAAACGCTGTTCTAGCTTATACAAAAACCTTATCTTGTACAAGATGAAAAAAGCATGATATATAACATGAAAAATGTCGATGAAACAACTTGAAATGATATTCATTTCAGAGGTCATTATTTGCAACACACAGGTACCATCATTCCCTTTTATTTACTCATCAAATATACACCAAATTACCATTCAAAGAATGTTAATAACTATACCAACCTTCAAGAAACTGCTACAGCTTTTCTTGAACTTATCACCTGCTTTGCACAGCTCTCTAACAGCTTCCTTCAGCCTCTTTTGTTCATCCATCTCTCACAGTTATGCTGTAACTGCCCAAATTAACACTCCAAAGAGAACAACAAAACCACGATTCAACATAATTGATTGCTCAAATCATGCGATTATAACTAAAGCATGGAGATCATGGCTGATTGAAAAAAATACTTGCAATCTTCGCACGCGGTGTAACATAGCGTCCTTTCACCATGTATCCAATAGGGAACAAGACCGCCAAAACTTCTACTATCATGATACAATACCCCAGCAAGGCGAACCCGTTTATCAGGTTACCCAACATGTGCCCAACAGTTACTAACGCTAAAAGCCGGTTTTCTTTCTTAAACATATTTTCCATCCGTCCATAATATTCAATATTTTGAAATATATTTTTTTAGTTTACTGTTTACAATGTACTTCTAATCTACTAATAATTTACTTTATTCTTTTAAACACCTTTAGAGTTTAGGACTTTGCTTAAAATTATTTTTGATGTTGGCTAAGCATTCCTTTGTCTAGAAAATTAGAGTGAGAAGTGAATATTCAAACTCAGCGTCACCAACCTTACTGTTTTTTTTTTTTTTTTTTTTTTTTTAAGGGTATTTCATGATTTCTATGAAACTGCGTACTGATTTACTGAGTAAAGGTAAACCTTAATTCAAATGAGTAGTTGCTTCTGATTCTGTTAAATTCATGTTTAACATATATATGTTCATGTTATTTTTATTACATAAATATAACATTCGATTTCGATGGGGATGGGGATTTTTTTCCAACCAGGATGATTCATCTTCCCCAGAATCTGGAAATACGAATAAAAGTGCGAATGGGTGCGTGATCTAATGATACAATCCACAGATACAGCACAACGATTACGAGTTAACATAACCACCGATATGTTCCAAAGGAGAACGGCTGCCGATGTGTCCACTGCAGTTAAAGGTGGGGTAAAAACGAAATCTGAGCCGTCTCTTAATAGTACAAGCAAAATGCACTGATTACTAGAGCTCGGATTTTTGCATATTTGCATATTTTATTTCATGATATTTAAAAATATGTCTGTAAATAATAAATGTATTCCACGTATAAGAAGTTTATTACGGAAGTTTTAGAGTGCATACAAATGCATATTTAGCTAATTTATGCATATATTATACTTTTTCAGCAATTATTCCTTCAAATATTTCACCCCAATGCTTTAAGAAGAGAAGCATACCATAAAATTTCTCTTTTACTGCTCTGTTTGTTAGGACAGGGCCGAAAATGACAACGTAGCTATCAACAATGAGCACTTCCTAATATAAAAATATGCCGCTGAGCAACTTAAACTAAATAGAGTTCAACAATCATGCTGTAATTCTTTGAAGTTCAGTGGAGCCACTGCATCATTAAAACTTGATACGGTTTGTGTTAAAATTCAAACGAAGCCGTCTACCGCAACGATAACATCTCAAAAAATTAAAATGTGTCATTTTCATTTAGCTTTTAAGCTTGTACTAATGTGCTGCTAATCGTAATTCCCGAAGCGTGAGCAGTAGGAAGCGGAATATTACAATGCCGATTGAGAAGAGTATTAAAGCTTAAGAGGAGCACTATTTATATTTGGAGCCTAATAATTAAAACAAACTAATTTCTGATTAAAATTGCTTTATTGTTTTTCAAAATAATCTCCTTTATGATGACTACATTTTTGCATCCGTTTCAACCAATTGTCACAGCATTCATTCCATTCTTCAAGAGACCCTTCCAAAACATGGTTTTTGAAGGCATCAACGGCTTCTTCTACCAACGAAAATCGTTGTCCACGCAATTTATTCTTGATTTTCAGGAGCAAAAAGAAGTCTTTGGGTGACAAATCAGGACTGTAGGGCAGATGACCCATCAATTCGAATTTTTGAGCCTTCAAATACTCTGTTGTTGGACGACATGTGTGTTCACTCGCATTGTCTTGATGAAGAACGATTCTATGGTTCTTATTGTTTCTCCTTACTTCACCGAAGTCTTCCGACAAATAAATGGTTATGTACCATTCGACATTGACCCTTTTATGTTCCTCTGAAGGCACTGTTGCCAAATGGCCAGTTGTGCTGAAAAAGCAGGAGACGATTTGGTTCAAAGTGCTTCGAGTGCGAATAACTTTTGATGGATTTGCTTCATCTTGAAACAGCCATACAGTCAACTGCTGTTTAAGTTCCGGCTGAAATAGATAAATAGATCCTTGAATGGCTGTTACAATCTTAATTACGTCTTTTGAGGTATTTTTGTACATAATTCTTTTAGCATTTTGGTACACTAATCGACCCGAGCATCTTTTTGAGATTGCATTAAATTATGTGAGATCCAACGAGAGCAAACGCCTTTCACGGCTAACTAATCATGTCATATTTTATAAATGTTGGTCGAACTAATGCTTAGGGTTGCCTGAATCTCACAATATATCGCACAACGATCTTGCAGTATTGGTCTTTGCACAGCATCGATGTTTTCTGGCATATCCATATCAACTTATTTTGGACGACCTTCACGAACATCATAATTGAGGGAATGGCGACCACGATTAAATTCGTTGTACCAGCAGTTAAGAGAGACAGAGGATGTAGCTGTCTGAATCTTAGTTGATCGCCAAATCTTAGAATCTTAGAATCGCCAAATGTGAATCTTAGTTGATCGATGCACTCTTGTCTTGATAATCCAAGTCAATAGTAATAATAAATCATTGCACGAACAGTTTCACGAGTTAATTCCGTGTTTTTTGTTCAGACACACTTTTCAAGTTAATGTAGACAAAACATATGACGCTCTATTGACAAAATGTCTGAAGTAGATTATGGTCACTAATGTCAAACTTTCCATTGGAAACGTCAGATGGTACCTACAACGTCCCTTTACATGTAGTAGCCGAATCTTATCAGAGATTTTAAGTTTTTATGATTATTACCTTGAAGTGACAATATTAAAAGTTTACGAAGGATTTCGAAAACTATAGGCCTTAGTGAGAGTATGATGCAAGATGGAGGACTGGTTAACATGAAGCAAAAGGTGACGATTGTGCTTATTGTATAGAAACTCTCGCAAAACTGCTTTAGAAAAGCATTTAGAAAAAAAATTAGAAATGACAACAGAATCTTGGTGGAAAAAAAACTTGAATATCTTTGATGTTATGTTCAACTACATTAGACATAAAACTAAGTGGCAGCAGAAATTGTTCCTTTGAGTTTCATTCCTTAAGCAGAATATAGTATTATTCTAATCAAGTCCGTTAGTCCCGAATGAGAAATAGTAGAAGGCATACTTGTGGACGAACAAAAAGATCAGCGATAGTTGGGCATAATATAAGATTGGAAAATAAAGATATCTTGGACATTATTTGTAAAAACAAATTTTCTATATTTAATTTGGGCCAGCATACATTATCTACACAAGAGAGAGTAGATTCAAATGAAGACAAAATTATTTATGCATTTTTTGATTTGGTTCCTCTTGGTGATGCTAAGTCCGTTACTTTACACAAGAATGTGGTTGGATCTTTGAAAACGAAAACTGTTGTTTATAAGAGAATACATTTGTCTTTGCTACTGATGGGGCCAATGTTATGATGGGAAACCGGGGGTTACTGTCCATACTAATCAAAGAAGATACTTTTAATTTATTTGTAATGAATTATGTTGTTTATAATTAATTGCCTAGTATGCAGTACGAAGATCCCTTGAGCTTCCGAAGATTTGGTCTTAGTTCTACGTTAGTGGAAGCGTGGAAGACTTAAAGGAATTTCAAGTTTTTGGGAAAGTAGAGCCACATCCACACCAGACCCGATCATTGTCACTTAATGCTGATGCATCTCGTGCTTTAGAACAACGCAGAGCTTGTTACATGAACTAGCAACAGAGCTGTTGCTAGTTTCAGATGTTTCAAGGACTCTAAGACGCATACAATATCTTTACTTGGAGTCTTAATAACATTTTTTCAATAATCTTAACAAAGAGCTGTAAAGCGAAGTTCACTTTTTCCTTCAAATATAGCTGCATCCTGAAAACCCTTTCTGAATGCTATATAAAGCTGGGTCCTTTAAGGGAAGCAGAGGAGCAGAAAGAAGATTATAGAAATGCTATCTTCTTAACTCTCGGAGAATTGTTAGTGCAAAAGCCGCACTTTTTCAAAACAAAATATCTGGACATTTACACAGAATCTATTAGGATTATTCATCAATGATTTGATTTAAAACACAAAATAATGGAAGATATCGAAATACTAGAGTTCAGAATAGTAATCACTTTAATCTATTATACATTTTATGACTTCACGCATCCAAAATTGGTAAAGTATGAGTAATCTTCAACAGCTTGATACATATTAGCATTTGTTTCGCAAAAGTGGTGTTCCATTTGAAATTATCGCATAGAGCTTATCGAATAAGGGTAGGAATATGAAAAATGAGGCCTATCTCTCTTCTTTTATGACTGTTTATGTTTTAAGCCATATTCATAATATTGCAGCAACGTAACGTATTCTTTTATCACTTAAAGTACTGAAAACTAAGTCAAAAAACAAATTGGCAACAAACACGGTCCCGGTAACTCACCCTGATCGAGATCCGAACTATTGACCTCTTAAACGTGAAACAGATACTTTACCACCTACGCTACAGACGTCGGTTAACGATGAGGGAACAGGATACTTAATTATTTGATGCTCTAAGTATTCAGTAAAAAAGCAAGGTACCCAACACGGATTCGGACGCTAAACCTTTGAAATATAAAAGAAAATGTGCACTACTGACAAACTCGAGGCACCATTCTGTATGTTACTACCAGGACCCGGAAGTAAAGCCAAAAATTCGTGAAGTTAGTTGTGCATCATTAACTGAGTTTGTCATCAACTCGTGCTCGCAATGGCTACGCCAAGCACAGACGGAGCATTTCTAGAGATGGGGCAGAAATTACAACACGTTCTCCAGAAAAATAGAGAATGTTCCAATATTTATACAATTCGGGATGACCTACAAGCTTTTAGAGAAAATTATAACTCACAAAAATGAAGCAGTAGAACCGCATTTTAGTTTAAAGTTGCTTTTCTCAATGCAGAGCATGTCAGGAGCAGAACAGAAATCGCTTTCGTTTCAAACCTTCAATGTGTATATTGTTGTTCACTGTAACAAGGCATATACACAGATATAATTCAGCATTATTACAACGAATTTGCTTTTCATTTACTATACACATGGTAAATATTATTTTACTTATATCCATATATTAGGAAACGTAATTTATGAATAAAATGTCCAATATATCCTATACCACTGTGTCCGTCCTGTGACTAAGTTTGATAGATTACCGTTTCCCGTGAACTTGGCTGTATGAGTACATGCCTGAGTACATGACACACAACCCTCTGCCTATGGTTACGAGACGCAGGTAGTGAATAACCCCGTCACTACCAACCTGCTGTACTGTTTTTTGACTAAACCTCCGAGCCCCAGTTATTACTTTTAAACGAGTCTACTAAAATCTAAAATTTTCCAATATTTTGTATTGCAATTTTGACTATCAAGGTTCTCAGCACTCTTCAAACCAAGTTCTATGTGCCATGTATGACTTTGAGGTTGACTCATTATATTGGATATCACTTTGTGAAGAACTATGAGAACAGAAATCTTTCAGAGACATGTTGCTGTCTAGCGAACTTAGTTGAAAATGTTGAAATGCACAGCGTTTGGACCCAGACCAATTGCGCACCACCACCACCGCCACCACCACCGCCTCCACCACCGCCACCGCCATTACCACCGCCGCCACTACCACCACCACCGACACCGCTACCGCCGCCATCGTCACCACCACCACGATCGTTGGTGGGCTGAGGGACGGTCAAGGTGTGTCGTGCGTGTACTTATCCTAGAAGGGACTTAAACACACAGTGACGGTAATACAGGATAACCGGTGAAAGTTAGATTGTGGTAAAGAAAGTAGGTAGCTATAAGTTCCTCAAAGGCTAAAGAACCGATGGCAACGGCCCTTGTGCACAACTGATAAAATAAAATTACCAGGAAGTTTGAACTTTGAGATTGCAGAGTAATTCTTGGGTGGGCATAACTTCGAGGTTGGTGTAATAAATTTAAGTTTACCGGTTCTGCACGCAAGTCATACGGGAACCCAGTACCACCTTAAGTGGCGTTCTCTAGGACGACAGTCCCCGAGAGACTTAACCAGGGTGATCTAATGAAAAGGTAAAGTGGTTTAGACCATTCCGCCATGCACCAGACTTCACACGCGTAAAACATTACACGAAGAATTAAAGCATGGAAAAATCTATCTTAGGGGGAACCGGAAACCCTATTATCCTATTCTAGTTCAGGAACGCAACATAGGATGCAATGGAGCCGAGGTTACACGTGTCCGAAGCGACAGGAACTGAATGTGTTCCCCCAAAAGTCATACACTTATCCAGCTTGACTCCCAAGTATTTGATGGAATTCGTCCACCCTATCCTTCGCCTAGAGTAGGTGAATACGGGGAGGTTGGTGGTAAAGCGGCGCATTTGGTTCATAGGGTGCCTTGGCTTTCTTCGGGTTGACCATCGTCAAAGCCTGCACTATTTTTGGATGAGACGTAGGTGTCTCTGATTGGGGTTGGAGACTTTGCGTGGGTGTTTATTTGCGGAGGAAATTAGCAATTCGTTAGCATATTTGACGTCCTGCTCAGTGGTCAGGTCAGCTTCATATATACAGAAAAACTCTGGGGATAGCACAAAACCTTCGGGGGCTTCTTTCTAGTGAAACTTCTTGTGGAACACTTTCCGTTATTGAAACCAAAAAGAATCTGTGTTTTAGGAAAGTGTTAAGTAGATGAATAGCATGTGTAGGTACTCACAGGATAATGTGTCCATACGGGAACCCTGCATGCTCGGTCGCAGAGAAGGTCTTCTCCACATTCAGAAATACTGCCACAGTAACCTCCACCATGTGCAGCAATTGCTGGGAATTCCAGTGTCCAGAGCGAAACACAAATTGGAGGGGGAGTGGTTTGAATGTCACCTAATAATTGTGACAAGAGGGTTAGAAACAGACTCTCAAAACATTTCAAGAAAACAGGACACCAATGGAAGGGCAATCAGGAGCATAAAATGGATCTTTCCCAAGCTTCGAAATGCAAATCAGCCCGCCTCGGTAGCGTGGTGGTAGCATGTCTGTCTCACGTTCAAGAGGTCCCGAGTTCGAATCTCGGTAAGGGTGGGTTACCCGGATAAGGTTTCTTCCGGGGTTTCCCTTATCCTGAAAGACGAATGTCGGGTAACTCTAAGCTTCATGGACCCCGGGCTCATTTGAGCATCATTTCGCCCGTTCCATTCATCGTTCGATATGACTTAACGTTGGAGGACGTAAATAAAAAAATAAAATGCAAATCACGAGAGCCTCCCTCCACCTACGTGGAAAGCGGAAAAGAGTGAGACACATGTTGTAGACCCGTGTGAGAAAGAGCACGGCCTCTAAGGGAAGGCGATGAAGCATGACAGCGGTTAATCAGTGAGGAACTGACGCCTCTTTGGGATTTAGATGTCGAAGTGCGCCCTGGAGCTCATTGGATCTGATGATTGTTGGCCAATCTGCCTCAGCAGGAAGGCGTACCTACCATCTTAAAGCGGTCGGAGAAGTCTAGGTCTTGAGGGTCATCTCTTGACCTCATGGTAGACGGAAACACGCAAGCTCTTGCTTGGGGTTCTTTGCTCTGTGGCGGAGAACCTTGGAAAGTACTGGTGCTGAGGAAGGGCCTGGAGCTCTTTGTGTAGCTGTAGGTTTTGTGCGATCTTTTGCGCATGATGTCGCATGCAAATCCGAGGATGTATGTGCTACCTCCACAAAAGTGGAAACACGGCACTCTTGCTGTTGATTAACAGACGACGCAAGATGCACTGGTAGCTAGGGGATAGGGTTCTGCATAACTGGTGTAGGCACTGGCGCCATTCTGGAAGCTATGAAGCCTTCCTCGTTGGGCAGCCCTTATAGCATGCCATGTGTACCCCCATGCAGTTAGCACACGTGGGTACCTCCTTTAAAAGGGTTGCTACCGCACTTCAAGCAGCGCTGATCGCAGCGACAGAAGTGATTGGAGTGGTTAAACACTGGACACCTAAAACATTAGGAGGGGGCGCCAAAGTCCTTGGCTGTTTCGATGTGAACCTGGAGGTAACAAATCCATCTTAATCTCCGGCTAAATGGCTCGCTTTACTACTAAAGGAATAGGTATAGTGTTTTTTACTAGGCGATCAGGAGTGGGCCGGGTGATTTGTTCGACAACACTCAGTGTGATACTGGCGCGTGAGGTGCGTCCGGATGTCCTCAACAGAGGTGTCAACTGGCAAACCACGGATAACCTTGCGAACATCACCGGCCTTTTCCAGGACGAAGGTAAAATGGGGAATTCCTTACATCTTGAGGTGCTGGAGGAGTGCATAATTCTCTACTGACTTAGTCTGGAAGACAAAGCAGTTCTCATTCCTAGTCATCATGCATTCTCCCGACAGAGTTGGCATGATTTCCTTCAGAAAGCCGACGCCCAAGTCAAGTCATCCACAATGATCGGCAGGATATGCTGTTTCTGTTTTCCATTCTGCCTAGGGCCAGACAGTTGGTTAGCTGGGCTGGCCAGAGGGCCCATCCCCTGCTGCCAGCCTTAATGCACGTTTACTCTTCCGCAAGGTAACCTCAAGAAGCTCTTCGTCTCACTGGCCATCAGTGGAGTGCCCCGAGGAACTGAAGTCCGGGACACCCTCCTGATTAGGAACAGGAAGAGCAGCAGGAGGGCACAGGTGTTCTCCCACTTCGCTGAGAAATCGATGTGCACAATTTGGCACATTCGTCTTCGGAATCAAAGTCCGAAATTTGGTGTACACGAGAAATGACTTTCCATGAACTCCCTTGTTGGTTGTTGATCTGGAAGATTCCAGGAGGTTAAATTGCGTTCTCAGCCTTGGCATTGTTGGTGGGGTTTCCTCTTTCATGCAGCAATGGAGCTGATTAGGTCGGCCGTTGCAGCTGGTTTGTCAGAGCCATTTCGTGCCGAGCTGGTGGAAGGTGTAGGAGAATTTGGCATGGTAAATATACAGGAGGTACGGACAGATACGAAAACGCTGGACCCTAAAGTGCAGTGCACCACAGCACATGAAAGTGTGCAATCACCTGCAGGCAGCAGGGGCTTATTAACGTATCGCTAAAAGGGCTGGACACAGGGGTACGCCTTATCCTAGTACCAACGTTACAGGATGGCTGTGGCCGTTAGCGACTGCTCACTACCTGTTATCTGTTATGTTGAATATTTTCCACAAAAACAATACGTGTAGAGAGACAGAGAGAGAGGGGGAGAGAGAGAGGGGGAGAGAGAGAGGGAGAGAGAGAGAGTGAGAGAGAGAGAGTGAGTGAAAGTTTAAATACATCGCTTATTGTGTAGTATTTAGGGGGTAAAACATACGTTTAAAAAGCATAGCATTTCTGACGGTTTTGTTATCTATAAAATTTCGATAGATATGTGAATTATGGCAACTATTCGATGACACGTGTAAAGCAGTAGCTATAGACAACCATAGGTTTGATACCATATAGGTATAAAGAAAAGGTACTCGTGTATGCATTATATTGTAACGCGAGCGCTAGAACACCCTGTGGAGCAGCTGGGAGCGGAAGGCAGGGGAGGTTCGGTTAGCCACACCTTCCCCTCGTTTGTCTTATAGTGGTGACAAGGCGGCGGTTGGGAGGAAAAACATGACTGTGCCGTATGTTTCCTTACACCTGGTTCTCGATCTTTCTGTTACTAGAACAATCCTGTAAACACCAGAAGGCGGGATATTCCGATATAAAGAGGGTTACAGACAGACGGAGTCGGAGTTAGTCAGTTGTTGGTTTGGTCAGTGAGTGTGAGTGAGGAGACAGTCGCAGTTCTTGGTGTAAGAGTTAGTCAGTGACGTGTTAATGAACGGAAAGATTGTGCAACGGAAGACTGTACGAACTGTGTATGTGTATCGGAGTTTATGTAATCGCGAGTACAAGTGAAGTTGTAACGGACGAACTGGTAAATTGTAATTGTGTGCAGCAAGTAATTCTGTGTAATTGGCAAGTGTTAAACTGTAAGTCGGTGGAAATAAAGAACATTTTTGAGTGGTGTAATTGGACTTTTCATTTCACGAACCCACAAAGTCACAATATATAACATTTTGAAATATCCATTAATTGTAATTGAAAGAAATTTTTCAAGAAGTTACACGACTGCACGTTGCATACTAAAAATCAGAAAGTGTGAAGAGGATAAAGAGTGAATGCTGCTGCAGGTTTGTAGCCTGCATGGAAATTATCTAATTTGGTTGTTCGAAACTATAGAAGTGTAATAAAATAAAACTGTAACTAAAGATGTAACTTTTTCTTTTGGATGAATGAATGATTATAACTCTGTGATGGACTGAAGACTCTGAAGGTTCTTTGTTTTACAATTAACGAGGGGGAAGATTCCATCTGTTGTTTGGATCATGGTAACATCCAAACTCAGAGGTCCAGGATTCAGAACCATTTGCAGGATGGGAATTTTTCTTTAACAATGATTCCTCATTCATTTTTGAGTCTGAAAGTAAACGTGAGGGAAAAAGATGTATGTATAAATGTATACAGAAATCTATACTGATGTCTAATGATTCTAATGGGGAGAGGGAAGAAGAAAGGAAAAAGGGGAAAAAATAAATATGATTTGCAGTATGAAAAATTATAAATATTTAAAAACTCACGCTAATGACAAGGACTATTTCGGAAATGGTTGGCGACAAAACAAGTATACAAGGAATTTGTGTGTGTGTGTGTGTGTGTGTGTGTGTGTGTGTGTGTGTGTGTGTGTGTGTGTGTGTGTGTGTGTGTGTGTGTGTGTGTGTGTGTGTCTGTGAGTGTGTGAGAGTGTGAGAGTGTGAGAGTGTGAGTGAGTGTGTGAGTGTGTGAGTGTGTGAGTGTGTGTGTGTGTGTGTGTGCGTGTGCGTGCGTGCGCGCGCGTGCGTGCGTGTGTGTGTGTAATGACTTTGATGTCCAAACCAGATTGTTTGTTTAGTGCTAATGCTTGAGCATTACTCTTTCATTTGCAGGTGGTTTCGTTGCTCTGCAGAGTAGTGCTCCAAAATGGAGTCTGATAGGGAGGCACCAATAAAACAGAGATTTTTTATTGAATTCTTCACTGCCGAAGAAACTGCATCGATTGAATTCCACCGACGCTTACTAAAGATGGACAGAAAGGATAAGTAGACGTGAGGCGAAGGATACGCATTTTAACGGTGGTGTAAAGGGTATGCATGATTAGCAACGACCCGTTCGACCCTGCACAGCTTTCACTCCTCCTAATGAAAAGCGTCTTGATCAACGCATCCGTGCTAATCGGTAGATAAGGGACAACGAATTGAGTGCAAACTTGAATGTCGGGGTAATCCCTTAGAAACAATGTTGGTTTCCATTATGTAACTATTGGCTGCCAATGAGGAATGACGGTAACTCTAAGCTTCATGGACCCTGGGCTCATTTGAGCATCATTTCACCCTTTCCATCATCATCCGATATGACTTAACGTCGGAGGACGTAAATTAAAAAAATGGCTGCCAATAGTTAAATGACACAGCCTACACCGGAAGACCTAGTGAAAATAAAAAATAAAAAAATCAGATGCTGTTGTCAAACCTGTAAGGAAGTGGTTAGCTTCAGCCATGCTTCATCCGATTCAGATGTTTACAAGCATGTAGGCACTTGTTCATCTTTGGCAAGTACATAGTGATTAGTGGTGAGCGGTGGTGACTATGTACTACAATGTCAGTCTGTAGCTGAAATATTGCATTATTTAGCTGTGCTGTTGTGATTTATGTATATCCTGTAGTTTCTGTGAATACAAAAAGGAGGCATTAGTTTCGGAACGACTCTCGCAAATATTGTTTGTCAACAATGGTAATAACTCAGAATTATGATAGCGCCTCATGGTGCCGGAATTCCATCTCGCTGGCATGTTTTACATGACAGTAATTCTACTCACATATGGTTATTTCTTTTACGCACCTGTTCTGAAGCCAACAAAACTGGTCACTACATCTCTTCCGTGGCTTTCAAACACTTCGTCTACATGAAGGTTCATAAAACAAGGCTTGCCGTGCATGTTGTGAAGGAGGCATTCGTAGAATATGTTCTTTCCATTGGTTTTTATACCGGTGAATTTCTTCAGTAATATTTTCTTTCATTAGCAGTTCTCTTATTACAGTGTTTCTAAACCTATATATTCTAGATTCCTAAAAATGTTCATAAAAATCTCATTTGAGCTGCTTCCAATCTTGACTTTTCTCTGGCTTTTAATGTTCACGTTTCACGAGTACATTGGCGCTGCTATAGATATTACATTGTGGAGCCTTTGCTTTATTTCTGTCCTCATGTTTTTACCAAAATATCGTTTTATGCACACATTTAATCTGTTGTATGCTTTAATATTCTCTTTCAACAATTACCTTGTTCAGAATTGGATGTTGAAACCTGTTCTATAATTTCCCCATCAACAACTTATTTCGACTCTTCTTAGTGCTTTCCCTAAAATTGCCATGCATTTAGTTTTTCTACCAGGGATCATCATAATGTACTTGTTTTCTATTTCATTCAATTTAGTTGCTGATCTTTGCAGTTCAACTACATTTTCAGCTGGTCATTGTTTACAGTAATCCCTTTTCGCTCTAAAAATATGGGTGATAGTCAACATCACTATCTTAATCGTCTATTGACATCTGTACTTCTTTAACTTCCCTAATTGTATCACTATCATGGTTTTAGGGGATCATTGTTCCTCTATCCCTTTATATGGTCGAGCCTGAGGAACCTTTATCCTTAAAGCTTATAACTGTTTTAGAATATAATGGTACTTAATGTCGTTAGTTAAATTGCATTGTGCTTTATACTCTTCTGCCATTATTCTCCACAACTTTCCACCCTGTACTCTATCATATGGCCTTATATATACAATGTCCCACCTAACTCTGCGACCACAAATATCTCCGAAATGAAACAAAATATGAACTTTCCAACTGGCCAGAAATGTAAATATGTCAAGAGATAACATAATGAGAAAGTATGCACAATCCATGAATGTAAACAAATAGAACTTCCAACACCAAGTTGCGCTTGATAAAATGAAACTTGTATGCTTATTCTAGCACAGTGAAAACTAGAGCTACAATTAGCAATAACTAGAGGGCGGATTTTGCTCTATTTGCCTATTATTCCTTTGTTCAGAAATGTAGGCTTTTAAGTTATAAGCACATTTCCTACAATTATTAGCCTAATTTCTTAAGTTTTATAGTGCCTATAAATGCCTATTTCCTTTGTTTGTGCCTATTCTGGTTATTAGTGCCTAAAACAGCCTTTTTAGCCAATGCCTTCTGCTTGTAATTTGTGACAACAGCTTTTGAATTTTTTCAATGCATTAGCCTGGTATTTTTGTGCTGGTGTAAAAGGCTTATTTCTTGAGATAATAGTAACACTTGAGGGAGGGATCATTAATTAAATTATTGATGGTGTCAATTGTTGACAATCATATCAGATGACAATCAGTACCGCTGGTAAGCAGGAATTTACTCCCATAAGATTTCTTTTACATGTGTGTAAATTTACTGACACGAAGCTGCTTTACCCAATCTTAAAATCACTACTCTGGGACTCTGTTCAGGTTACAGCTTAAACTTGTAAAGCCAGCACTTAATTAGCTAGGTTACACAGACTACGATTATATACACACACATATAACAAAATTGTGATTTTCTCATGCTTACGTTTTTGTACATGTATCTCAAGGAATCATGGAATCGATTGCTTGGAAACTTCCGGTGTTGTTTCCAACATTGAAAATGAAAGTGCATCCTAATAAATCTTAATGTTTTGTGTAAAATTTTACAGAAATGCCTTTATAAAAGTAGGTACCAGAACTCTTTTCACGATACCGTAATTCTGTTTGAATGAACGGAAAACGCTTACTAAAAAGCTGTGCTTTATTATTTGTTCTTAGTCAAAAATAGGACATTTAGGGCTTTTATTATAAAAACTAGGATTTTGTAGCTTTAGCTTTTATTTGTTTGTTCTGTGCTTTGTATCTTTCTGACACATCGTGATATAATTTTAAGTGATACTAAGATTGCTGTGATGAACCTTTAAATTTCTTATCTTTCCAACAATCATTTCTATCAAGGAGACACATCTGTGCAAAATGTCCTAAAACTTACAACAATCCCAAATTTAGATGTTTTTTTTTTTGTCTTAAAATTAATATAGACATACTTCACTAATATAAATTTTATTTTCCTTCTTTTTCTAGCAGCACTACAGAAAACGTCACATGACTATTTAAATAACCCTACACCTGCATCGTAGCTGGTATTACATCATTTTAACCTCAGATTCCATATTTTCTACATTTTCTTAATTTCAAAAACTTTCAAAGGAAGTTGTCTTAAAAATTAATATAGACATACTTCACTAATATAGTTTTTTTTTTTTCTTTTTCTAGTGGCACTACAGAAAACGTCACATGACTATTTAAATAACCCTACACCTGTATCGTAGTGGTATTACGTCATTTTAACCTCAGATTCCATATTTTCTACATTTTCCTAATTTCAAAAACTTCCGAAGGATGCAATTTTCTATTAATCTGTATGAAATTCTAAACATGTCTGTAAGGGCAACTGCATATTAAGTGTACCCATTTACATTTGTTGTCTCTTTGTTATTTGTATTGAAAAGGATTATAATGCTTACTTCTTACTGAAAACACCTAGGAAAATAACAATTGTTAAATAGGTATGATTATTTTTTCCCTTCATTGATATGGTGAAGACAAATATTTCACATAGGTACAGGTCATTAATAAGTTAAAATGGTTGCATAAACTTATACCCCTAGCATTAATTTTTAAAATTACAATATGAGACATTTTGAAAATGGCCTCTAATTTAGGCATAAATTGTTAATTCCTCAGAAACTAATGTAACTAGAAAGCTGAAACTTGGTATTATTCCTTTCTTGATCGATCACAAAAATAAATGGTATAAATTTGAAACAAATCTAACAAAAGCTTCAGATATTTCAATTTTCACCCTTAAGCCCCGCCCCCCCCCCCCCCCCCCCAAAATCCATGTTTTTGTTTCTTGAAGTAATTACTTCACACCTTTCTGCACATTATGGTCTTACCTAGTGGATTTAAATGTATTTTAATTATACAACAATATCTGTTATTTTAACTTGCTATGGAGCCATTTATGAAATTTGGAATAAATGCAGAATTATTTCGTCTAGGGAACAGCAAAATAGTATGCGTTTAGCGAATTTGTTACAGTATATGTTGAGATGATTTTGTTATAGTGCATTTCTAAGTGTTTACTTGGCAAATTGTTAGTGCCTTTTTTCCTGACTATTTCACACATTTTTAGTGGCCATAAAGCCGCTCTCTAGTGATAATACAGTTGGTTTCATGTTTCTAAACCTCATACATTCTGAAATATGTGGTTGTTAGATCGCAATAGCATCACTGTTTCTTATGTAATGCAACACATGTACTGCTGTGTTCAGAGCAGTTGCTTGCACTGACCTGTAGCCTGCTGTAAACAAACGGATATTAGCTCCGCACGTTCTAGCTTCTGATCTGGACATGCGCCTTACATGGAAAGACCACATAACAGCTGTGGCTAACAAAGTTAGTAGAAGGATGGTCATGTTATATCCTCTCTACAACCCTAAGTCACCTATGGCTCTTCGGAACAAACTACTACTCTATAAACAAGTATTAAGGCCGGTCTTCACATACACCTGCCAATTCTGGGGTGCTGCTGCCAAAACTCATCTCTCTAAACTACAAGTCCTCCAAAACCGTTACCTTCGGTCTGCAGTCGCAGCAGACTGGTACATCCTGAATGCAAACATTCATGCAGACCTATCCTTCCAAAAGTCACTGACTATATCCTACACTTGTCCCACAGTTTCTATTCGAACCTCCCAAACAGCTTCAACAACCTGATCCGTGGACTTGGAGAGTATGATCTCGACCCAGATGAGACATACAAGAGACCCAGACTTGTGTTAGGACCCCCATAAATTCCACACCTCCTTATCTTGCTACACTTACTCCATCTTTACCTTAACCAATTATTCATTTCCTTAACAAAATACCACCATTCACCCACCATCATTACCTTAAACCAAACCATCACTATGCCAGTAAGGGACCTAGTCCCGGTATGGCAAGAGTCAAAGGACCCTCCTCTGCGGAGGAGAACACTCCTTCAACGACCACAAGGCTGCTGCTGGCTGCTGCTGATCTGGTATTTACTGTAACGTAATTCACGTACGTTTCGGATATTGCTTTTCATATTGACATATTAAACCATATTTTCGTGTGGTGGTAACAGTTGCCATCATCTAGTCGATATGAAGGCCTTCAGTATGGAATAAAATCTGGATATTATTTTAATTTACAGCGAATGTCGCAGAAATACAACCATAGCTGTGGCATTGTACGTTGAATGCTACCCAGATCGATGGTGTCGTTCGCCCTACGCCTCATACCATTGCCAACATCTGCACGAAACTCAGCGAAACAGGAAGCTGGGCTCCCACAAAGTGACAAACGTACAAAGGCATGACTGGCACTGGAAACCAAATTGCTGTTCTGGCTGCTGTAGCGCACAATACTGAGGTGAGCGTCCGACAGATTTCACGAGGTTCTCAGTGGCGGCTTGTGGTGTAGAAAACAAGTGAAAAATGCTTGTATGCAAAAAATAAAATAGCTAGTACTACTACTCACCCTACTTTTTGTAGAATAATTCACTCCTCCTGTTCTTTAAGGAAGCAAGGTTATCTATATCACTGTAGAAAGGTTGATTCTTCATAAGTGCACACAGTAATTACTTCTGCAAGGAAATGTTGGCTAAAGATGGCAGCCTAGCCTGACTCATTGAGTTTCTAGAGTATGTCTTTAACCTTTTAAGACTGGAGAAACTTCTTTCGACAGAAACACTGGTGGGTGAGATAGTCATCACTAAGCAGAACAGTTTATATGTATCCTCGAAAATGTCTTCTTTTTTTTTTTTTTACTTGAAGATCCTCAAACAACTGATATTGTCAAATATTTATGGATAGCACTTATGTAAACTTTGAAGAGAAATGGCTGGAAAGTCTGTGACATACTTATCAAACTTTGTGGAATCAACAAGGTTAAGAAAACCTAACTTCTCATAGACTTGGAATCTTAAATGGAATTCCATCAAAATAGTATCTACAATTTCAAAATATAAAACTCTGTAAGGTAACAAAAGTTCACTTTCTGAAAACACAGCATGATCCCTTCTAGGATTTATGGGTGTCAAGGTTTTAGACTGTTGAATCAATGAATTAAAATATTAATTTCTTCTGCTCTTTATTATGTCTGTAGTACTTGGGATCTTGCTCAGGCAGCAAGTGATATCTAATGACTTTTTCTGAAGGGTATCATAAAGTAGCAAATATGTCATTAAAAACAATGGCGAGGAATGTGAATTAATAATTATTGAATTTGTTTAAAAAATCCTTCACTGGCCCTGATAGACTTTTCGTCTCAAGTTTCATCGTCCATTATAATTGGAATACATTCTTCAGATTCTCCCATTCTTCTTTAATGACTATGCCAATAAGGTTGGCATTAGAGAATCAAAGTGTATCAACAACTGTTGGTATATGCCTGATTCACTCGGAACTGAGATGAGTTCACTTTGCTGAGTGGTGGAAAAATGATAGAATTCCACTTACATTGGCAAAATACATCCGGCACTTGGGTATTATGGCACTTTGTTGTAAAACAATATTTAAGCGATGTGCCATACAGTGAACAAAAATAGCCTGAGGCGCTTTATTTTGAATTTTGTGTTTCAGTCCATTCAAATGACCAGACATGACACCATCATCAGTGCCATCATAGCACTGACCAATAAATTTAGTTTCATAAAATTCTACCAATGCAAAGAGATTTTCAGCAGTCCTATCAGCACTAACATCATGGAAACCCAGAAACCTTTCAACCAATACACCATGTGAATTAACAAATCTTATTATAATTGAACACTGGGACATTTGCATAAGGTCTGTAGTGTCATCGACTTGAACAGTAAAGAACAATGCATGGCCTACTTCTGTTTTTACATAGTCATTCATGTAATTTGAAATACGGTCTATTAGTTCATTCTAAATAGTCTTTGAATCACCACTCAAAATGTTTTTAATTTTATTGTAGTGATTTTGTATTTCTAAGTTACTCCTCCTTATAAATGCAGTCAGAAGCTCTTTAAAATTCTCGCGTATTAATGATTCATTCCGCTTATTGTGACCCCTGAATGCAAGTTCTTGTTTACTAAGAAATAAAACTACTTCAATAACTAACTCCAGAAAAAGTCTGTTCAACCAGACATTTTCATTATACTGTTCAACATGTAACCTGTGATTTTCTCTTAACACATCAGCGATTCTATTTGTCTTTTTTTTTTTTTTTTTTTTCAATTTCTCAATTTCAGTTGACATTTCAGATGTTCTGCAGAATCCCCATGTTTATAAAATGAACGTGCTGTATTTTGAAAGTCTGAAAACCCCTCTTTATTCCATACGTTATTCTTATTGCTGAATAGCACACATGGCCAGCAAAATTCAGAAAACCAAATGCCTTTAACTTATATAGTATATGACTTGACAGAGCTTTTAATTTCTTTCTTTTTACAGATTTGCAATGAATTAACGTGCCGCCCAGCAGTTAAAAGATCTTTCTTGTCCTCATCGTTCCAACTATTAAAAGGAGTTTCTAACACAATACATACCAAATCATTTATTAGAAACATAAAAAATAAAAAGAGGCACAAATTTAATTGTATTCAGTACTTAAACGTTCACACTGACCACTGACTACTCGTAAGCACACAGATCATGTTTTATTTTGTTTTAAAAAAAACAAAAAAAAGAAGAAGAAAACGAACCACAAGTTAACCTGCATTCATGTTTGCATGCTCACGACTGACTTTTTTTTTTTTTTTTTTTTTTTTTTGTAATTTATGTCCTCCAACGTTAAGTCATATCGGACGATGAACGAAATGGGTGAAATGATGCTCAAATGAGTCCGGGGTCCATAGAGCTTAGAGTTACCCGATATTAGTTTTTCAGGATAAGGGAAAATCCTGGGAAAAACCTTATCCAGGTAACTCACCCTAAGATTCGAACTTGGTACCTCTTGAACGTGAGGCAGACATGCTACCACCACGCTACAGAGGCGGGTATGACTGACTGACCGACTTACTTATTTGTCTGAAGCTCTTAGACTACAACATACAAGCTGCTACCTGAGGCTGGTGGTGGGGTGCAAAAGAAATATTTCTTATCGAGACAAAACATTTTTCACTTCCTTAGCTAGGCAAGTAATAGTGACATCATGTTGCCATAGCAACCCTCCTAAACAAGAGAAATACAAGCCGAAAGTGTGGAATTTTTTTTTTTTTTTGCTGGAGGGATGCAGTGGCCTCCCCTCACTTAGGGTAGTGAGATCTCGGGCTTGCTTTCGAAGTCAGGTTCCGGATAAAAAAGAAATAAAGGAAGATTCACCTAAACTACTTCAAACTATTATTGGTGCATTATAAGTTGGTGATTGACAGTTGAAGGAGTGGGGAAGGAGAGGGGATAGCACCGTTGCCACTTTACCGTTCCTCTCCACGTACTAGGCAACGAAGATGGTGGTTAGAGGGGAGGAGGAAGTTCGGCTGCGGTAATGCACACGCACATATTCCTAGAAATATGCATACTGCAGTATTAATCATAAGACTGCCGTAAGACTGTCTACACATTTAAGTGAGCAGTTACCTAATTACAGTATACGAAGTCTTCGGAATAAGCAAAAAATAAATGGTTAGCTACAGTTAAAATTTACAGAAACAAAAGTGCCATACCTGCACAGAATTATGCATTCTATTCCAACGGGAATATGCCGCTTATCTCAGAGTCCCTGCTGTCATTGGTACTGCTTTTCTCATCGTCATCGCCAGAGCTACTGCAATCTCCCACGGAAATTATGAGTTCTTCCACTTTCTTCCAAAACGCCTTTGTTTTCCCATGCTACCACTTTAACTTTTTTGTGTGACAAACAGCATCTTCCCAATTTTTAGCACTTATTTTTGCTATTGCTTCTTCTGCTAGTTTTATAACAGATGTTATAATGAAATCTTTATTGTTGAGCGCTACATAACCCTTTATTTGGGCCCAAATCAACTCTATTGCATTAAAATGGCAATGGTAGGGAGGAAGTCTAATAATTATGTGGCCTTTTTCTGCAGCAATTCCATTAACTATATGTTTTAGAAACTGCAGTTTGCTTTTACCGGTTCAAGCAATTCATACTTTTTTTTAAATGGTCTTGAACACGCACATATATTTTCTCTTACTTGTCCTTTAATTGGGATTCCATACCCAAAAACATTTTTTGTGGTGTTCACAGATAATTTCTTTCTGTATGTTTCTGCGGCACAAGTGTTTGTGACAGCCATTAGTAACGATAATTAGCTAAATATTAAAGTTGCATTGAAACACTGAAGTTGATCAATAAAACACTTAAGTTGATCACTGAAACACACAAATTATGTTGCGAAAATGTAAAGCTGTTTGCACCCTGTGAAACATTCACTACTTGAAGCAGTACACTCTTAGTTTGGCAGTGATGACAGGGAGAAATACCCTAAGTACCGTAAGGGTTATTCATGTTAGAACTGGACCGGACAAAGGCAGGTAAGAAAGGTTAGTCATTAAACTGAAAAGGTTGGTCATTAACCCAGATATTCCTTGAAACTAAATCCACACCTGTTCCCTTCCAACAACGCATACGTCTCATACTAAAGGGCAACGAACGACAACGGTATTGTGATACCGCTGACTCATAAGCGAAGCAACAATAATAGCAGTGTCTGCTTATTGCAAACCTCAACATGCCGATAGACTAGCGTCATGCATAAAGCACGTGGTGTAGTGCGATAGAGTTCGCAACGTGGGATAAGCGTCCCGGGTTGCTATGGCAACAGTTTACTTTTGATTGGTAGATTGTTGGTTGCTAGGCGACCGCAATGATGTGTCAGTGACATATTTATCCCCTCTCCTTGATTTTGCAGCTGAATAGCACGTGGAGGCAAAATGCCAATCACCAACTTATGATGCGACAATTATAAACTGATTGCTGAATGTTGTATTTTAAGACCTATAATTAAGCAAATTAAGAAACGGTAGAAGCAGGAAATATTAGGTGAAAAATTCTTCACCTACTTCACCTGGCCGGCCACCTCTGGAGGTTCTAGAATAAGCACAGTAGTGTGAGCAGAATTTTGCAAAGGCATCGGTTTCATCCGTTCCATATCAGTACAGGAATGACTTTGAATCCTGCATTATATTCTGTCATTTTGCACTTCCGCAGTTGCAAGGTAATGATGTTTCTGTAACTGTTATGGTAGCCTAATCCATAATGTCGAAAACTAGAGTTGCAAACGTCATTGATTTGTTTCCTAACATGTAGTTAATGTTTTTTTTTTTTTTTTTTTTGTCTTTTTAATACGTGAATCCTAATAGGAAGACATGGCGCAATTCGTAACTAAGAACGTGAAGCTGATTGCCCAGTGCAATAACACTATTGTGATTTAAACCATGTTTATGCTGCTCGATGGAAGGAGAAGTGCTACTGTAGCTTTGCCAGCACGCTCTCCCCCCTTTCCTGGGGTCACCTGAAGTTTCTGGTATATGGAACACCTGTTACCTCAGAAAAGGACCTAACTGTCCAAATAATAACAACATGTGAAGTTAGCCTGCCTCAGTAGCGTGGATTGTAGCATGTCTGCCTCATGTTCAAGAGGCCCCGAGTTCAAATCTCGGTCAGGGTGAGTTACCAGTATAAGGTTTTTTTCAGGGTTTTCTCTTATCCTGAAAGACGAATGTCGGGTAACTCTAAGCTCTATGGACTCTGGGCTCATTTGAGCATCATTTCATTCATTCCACTCATCATCCAATATGACATATGGAGGACATAAATTAAAATAAGTGAAGTTATTTAATACACACCAGGAATTTTGGACAGAGTACGACAGTTGTTCCTCTACCACTGTCAAATTTGTCTTGTTATTTGTCATTATTTCAAGTATTTCCTATAAACCCAACGTAAAGAGTTGCATTTACTTTTTATTTTATGTAAGTTCATTCACCCTTTAAACCACCTCCCATTAAGGCATACAGCATGTGAAAGTATTAAGTAGAATTCAACCTTTGTAGAAATACCTGTCACTTGAAAGTTAATGTGATAAGCATTGCACCAGAGAGAGAGAGAGAGAGAGAGAGAGAGAGAGAGAGAGAGAGAGAGAGAGAGAGAGAGAGAGAGAGAGAGAATATTCCAACATGTCTCTTCATTTTTGAGTGTTATGCACTCAAGTTGTGTTATCATTAGCAGTGATGTACCGGCTCTTTAGTAACTTATAGCCATAACTTCCAATGAATCAACAGGCCATAAGTGTCCTATCTCAAATTACTTGTTTATATATCTCCACTTGCTCTGAAAATATTTCAGTGTAGTTCATTAACATCCTGTCTATATAAATGAATTGACGTTTGTTAGTCTCACAAAAATTTGAGATAGGCTGAACTGATTTTCCTAATTTTGATTTTTAAATATTTGTTAAAGTCCAAATAAGGTTTAAAAGGTGATAGCAAAAACCAAAGTGGTAATGGACCGGGTTATTAACTAAATATAAAAGTACACACACAAACTTTTACGGAACACACACTGCTTTTATTTTCAACAAATAAAAGCATTGCAAAGTAGGAGAATATTCCACTCCTTTCCAAGTCTTCAAAGCTATTTCACTTACCATACATTATTAAATAACGTTTATTGTTTGTTATAAAACCTCAATTTGTTTTATGTACCATAATGATATACCTTTCAAAGATCAGACACAAAATCAATTTGTAACGTATCGTTCAGAAATATGGACAATGCCAGCACAACATAAAGGAAGTATACAAACACAGAAATCAATTTTAGTTAATTAATGGAAATTAATCATTTCTTCATACTGGCCATATATAGGTTAAGGTTTTTGATCGAGTCAATATGAAAAATTCAACGCCATGGCTGGGATTTGAACCATGGAACTCCTGGTTTCCGTCCAGTCGCTCTTACCCTTGAGCTACCATGACCAACTTGACATCCTGACATTAAATTCTCCATTTGACTCGTAATCATGGCACTGAATTTTTCATGTTGACTCTATCTAGCAGAAATGAAGTTCGTTAGAAGTATAGGTGGATATACAAGACTAGACAAAAAACAAAATGATGAAATACTATTAAAAATAGCAGAATTAAATAAAACAATAATAGAATACAAAACCAAATAGAAGCACCATCTCAATAGAATGAATGAAAATAGAATTCCTAAACTATATTGCAACCCATATAAACATGCACCACTTCAATAGGCCGTAACTTTTGAACCGATAATAGGACACATGTGCAACTCCGGAATTTGAAGATTACACTATAATAACCCATGGCGCGACACCCCTTAGAGGGCCAAGGCCTACCAACCCGACTGCCGGCCTCACACCCACTTACGCACGGAAGAGGTGGACGATCATCCAACCGATACAGGGAGGAGATGTGGTCAGCATCTCAGCATTCCCCCAGCCGGAATGTTGGTTTTCGTGACCAGGGCCGCTTACCTAGCGTAAGCTCCTCACTTTCCTCACGATGTTGAGTGGGCACCGGTCCTATACCCGGGACCTAAAATCCCCACCACATGGGTGGGATCGAACCCACGTAAAGCGGCCAGGGACCAAGGCATGCTGCCTTAGCCTGCTACGCCACCGCGCAGGACGAAGATTACACTACACTATTTATATCTCAGGAAAAATGTTGGAAGTGTCCTCCATCAGCATCTATACATGTTTGCACTCATCTCACCATATTCTCTGAAGTTTTACGGAGATATCGAATTGAAAGATGGTTATTTCCAGCAAGATGGAGCAACGTGTCATAGATCTAATGACACCATGGAGCTTGTAACCAGTTTCTTTGATAATCGAATAATCTCAAAAGATCTGTAGCCTCCCAGTTCCCCTGACCTAACCTCACCAGATTTTTTCTTGTGGGGGTATCTAAAAATAGAATGTATAAGAATAGGCCATGGACAATTGATGTTCTCAAGGAATCCATTCGAACTGAAGTAAGTAACATTGGCAAGGATACTCTCCATAAAACTTCAGAGAATATGGTGAGACGAGTGCAAACATGTATTGATGGAGGAGATTTCCAACATTTTCTCTGAGATGTAAATAGTGTAATGTAATCTCCCAATTGTGTATTATACTCTCCAAAAGTTGCACGTGTGTCCTATTATTGGTTCAAAAGTTATGGCCTATTGAAATGGTTCAGGTTTATATGGATCACACTGTAGTATACAATTACCAACTGTAAGGACAAAGAAATCTAGGAAGACTGAGGAAAATATGGAAGGAACAAGACTTTGGAGCCGGAACAGGCTAAATGGCCTAAACCAAGTAGAAGAAGAAGAAGATCAATTTCAGAACGCACTATAACACTATAATGTTTGACCACAGACAATTGTCAAATATTGGTGAATTCTAGGGTACCTTCTTTATAATTTGTGTGTGAATTCGTGAATATGAAGTAAACTGACAAAAAATTAATTGCTTTGTGATCTTTTGAAGTTTGGGGAAACTGGAAATGTGTTTTTGAAGCAGTTCATAGACATTGGAAATGGTCACCGTTGACATCTCGACCGGATTAATTACATTACCCACAGATTTCTGTCACTTCACAGACTCGAAAAAGGAGCTTATTCAGTGTGTTGTTTTAGACATGATGCAACAGTATACTAACCATAATTGGCTGAGTGAATGAGCAATATTGGCAGTAAAAGATACAGATGTTGATGATCTCAATTTGACCATAGAGAATTTTCTTCTGGGGGAGTTGTTCTCGTACATATCAGTTGACGTAGTCATAAACTGTTATAAACCAGGATAACGTAGTCAACTATCCCACAGAGCTTTTAAATTACTTAGAATTGCCTAGATTCCCACCTCAAAATTTAAAATTAAAAATAGGATAAGTTGTGATCATACTGTGTAACATTAACCAACCACGACTGCGCAATGGAACGAGACTAAATGTTAAAAAGCTAATGAATAACTTATTCGAGGCAACAATCATCCAAGAGAAAGTGCATAGGAAACGATATTTTGATCCCGCGTATTCCGATGATTCCAACAGATTTACCTTTTGATTTTAAGCATCCCAAGCATTAGGCTTTTGCGATGACCATAAATAAATCACAAGGCCAGTCGTTGGAAGTTTGCGGAATCAACTTGGAGTTTCCCTGTTTCTCTCATGGACAATAGGTATTATTATACGTCGCATGTTCGCGCGTCGGAAAACCATCATCTTTATATATTTAAATACCAAAAAAAAAAAAAAAGACAAAAGAATATTGTTTATCAGAAAGTTTTAAATTGACTAACTTAACTGTAACTGTGCTGTATTTAAACTTCACCCCCATTGCAGAATAAATAACTAATCTGAATTACACAGAAAATGAAGCTATTTACAGTGGAGTAACAAACACTACACAAATAAAAATATTTAGTAAATATTCTCCACTTAACTTAAGAAGCCGATGACAATACTTCTATTATGTTTTTGCGAAATTAATTTAATGTACATTTGCTCACATCTTCAGTCAACACACTTTGTTGTCAAGGATACCATGCATTTACGTATTTACGTATTACCAACATCTGGAGACAAAACAAACCTAAAAACAGAATCAATTGCCGGTATGTCAAAATTCATTACGTGATTTTTATTTTTTAAAATAAATATTTTTTCCCAAACTATTAAATCTATGGGAACATTTAATTGTTTTAATAATCTAACTTCGGGATTTATTTCATGGTTAAATGACCAAAAATGATCTGCTACGGTCAATTTATCAATTTGTTTATATCCAATGTTATGAAAATGTTCTTTCTTCCTGGTTTCCAAACTACGTTTCATCTTTCCAATAAAAACCTGATCACAATCTAAGCAATTAAATTGATAAATACCAGATTTTTTATTATTAGGAATTTTACCTTTTTTAGAAAAGTGTAATAAATTTTTAATACTATATTTATTTTGAGGAACTAAAGTGATACCAAGTTCTTTAAAAAAAAAATTTGAAAATGTTTATTAACCCAAGGATGGTAAGTAAATTTTTTAAATTTATAATCATCTTTTATTTTTTAAGAGTACAAATATCATTAATACTTTCTTGATATTTAAATTTTTCAATTTTCTTTTGTATAAAATCTTTATTAAAACCATTAATTAAAGCAGTATCAATAATCTATTTATATTCTTTATTAAATTCTTCTTTATTCAGGGGTATATTTATTAATCTATAAATCAAACTATTAAAAACAGCAAATTTATGTGGAAAAGGGTTAAAACTTTCATTTATTATGTAATTATCAATATGAGTAGATTTCCTATAAATACCAAAATCTAATTTGTTATTATTTCTTATTATTTTCAAATCTAGAAAAGGAAGAAATCCATTAATTTCAGTTTCTAATGTGAATTTTAAAGCTTTATCTTGTAAATTTAGTAATTTTAAAGCCTCATTAGTTTTTTTTATTTTAAAAAACAAACATCGCGTACCGGCAATTGATTCTGTTTTTAGGTTTGTTTCGTCTTCAAATGTTGGTAATACGTAAATGCATGGTATCCTTGACAACGAAGTGTGTTGACTGAAGATGTGGGCAAATGTCCATGAAATTAATTTTGCAAAAACATAATAGAAGTATTGTCATCGGCTTGTTAAGTGGAGAATATTTACTAAATATTTTTATTTGTGTAGTGTAATCTGAATTTGTTTTATTTATATAGATAATAAGAGTTAAATGATAAAGCCTGGTACTTACGATAGTAAGTCACCACAAACGGTGTGTATCTCAAATGCAAGAGCCTCTAGTGGTTTACCGGAGAAATATACAAGTTAAATGGAGAATTTAATGTCACGACAGCAAGTTGGCCATGGTAGCTCAATGGGTAAGAGCGACTGGACGGAAACCAGGAGATTCGTGGTTCAAATACCGGCCATGGCATTGAGTCTTTCAAGTGTTGGAAATGTTCTCCTTGTGCTTGGATACAGAATTACAGCATCTTAATAGATTTTCATAAACTTGTTGCATTCTTCGTGAGATAAGTGCTTATTTTCTCCCATATTTTTTATTGAAGTTTTTGTGATGTTTGGGGGTTAGAATTATACAAGTTGTATTTCAAATGGTTCAAAAGTAAAAACTGAATGAGACAAACACAAAGACAGAGATTTATGTTTTATGAAGTTGCAAAAAATATAACTCTTATTCTATAATAAACTAGACCATCATTAAACACATGACTGAAAACCACAAAAATTGTTAGCTAATGCCTTCAGCTATTTTGTGCTAGGGAAGAAACAGTTATCTCCTTAATACACATCCACTGGATTTGCCACAAAACACCCACCACCCACTACCAAAATTGTGGTAGTATATAATACACCAAGTATACATAGACCAACCTGGAACAATAAAAAGTAATAATAAAAAACAATTAAAACACCAAACAAAAACGGTCAGAGTGGCCAGTCAAATAAGAATGCAACCCAGGACCTCCAAAAAGCAAGTCTCAGTAACTACTGCCTGACACATTCTGCTTAGTCACTAAAATTCTAAGCAGTCATCCTCAAACTCTTGCTTGTTTAAATTATGAGGGCGGTTCAATAAGTACCTGTGTTTCACTTTTGTGAAACAAATTATTTATTTTTATTTATTATTTTAAAGTTGGCCATGGTAGCTCGATGGGTTAGATCGACTGGACGGAAACCAGGAGATCCATGGTTCAAATCTTGGCCATGGCATTGAATTTTTCATGTTGACTCTATCAATCAAATTATTTATTTCTCAACGTAGTCCCCTTTTAGGGACATATGTTTCTCCCAATGCTCCTGCCATTTTTTAACCCCTCCAAAGAATAAGAATTGTCAAGCTGTGCAAAATACACCTTTATCTCCATGATTACCCCCTTATTTAATTCCTGCAAGTCATTTCTTCATGTTTGGGAACATAAAGAAATCACAGGAAGACAGGTCAGGAAAACACAGGGAGGGGCGGCGTGTATGGCAGCAATTCATAATGCAATTCATGCAGCTTGGCAGTGGCAACTCTGGAAGAATGTGCTGGGACATCATCGTTGTGAAATAGAATTTTCTTCTTCGACATATGAGACATCTTCTTCAACTTCTTGCTGAATTGGGCCATTAGTTCACTGTAATATGCTCCAGTAGTTGTTTTTCCAAGAAGTCAATGAGTATGACACTCTTTACATCCCAAAAAATTTCTTTGAAGCAAATTCCCTAGAAACAACCCATTATTTTGATTGTTGCTTGGTTTCTAGAGTATAATGATGAATCCAGGTCTCATTGACATTGACAACTCGATGCAGAAAGTCCTTCAGATTTTGCTTAAACAGCTTTAAAGTGGAAAGCACCCACTTGTCCACTGTGAGCAGACACGGGACCCACTGAGCCTACAGCTTTCTCATCTCCAACTTGTCATGCAAAATATGAATTGCCATTCCCATCATACACCAATGACCTCTGCCACTTTACAAACTTCCGTTTGATGGTCAGCGAGAATAATTTAATGGTCTTTTTCAATTACTTCCTCAGTAACCACATCTGCGGGGTGTCCTGTGTGCTCATCAAAAACGAATGTTCAACCACATTTAAATTAGTTATATAAAAATCTAACTGTTGTCATAGGAAGCGAAAGGCCTCCATAAACAGCACCCAATTTCACTTATATCTCCATGCAAGTTCTCCCATCTAAAAGTAAAAAACGACTCACTGAATGATACTGCTCTTTTCCATTTTAACAAAAAACATGCTGAACAACTTACTGAAATCCAAACTAACCTATGGATCAGCACCAAAATTTTTTTGACATGTAACAAGTGACAGTAATGATGATAACACAAACTTCCCTTAGCAACACCATATATTTAAACATGGGTACTTATTGAACTGCCCTTGTATACTAGAGTTGTTAATTCTTTTATATTTCCCAAGATCTTTTGTATGTAACACCCAGTTTGTTTACTCTCTCATTCTAATACACTCTTGACTCTCTCTTGTATATCAAAGAAAGTTAAGTCTATGACATGACAGCCCTTAAGGATCTTGACCTACAACCTGGCTGTCGATATCATATTACACGTATACATGGCTATGGTGGACAACATTCACTTGATACAAGAAGATATGGCCAGCTCATGCTTCCTGTAGTTGTACAGACCACTATCATAGCTCCTCAAATGTATCACAATGCCAAGAAACCCTGGACAAATACATAGCCCAAAAATCTGTAGGCACGTATTCTGTGGCTGGGAACCAAAGTATCGTACTCCAACTCAGGATGTCATAACACAGGACATTCAAAAAAGCAACTTAATAAGATGCAACTAAAATAAGACCTATGGGTGGAACCGCTGTATATGGTTTATGAGATCCCTTCGCAGTGAGAATGCCTTGTGACATAAAGCACATTCATATGGTGTTTCTCCAGTATGTCTCCTAACATGACAAGTTCTTGATGATTGTGTTGAAAACTGCTTTTCACAATAAGTACAATTGTATCTTTTCTCACCAGTATGTGTCCTAAGATGGTTATTTAAGATTGTTCTACCAACAAATGCTTTTGAACAAATTGGACATGCATATGGACGTTCACCTGTGTGTGTCCTGAGGTGAAGTTTTAGTTGATCTGGTTTTTTATAAGACTTTGGGCAGTAAGTGCACTTATATGCTTTTTCATTTGAGTGCACAGTTTTCATATGACGTGACAGCCCTGATGTATCCCTAAAATTGGTACCACAGATCTCACAAATGTAGGGTTTCTTGCCTGTGTGAATTAGAATGTGATTCTGCAGTATGACTTTACATGCAAAAGCTTTGGAACACTCGGGACACTGAAATGGTTTAATGCCAGCATGTCCCATCATATGCTTCTTATAGCCTTGGGCAAGGGCATAACTCTTTCCACAAATCTCACATGCATAGTTTTTCTCTCCTGTGTGACTCCTGCAGTGCACCCTGAAGGCAGACGATGTGGCAAGTACTTTGTTACATTCATTGCACTTGTAGCCAACACCCATGTGTACTCCCATGTGCCTTACGTAATAGTATTTATCACTGAATGTTTTACCACATACAGTGCATTTTTCTCTTGTGTGCTCTGATCTGTGAACTTGCAGATCTTCCCTAGTCTTCAGCACCTGTAGAAAAATACCACTGATTACCACATGCATAAAAGCAATAATACTATGCTTAATTTAAGTTAATTGATGGAAATTAATCATTTCTTCACACTAGCCATGTATAGGCTAAGGTTTTAAATAGAGTCAAACTGAAAAATTCAGTGCTATGGCTGGGATTTGAACCACGGTCTCCTGGTTTCCATCCAGTCACTCTTACACATTGAGCTACCATGGCCAACTTTCCATCATGACATTAAATTCTCCAACTTACTCATATATTTTCCCGGTAAACCATTAAGGGCTCTTGTATTCGAGATACACTGTTTGTGACTGTGGCATTGAATTTTTCAGTTTCATTCTATCTATTCAAAACATTAGCCTATACAAGGCTAGTGTGAAGAAATGATTAATTTCTATCAATTAACTTAAATAATGAGTTTAATGATGAAGCCTGGGACTCCAGTACTTAACAATAGTAAGTTGCCACAAACAGTGTATCTCGAACATGAGAGCCCTTTGTGGTTTACCAGGAAAATATATGAGTCAATTGGAGAATTTAGTGTCTTGACGGCAAGTTGGCCAAGGTAGGTCAATGGGTAAGAGCAACTGGATGGAAACCAGAAGATCCATGGTTCAAATCCTGGCCATGGCATTTAATTTTTCAGTTTGACTCAATCTATTCAAAACTATGCTTAATGTTACTTCAGCACCTTACACTATCAAACAAATAAAAATATTTCTTTTAATTTAATTACAAATGGTTGATTTTAGCTAAATTTGAGGTGTTGAATTCCATGGAAAGAATATATTATCTTTTTCTAATCTCTATCTTAGATACGCAGCATTATAATATATTCCTCCAAATCATAATATATTCTCAAAATATGTTTCATTAAGTTGTGTAAGTAAACCATTTCAAGTAAGTACACATCCTTGTAACTTCAATAAGCCAGAATTAAATGAAAATTTCTTAATTTCACCAACTGTTGCATAAATAAAATGCAAATATATATTAATGGATTTCTTCAAATAGTGGAGTTAATTAGAATGTTGAAATTAAATTAAAAGTAAAAACTGAATTGGTTAATAACTCATTTTATAAATTTCCCAGAACATATTTTAAAGGTTAGTTTCTTATAGTATCAATCAGACATTTGCTGAACTTGGATGGTAAAATTGATAGCAGACTACTCCGGTGGTGATTCTAGGAACTGCACAATGGAACAATCATGGGATATCAAAATTGAATACTCTGTGTCTGTTCTTCCAGATGAAGATAAGTTCCCATGTTGACAATTGTTGATGTCCTGTTACGTGTTTTAACAGCTTCAGCTTTAGTTCTGAATTAATGTTAGATTTTCTTTCCAAAAAATGGGTGGCAGTTGTTGATTTTCTAAGCGTTCCACAATTGGAAGTTGTGTTGTTTCAAAATATTTTTGAATTTGTTGAATGTCTATGGATGATATATGAATTATTTTTAAGTTGAGTTGGGAGGATTGTTTCTGTAACATGTTTTTTCCTTTTTCATTCTGGCTAACCAAGAAGTTCAACTCATTGCCTAGAGTCAATAGACTTAACATCAGAAATTTCTCCAGACTTGTAGAAAATATCAAAATATTTACATACTAGTGTTGTTCAATGTAAAATCATTATTTCTAAGCATACTAATAAAAACACTATCAACACTGATTGAACACTGATATTGAGAGGAATATTTGCAAGAAACACTTCAGAATGATGAAATGTAATGGTCTACGTTAGTTTTTTATATATCCTTAAGAGTGCTAATGACCTTAGCAGTCATGCACCCTAAAGCCCTATCCTTCCTTCGAAGTTTATTCTGTTTATATTTTTTTATGATTTTTAAGTCTAAAGCGGTAGTTATTTATTTTATTTTTGTATCTGATTTTAATTTTATGGTTTATCCTTGTAAATTTAACAGATTTAGTCTGTCTTCAATGTGTTTTTGTAATACTATTGCAAAAATGTATGTTTTGCTGCCAGAGTTTGAATCCAAAGAAAATCTTTGATAACTCTTGCTTCCAATAGACCCTTGAAGTGAACAAGCGGGTTGCCCATTGTTAGACCTGAAGTTTATACATTCAGTTTCTTTGCTCCATGGATATTATATTCTCGCATACTTCAGTAAAATAAATAGATCTTAAATATCAACATACAGGCAGTTTGCTTCTCATTATTCCTGGCTTCATAAATATGAATATAAGTTATTTGAAGCAAAAGGTTAGAAACAGTGATTTATTTAACATTTGAAAGTAATGAATATAAGTATTTCATGAAGTCAATTATTTTCAAGGGAAAAATAAACTATTCCATATATAAGTGTAAAAGAATCAATTAACAAATCTCTTGTAATTCTCATTCACCTGGCATTATGGCAAAGAATGTAAAACCAAAACAGGTGACATACAAAACTAAAAACATGTTTGGAATCAACTTGTTAAATACACTCTTATACAGGATGTTTCAAAATGACTCCAAACGAATATATACAAATTTGAGTTTGATTTATGAGTCACTATGTTTACACTCAAACTTCACTTACTTGTTGTTATATAATTGAAACGTTTTCAAGATCATTCGATCTCATCCTCAGCTGTTTGGTGACTAAATGAACATTCCTCTTCTTCCACTACTACGGAGCTCCGATCACTCTGCCATCTGTGTTAGGGGCACTAAGTTTTTAATACTTTATTTAATGCCGGGATTTCAAAATTTATAACATTATCACGGTTTTTGTTTATGAATATTTTTTCCCAAATATCCAATTCTATGGGTGTACTTAAAGATTTTAACAGTTTAATGTTGTGGCCAATGTTGTGGTTTTCTGTGCAAAAATGGTGTGACACTGCAGATTTTTCTGTTTGTTTCAACTTAATGTTCCTCTGGTGTTCTTTTTGCCTGGTTAACAAGTTTCTCTTAGTTTTTCCTATGTAGCTTTTTTCACAGGTTTCACAATTAATCTGATAAATTCCTGATTTCAAATTTTTGGGGATTGAATTTTTTAGTGGTTTATTTAGCAGGTTTCTCAGACTGAATTTGTTTTGGGATGCTAGTTTTAAGTTTAGTGTTTTGAAGATATGTTCAAATTCTCTAAAAGCCAATGGATGGTAGGTGAATTTAGTATATTGCCAATTTGTGTTTTTAAGTGGTGTGAGAGTGGTATTTTTTGTTATTATCTTCAGTTTTTCCTTTCTCTTCATCATGTTCCTTATGATGACTGGGTTGAATCCATTTAATACCGCTATGTCTTTTAGTGGAATACATACCTAGCGGTATTAATGGATTCAACCCAGCCATCATAAGGAACTGATGAAGAGAAAGGAAAAACTGAAGATAATAACAAAAAATACCACTCTCACACCACTTAAAAACACAAATTGGCAATATACAAAATTCACCTACCATCCATGGGCTTTTAGAAAATTTGAACAAATCTTCAAAACACTAAACTTAAAACTAGCATCCCAAAACAAATTCAGTCTGAGAAACCTGCTAAATAAACCACTAAAAAATTCAATCCCCTAAAATTTGAAATCAGGAATTTATCAGATTAATTGTGAAACCTGTGAAAAAAGCTACATAGGAAAAACTAAGAGAAACTTGTTAACCAGGCAAAAAGAACACCAGAGGAACATAAAGTTGAAACAAACAGAAAAATCTGCAGTTTCACACCATTTTTGGACAGAAAACCACAACATTGGCCACAGCATTAAACTGTTAAAATCTTTAAGTACACCCATAGAATTGGATATTTGGGAAAAAATATTCATAAACAAAAACCGTGATAATGTTATAAATTTTGAAATCCCGGAATTAAATGAAGTATTAAAAACTTAGTGCCCCTAACACCAGATGGCAGAGTGATCGGAGCTCCGTAGTAGTGGAAGAAGAGGAATGTTCATTTAGTCACCAAACAGCTGAGGATGAGATCGAATGATCTTGAAAACGTTTCAATTATACAACAACAAGTAAGTGAAGTTTTAGTGTAAACATAGTGACTCATAAATCAAACTCAAATATGAAGAATACTTCACTGTTAATAATGCTTCTGCTTTTAATATTTATGAATATATACAAGTTGTTTCTCAGCTTCTATGTGACACATATAGATAGTTTTTACCACCAATAGAGCCACATTAAAAGAATGCTCCAGAATGACCATGGATTAGGCACTGACAGAAGCAGTGCCACATGCCTCACACTATTGAAGGAATCGCAGGTAGGTGACACTATGCTGCCTGTTGTAGCTGTTTGTAAACATACCGACATACTCCATGGTAGCTTGCTACTATTAAAAATTTCTTTGGCTTATGAAACCGCAGTAAAAAAGCTATTCCTTAGTTATTTGTTTATGGGTGTTAAAGGTGTTCTAACATTCCGTTATAACAGCCGATGACTACAAATAAGCTGGTGGACATATGCAACTTAAACCTTTTAGGGGAAAATTAATGTTAGTGAGGTTGAGGATGGAAACATTAAATGATTTAAAAAAAAACAAAAAAAAACACACAGAACAATATCAAAGAATGTAGATAAAGTTAACCAAAACTAAATGTCTTATGCAATGAGACAAGCATTTTATTTATTTCACTGTATTTAATAAAACTATATAAAGCATTTGTAACTTAAAATGAAGCTGCTGATTTTACAGTAACTAGTTGAAAGTACTGCACAATTAAGATCATAGCAAAATAAGCAACTTTGGAACTGTCCGAGTCATTAGTCGACTTTTTCACAAATAACTGCTCTTTGACCCATTACCTGAAAGCGAAACTAGGATCACTGATAAAGATCAAGGAGCAATGCTTTTGTTTTCGTGACCGGTGTGTCCTCAATAACAACTTCTGAGGTTCACACACCAGTGGTTCCTGCACTGCCTAGTCACAAAATAATGTAATATTTAATGTCACATAAAATTATACCTAAGAGCAGGGCTGTAGTGGAGGGGGACTGCGGATGTATGCTGTCCCTCCACTATTTTCCCTTACTAACAATATTATTTATACTTTTTTAATTCATTACTTTCTTAATTAAAACATTCAAAATATTATTTGAAGCAAAAGGTTAGAAACAGTGATGTATTTAACATTTGAAAGTAATGAGTCAGTAATTAAAAAACAAACATCACTTAAATTAATTTAATTACTTTCAAAATCAAAATATTGTCTGATTTACAGTAACAAATTACAATAGAAGTAAGTCGAAAATTATTTTAATAAATTTTCCAGTATACATGGTAATTTCAAGATACGGTATTAAACTTAGAGCCACATACTATTTGCAGGAGGATTGAGTTCATGTAACCAGTTCGGCAAGAGTAAGTTTTCTGCATTCATGCTTGGGGTTGGGAATAAAAAAGAACCATATACACGAGGCGGGTAAAGCGTGCTACGTGTCAAAGCTATTGTCATTTGAGCCTACTCCTCATGTATCGTGTAAAAGTTTCTAAGACCAATATTTGAGATTTCAGAAACCCTTGAATTCACTTGTCAGGCTAGTGTTAACAGATCTGGAGAGTGCTTCTGTGTTGTTTCAATCTGAAATATTACAATTTCTGTAAAGTGCTATAAACTATTGTTTAAATATAGAATATAATTGGTGATATAGTTGTTGTTTTTTTTTTTTTTATTATGAAACGTACTATAGTCAATTATTTTACTAAACATAAATCCGCGGTTTCCTCTGTCTCTGAATGTTCTCCAAGTGCTTCAAAGTCAGTAAAACTGACCAAATTCAAACCAATGGAATAATTTCTAGTTATTTGGAGTCCGGAAACTTGCCCGATTATCCTGTATGTTGGAGTGACAGTAAGTGGAGTGAATTCAAGACAAAGTATGAGTGGTTAGTGTCCAAGGTAGGCAAATTGGGGTGCTCAGTTTGTAAAAATGTGCAAGATTTAAAAGTAAACAAATCGCAGGGAGTGTATATTTCTAAGGAATGGAGTGGAGTTCTGGTGGGTCCAAGCGGAGGAACTAAAGTGGCCTAACTGACTCTCTAAGAAAAAAAAATCCATAAACATAAGAATTCTGAAGTTCATGTAGCAGCATGCATAGAAGAGAAAGAAAGACAAGAAAGTGTTCTACAAAACCTTGTAGTTGAACAGCAGAAGCATATTTTCGAGAGTATGAGGAAAGTATTTCGCACTACATATTTTGTAGCAAAATATAACAAACTGTATTCAGATTTTCCTAAGCTTCTGAGTTTGCAGATTGAAAATGGACAGAACATGGACAAAACACTACACAGCAAATTCAGTTGTGTCAACATCACAGATTCCATTGCAGAAACTATGAGAAAAAACATTTTGTTCATCTATAATATTCAACCAATCCAAAATTTCTGTATTCATCGGTGAATCTACATCTGTGGCCTTGCATACAGTTTTAATAGTGTATATCAGATCAGAAATTAATGGCGGAAACACACACACATTTTTCTTGGATGCGATCAAACTTCAAAGATCTGATGCAGAAAGAATAGAAACTGAACTTTTGAAATGTCTTAAGAGACATGGGTTTTCTTCAAGTTAAGTGATAATTTGATTGGTGTATGTAGTGATGGAGCAAGTGTAATGCTAGGTAGAAATAATGGTGTTCTGGAGAGACTTAAAAGGAAATATAATAGTTTTTTTTAAATGGCATTACTTGTGTCACAGAATTTAATTAGGAGTTGCTGATGCAATTGAAGATGTCAAATTTTTTGATAAGTTGTATGCATTGTACCACCAGTCTCCAAAAAATCAACATGAACTGTCAGCTGTTGCACAAGAGGTAGGCACTGAGCTTATGAAAATTTCTAAAGTATTTTCAGTGTGATGGGTAGCCTTAAGTTCTAGAGCAGTCAAAGCAGTCTGGAAGTCATATCAAGCATTAAATATTCATTTTAACGTATGTTCAACTGATATGAGCCAAAATAAAATTCGAGAAGGATTGCAGAAAACACAATCAAGTCCCAAGTGTGTATTTAACATTTCACTACTGGCTGATGTTCTTGAAGAAATTGGTATCCTGTCGCAACACCTCCAAAATGACAGGGCTACTATATCCTCTTCATATAGAGCAATCAGGACACAGAAAACTTTTATTTCAGAAGGCCATTTCAAAGACGTTATACTGGCTCCCAGAAGAGAATCAACAAAATATCTACTGAAATTAATAGAAAACAACTTTTTCAAAGTCTTAGTGACCATTTGAAAAATAGGTTGATTTCCAACATGAGGATTTCCAATCCTTCAAGAAAGAAAATGATGTTCTGGACAGCAAGAAGTGGCCTTATGGCATTGCGAACCCATGGCTTGAAGGAGAAGAATATCTAAGTAGGATTTGTGAATGCTTTGTACTTTCTTTCCAAATTCAAGAGAGGGTTTCAGAGACTTCATAAACAACATCAGAGAGAGTATTCCTGAAGAACTGAAACCAGTTTTTGTTTGCACTGATACACTCCCTGTGAGCACGTCTGGTTATGAAAGGGGCTTCAGTATGATGAACTTAATTATGACACCTCTGAGGAACTCTCTTTCTGTATATCATCTCTCATCTCTGATGTTTATTACTATTAATGGACCTCCAGTACTTATGTGGAACCCAGAGGATTACATAAAAGAATGGATAAACAGTCAGTCATGCTGAGGACAACCAAAGCAAGAAGGCAAATCTTTAGCAGGTAAATTTATTCATCCTTTTGATCATAGTACATGATATAGGACACGTCAAGTACTTATAACTAAAAATTATACAGTAAACATTTACACAAGTTTATAAATAAAAATTCATAAACTGTATGTACAATTTATACAACAACACTGTTTTCAACACTTCCATGAAAGGATTTACAATATAACAGTTTATCTGTAGTTGATATTAAAAAAAAATTCACCTATACCTACTATAAAAACAATGTTCTAACAGGAACTTTTTCACACAGTTAAGGAAGTGCAGATATTGTCAACCTAGTATAATAAATTACACACCCAGAAGGGGTTCATGGAAAAGTATTTAAAAACTCATCAACTGAGTAAAAACAATGTTGCAATAGCAGATGTTTCACCTTGTGCTTAAATGCAGCATTCTGATCGGTTCTCCAGCATATGGAAAATCTTTTAGGTGAGTCCCCCTACGTTTTTGTTAGGAATACGAACCTGCCTAAGAGAATTTCAAAGCTGAGATGCCAAATTCGGACTAGTTAAGTTATAAACTATGAAATGGCTATATTAGTGTTTACTTAGAACGGGCTTCATAGGGCCTTCCCAACAAAATGCATAGATTTATGTAACATACCAAATCAAAGTTTAGTTTGCTTTTCATGACAAATATAATAATGCACAAATGAGTGAAACCACTAAAGACAGAGAATTAGTGAATAAATAATGAACATGAACCATTTGGAACTATCCAGACTTATATGCCATGGTCTACTGGGTTTGCAGGTTTCCAATGTTTCGCCAAGGACTACACTTGGCATCTTCACACATGATCTGGTGAAGAAACATTGGGAACCTACAAACCCATTAGACCGCAGCTTACAAGCACAGATAGTAAGTTTAACAATACAGACACCGTGAACGCCTCAATTAAACATATGAACTATCATCTTCACACGAACACATGCACGTATGCACACACAAAAGATTTAATAGATTAATGGAAGTTATTTTCATATAAGAAAATATACAAGCATGTTAAGAAAAATAATCCATTTTCAACCTATCAGCACTTCAAATATAACTGTGCATTATACTGTCGACTATGACAGTTCATACTTTACATACTCTTGAGTTTAAGATGTCTGAAGTATGGAGTGTCTTAGTCAACTCAATGTGTATGATGTTTTGAATTATTTTAGTTTTTGTTACAATATTTCATACAACAGAAAAATGTTTTGGACAAACCAAAAAATACTCTCTAATGCCTACATTGCCTTTACTGCCTATAAGTTTTTAAGCATTGATTATAAATAGAATACATACTGCTTAGGATTAAGATTACTACGGAGGGGATTCAGCACCAAAACCTGTGGTTTATTGTACCTAAGTCTGAAGTGGGGCATCGCCAGGAAGAAAGATGAGGGAAAAGGAGGCAGAGGGTGGCTGACCCAAAGTGCTGAGACACCCACCAACACTTCTAACCTGAAAGAGACCGGATGCGAGATGATGTGAAATGATAATGGAAATGAAATGGAGGGACAGGAAATTTGGGGGATGTAATTATCCTACCCAGCATTTGCCTGGCAACCTCGGGAAATTCCCCAAAAAAGCATGGGTCAGATAGGTCGGCCAAGGGAATTGAATATGGGCCACAAACGAAACTGCCTTAGCCATCCCGCTCAGTATACATACTGTTTACTCTATTTCTTTTTATAAAACTGTAAAAAGACATAGTTTTATTTCTTACCATTTTGCAGATCTTGCACTTAAATTGATTAGCTCCCTTCTTTTGTTTCAAGGATTTTTCAGAAATGAATGTGTCTGAAAATGTGTCATGGCTACTATTCTCTGCACTCTCAGGACTGTTAATTTTTTCTGTTTCTTCTCTCAGCTCTTCACCATTAGAACAATCCCTACATTCTGCATCAATTGTAACAGGCTGCTCTTGTTTCAGTTCTGCTAGTACTACAGAAACAGTTTTTTCTTCCATTTCCAATGACTCAGTTTCAGTCAGAAGTACATTCTGCATCTGATATAGGTAGCACATTCTGATAACAAAAATTAAGATACATATAAAGTCATTGCTTAATTGATTCGGTATATAACCATAAATTCAAGCTACATCGAATGATTTTAGTTACATTTCTCTTTCCCTAGCTTTAATGCCTTCTAGACCACAGCCTACAAGCCTGGAAAAGAGAAATGTAGCTAATAATTAGGAAAATGGCCATGAAAGCCTAAGTTTATACATTACATCCACTTTGTGCAATATAATAAGTACACGGGATAAGCAGTTTAGCAACTGGAAAAATTTTCTCCATCAATAGTTCACCTTAGAGGTTATAAAGTTACATATGACAAGTGATAATATGACATTCATATTTCTGGTTTTGCTTACTGTGCAAAATGACTAGTTTCTCATGACAATGATTAGTTTCCTTCGAGATCAAATCCAACAAAAATTTAGTTATAAAAAAATATAATTAACTGCAACCATGCCCTTATATAATGGTGGAGGCAGTATTAATAATAATTTGCTTACATTTTCAAGCACCATCAACACATTTATTGTCCTGCTGTGGCGCAGCAGGCTAAGACAGCATGCCTTGGTGGAAAGTGGACCGGGTTCAATCCCACCCATGGGGTGTAGATTTTAAGTCCTGGGTATAGGACCGGTGCCCACTCAGCATTGTGAGGAAAGTGAGGAGCTTATGCTAGGTAAACGGCCCTGATCATGCAAACCAAAGTTCCGACTGGGGGATGCGGAAGTGCTGATCACATCTCCTGTATCGGTGGATGATCGCCATCCTCTGCCTTGTGTAAGTTGGCATGAGGCTGGCAGTCAGGTTGGAGGCCTTGGCCCTCTTAGGGCTGTTGTGCCAGGGTTTATTATTATTATTTATTTATCAACACATTTATTAAATTCATCTATTCTATTTTAAATTATACAGGTTTATGCTATGAGAAATTTATAGCAAACTTAGTAAGTCTGCAGCCAGCAATGCCTCAGTTAAGTTAAATTATTCCTTTATATATCCAAGATTTCTGTTTTCTTGCTCACTTCCCAATGGCTAACATAGGATTAACACAAAATGTTGGAGAAGATAAATTTGGTATTTATGTTGTTAATAAGCTAGATAAACCACAGCTAAATTAACAGAATACCTTAAAAGGTATTAAATAGCACGGTTTGACAAAAAAATTAACCTGGAAAAAAACATTGAAAGAATAAAAAAAATAAAGCAACTAATCATTTTATATATTAAAGAGATGAGACTAGCAGTAACTAAATGGGATTGTTCAAGGTCTATATGAAATACCATATATAATACATATGAACAATTCTTAAGTATTGTGGAGGAGCAGTAGCTTCCATGATACTTGAGCACACACAAAATCAAGATCTTAGGTTAATTACTGGTGTTATCAAAACTAGCTTACAAACACTTACATGTAATAGACCTATAATAACAGATTTAGAAAAGCAAGGCCTTTTAACATACGAAAACTCTAGAGACTTCCAGAGAATAAAAAATGGATAAAAAAAACCATACATCTACCTTTAGTTTGAAAACTCAATTAGGTTTCATACAGAAAGTTCAACTAAGAAATTAACTAGCTTATCCATTCAAAATAGAATTTCTCATGACTCTTAAGAACTCACTGAACTTGAATATAAAACTTGATCTGACTGAAGACTTTAAAAAGAAAGAAAATTCATATGTGAAATAACAAAAGATACAAAAATTACAGTATTTAAAACAATAATACTACCAATTCTATAATATGGAGCAGAGAGCTGGACTCTCCTACAGAAACAAGAAAGCAAAATAACAGCTATGGAAATGAGATAATTAAGACGAGCTGTAGGGAAGACAAGAAGAGATATGATTAGAAATGTAACAATAAGGGAAGAGTTGGGTACACACTCCGTTAAAGAAATATTGGAAAAAAGACAACTTAAATGGTATGGACATGTACTCCGCATGTCAGAAGAAAGAAAACCCAAAACATATTTAGAAGCAAGACCAGAAGGTAAAAGAATTAGGGGAAGGCCACGCATGTTGTATCAGTAATACATATAGAAGTTGGGGAAGGATAGAGGGAAAACCATGACAGAAATGAAGAGAATGATAATGGACCGAGAAAAGTGGAGGAAATGGGTAGAAGAGGCTTGTACTCCACGCTTAACAGCACAAAGGAGTTAGAGAAAGAAAAAGAAGAAGAAAATTCATATGTGGAAACTAAAGCATATGCCCTTGAAACCATAAATGAAAAATATCCTGATGATGAATGGACTTGCATCTACACCTACAGATGGCTCTCTTTACAACCAAGAAGATGGAGCAAGAGCAGGAGCTACCTATTAATTCTTTTTTTCTTATAAGCAAGTTGGAAATTAAAATAAAAGTGAATTGAGAAGATATTGATATATTGCTTCACTAACACTGTTTTTCACAGGACATGTTTCAAGAGCTATTGCTCCCATCATCAGCTGGTTCTCGACTAGTGCAGGTTGTAGTGGTTTCCTCTTTGTATCGTTGATAGATAGCCTGCTGTATTTGTCAAACATGTCTGGTGGTTGAGTTTCGAAGTTCATAATTCTGTGACAGTTTTTGTTAGTGAAGATTTTTTTCCCATACGGAAAGACCTATGGGATGATTAACATGTTTTATTAAAGTTGTCTCCAAGTTAATGTCATGTCTGCTATTCAAAAAAGGGAAAGCTACTTGCCCTAAAATTTATATTGGGAAAAAAAAAAAAACGGTGTAATAGTAAAATCAGCAGTAGCTTTTCATTTTCTGAATACCAGACATGACATTAACTTTGAGACAACTTTAATAAAACATGTTAATCATCCCATAGATCTTACCGTATTTATTTAGGTTAATGCCAGAGGTTCTACTCCCATTAGTCCTGGACCCATAGGACCAAGGACCCAGGCCTCCTTCGACCAGGGAGTTACCGAGCTGTCCCGAAAGGGCATCTGGCACCTCAATGGGGCTTTCCATAGGGTAAGACCTAGAGACTAACAAGCCCCCCCCCCCCATCTGGTCCTGTGGACTCAAGACGGGATGGAAGTGGATATGCCACTTACGCGCGCCAACACCAAAATGGGAAGGCTACCGATATGACCTGTGGGGCCGCCTGGTGATCTAGCACACCTTCTACTAGCTAGATCTTACCATATGGGAAAAAAATCTTCATTAACAACAACCATCACAGAATTATGAACTTTGAAACTCCACCACCAGACATCTTTGGCAAATATATCAGGCCATCTATCAATGATATGGAGAAAGAGTAAACCACTACAACCTGCACTAGTCTAGAACCAGGTGATGATGGGAGCAACAGCTCTTGAAACATATCCTGTGAAAAACAGTGTTAGTGAAGCAATATGTCAATATCTTCTCGATTCACTTTTATTTTAACTTGTGCTTCACTGTCTCTAAGCTTCTTTCAATTTTTATACTTTGAAGTTGGAAATTATTTCACAAGCTTTGATGGAAAAACTGATGCAATTTATACTTCTTTAAAAAAATTATTTGCCTAGACAAATAAACTCAACATAGTTCTCTTATCAGATTCTAAAGCAGCAATTCAGATTATTATTTCAACTGACTACACCAAAATGAAATACAAATAACATTCATAAACACTTTGAAAAAGCAAATGGGAATTCATACTGTTAATGCAATAATTAAACATCTCCAAAATTTAAATAAACATAATTTTCCAATGGATTCCATCCCATTGTGGAATTTCTAGGAATGTGCAAGTAGATATACTGGCCGAGAAGGGTTCCAAAATTGTTCAAACAACGGGAAAAAAAAAGGTCCCCTATGAAACAGCTAAAAGATTAATAAAAAACATTTTCACAACCAATTATGGTAAATATCTTATCTCTTATGAAAAACTTATTTAGAAGGATCTCCAAAAAAAACTTAAAACAACTGCAGATCTATCTAGAAAATCATCTGTTGTAATGTTCAGATTAAACACAGGCCATGATTGTCTGAGTGGACATTTGTTCAAGATTGAACTAATGACTTCCCTATAATGCTTTTTATGTCGTAAAGATGACTTAATGATAATTGATCCCCTAAATGTATATGAAATTATTATGAAATTATCAAAAATCAAGATGATCTAGTCTCTAAATACTGGGAAGCAAGATGAATGATTTCATTATAAAATCTGAGCATCACGCATGCAATGAGTATGTTTTTATTTATTTCGTATTTAATGATGATATTGGATGATGAATGACTAAAATGATGCTCAAATGAATCAGAGTCCATAGAATTTCCCGACAGACATCTTTCAGGATAAGGAAAAGCCCTAGAAAATATCTTATCCACATAACTCACCCTGATCAAGATTCAAACACAGGACCCCTTGAATGTGCAAAGATAACTACCCTAAATGACAGAGGTGGGCATTGATATCTAATGCTCAGGAGTTAATAATAAAGTCACTTTCCTGACAGATATAATATAAGCATAGATAATATCCATCCCCTTTTGCCGATGTCTCAAAATCCAAATGAGTATCTGTATTAATACATACAATTTCAGTCATGTTATTTTCTGTACATCAAAATCTGATACTATAGTATCAAGAAGTTACAACTCTCTCACCAATGTCACCTAGATTTGATTCCGCAACTGCAGTTGGAATTATCTGTCATGAAAATGGTACTTAGGCAGTTTTCCAAGTACTTAGAAATGCCCTACCAATTACTTTCAGTTATTGTCAACCTTATCCCTATTATAAAATAAGGAACAATAAATTATAATAATGAGTGACTGAACTTCACTTCTCTTAAAATATATTGATATATGATGTATATTATGTAATGATATAGTATTATATTGATATTATATATCAAAGATAAGTGAAGTTTAGTCACTAATTATTATAATTTATTGAATTATATTTGCTTCAATGTCAATAGTTTCATCTTTTTACTTTCCTGATAAGGTAATTTATTAATCCTTTGAATACAAAGATTACAAGGACACATCAAGTATCAATTACATTACATAAACAGGGTAAGTCACACCACCACCAAATCATTTTAAAACATAATTCTGGAGTTATATTTGAATATTTTCTTAGTATGAACGTATGTCCGTAAACATCTTATATCCGAGCTAGACATTAAAATTTCTCAAATACTGCATCACTGATCCTTGTTCCACCTTTGGCATTAGAGTAGCTACAAAATAAGAATGAACATGGGTTGAGCCAATATGGTTATCCTACTGTCTTAGTGTTGCCAGTTCCATGGCAAGCGGGTGACAGAGATGGAAAATATATTCTGTCTTTGTCTCAACCTAGCAAGTATCATACAGATGCTGAGATGTACAATGATACAATGCTGACAGAGAAGTTCAGCATGTGTGTGAGAACATACACAATGATTATCACACAAACCTTAAAACCATGAACTAGAGAACAGTTCACTTACACAGCTATCATTCATATGCACACAAAACAAAATGATTCAAATTAGATGCATTCTACGAAAGAAGGTGTTTGCTACAGTGAAACAAAATAGTGACATTTCAACGATTTGTGAATATAGTTTCTATTTTAATGATGCCATATTTGTATCCTGTCTGTAATGGACTTTAAACCAATTTTTGTTTCATTAAAATACTTAATAAATACGGAAGATATGAATGTGTATTTATGAAGTATTTTTACACCATGAATCTCATGTACTAATATTATGCATTGTGCGCAGAAACTTTAGTCTTGCAGCAAAAATATCGCTTCTCTCGTATCCTATTTTCCCCCTCATTAAATTGGTCAGCCTTTTGGCAGTTGAATATTCACCCTTGTCATATAAATCTTAAATTGTTCTAGCCCGCCTTGGTAGCATAAATGGTAGCATGTCTGCTTCACATGCAAGAGGTCCCGAGTTCGAACCTCGGTCAGGGTGAGTTACCTGGATAAGGTTTTTTCAAGGGTTTTCCCTTATCCTTAAAGGTGATGTCAGGTAACTCTAAGGTCTATGGACCCTGGACTCATTTGAGCATCATTTCACCAATTTCATTCATCGTCCGGTATGACTTAATATTGGTGGATATAAATTAAAAAAAATTGTTCTATGTGAAACACACTTTTGTAAATTGTCTAAGTGGTAGCACGTTTTTTAGCTGCTCAATGTTTCCCTGGAGAACTAAACATGAAAATTTCTCCTAATTTGGTAAACTGTTTGCCTTCTTTAACAATGTTCGTCACGCAATGAGCACTCACGTGACAAGCTTGTAACATTAATTCTTGACTCTGAGTGAAGTTTGTACTTTCGAAAATGTCTTTAATTCACACCTGTTTGAAAAAGAAATACACATTAACAAGAATGTTTGTAGTCTATTTGTGTAAAATCTTATGAGTTTTTTTGCAGTTACTAGTATGCACACCAGTACTGGGCTTGCTAAGCGGTATATTTACTAACTTTGAAAAGCACATGTGCACTCTTAAAAGATCACTTTACTGAATGCAGGGTACAAAATGCAGCTGCAGCATAGCTGATGTGTGCTTTTCTTCACTGACAGTTAACAATTCTTTTCTTTCTAGTCAGGCACCTTATCTTTCCATATCTCCGAAACCAGATGTGCTACAAACATGGGGTTTGGACACTAATCGTCAGAAAAAATAGCTCTGTAAAATGGGTAAAGCAAAATAATTCTGTAATTAGTATCTTTAGAGCCGGCAAAGAAATCAGCCGCATGCTTTGGCAAAGCGAGCAAGTATGTGCGCTTAACTGTACAATGTTACACGTACCACATTGACTAGTAGCCATAGAACAGCCATGCCTAGTCCCGCCTTATGTTCATTCCTATTATGTAGCCACCTTAGAATATCTCATATGTTTTGTTTTCTTTGCATTTTGAAATATTACTTGTATTGTCACCTAATTACTGGAAAGCACGGCCAGCTAGCAGCTGGGTGGGCGACAGAAGGCATTCAGCCCACGCCTACCCATTTATCTTGTAGCGTTCACTGAAGGGGATGGTGAGGGAAGTGTCACTGGTCGCTGGCCACCTCTTTCCCCTCCCTCTGAGGTCTGGAACAGTCGGGATATTTCATTTAACCCGGAACCTTCTAGATAGGTCAGTTGGTCTTATATAAGCGACGTGCCGGGCTGGAGAGAGTCAGTTCTTGGCGAGCAGCCGTGAGGAGCACCCAGTGAGGGAACGGACCAGAAGACTGTGTACGTGCAACGGAGGAGTTGTGTGTAACTGCGAGTGCAGAGTGGACCTGTGACAGACAAACTGGTGAATTGTAATTGTGTGCGCTACGTAATTCTGTGTAATTGGCAAGTATTCAACTGTAATTCGGTGGAAATAAAGAACATTTCGAGTTTGTGCAATTGGACTTTTAATTTCACAAACCCACAAAGTTACAACTGATGTCAGAAGTGAGATAATGGCCATGGAATCGGCTTTGGAAAGGATTTTGGAGAAGATGAACGAATTAACAGCGAAGACGGAGAGGCAAATAACAACCTGGCCGCGGAACTGAAACAAATGAAGACGGCTAACGACATCACCGAGAAGATGGAAGAAATGAAGGCCGAGTTAACCACAGAAATGAGAGCATCGAACGGCAGTCTGGCCACGGAAATGAAGGCGGCGAACGAGTCTCTCACCGCAAAGTTTGAAGAACAATTGGCCGGCGTAAAAGAGGACGTCACAGAGTTAGGCGAGCGCGTCGAAGACCTGGCAAGCCGCGTTAATGAGCTGGAAGGAAAGGCCGACAATAGCGTCAAGTCCCTGAGCGCCATGGTGGAGGACGCCGTCGGCAGAAGGTTGAAGGATTTGAAGGCCGACGCACCGGGACGCGACACAACATCGGCGCGCGTCAAACCTCCGAAATATGACGGCGCGTCAACGTTTGAGGTCTTCCGCCGCCAATTCGACGCAGTAGCCAAGCACAACAAATGGTCACCAGAGGAGGCCACACAATTAATAGCCAGCCTCCAGGGACGGGCCGCGGAAGTCCTAAACGCGGTGCAGACAACGGCGGCGCCCAAGGGCATCTGGGAGGCCCTGGAGAATCGTTTCGGAAACCACCGCTTAGCCGCAACGTACTGCAGCCAGCTAAAGGCAAGGTCACAGCTCCCAGGGGAGACGCTGCAGGAGTTCGCCCTGGCAGTTGAACAACTGGCTAGCAAGGCCCTAGTCGACCTCCCACCAGAGTTCGTATCCCGGGAAGCTGCCTACACATTCGTTGACGGGGTACGAGACACGGAGATTCGTCAGCGCCTACTGATCGGCGATTATAAAACCATCCACGAGGCGCTAACGGCAGCTTTAAGGATGGAGGCGGCCAAGGTAACAGCTATCCCGACGTCGAGAACGAGGAGTGTCCGCTACACCGGAGACAGAAGCCCAGCCGAGGGACGCCGGCGAAGACCTAGTGGCCTGTGTTGAGGGTGTGGACAGCCCGGACACCTGGAGAGGGACACGTCGGCGCCATCACCACCATCCCTCGAGTGACACTGCGCGCCGTCAGCCGGGCGTATGGATGACAGCCTCATCGCGGACGGTTGGGTGAGAGGGCAGCCATGCCGCGTGCTGGTGGACACTGGGGCAGCCGTGACCATCATCAGACCTGACGTGGCGAAGGGTTTGCCGACAAGGAAGCCGAGCCCACCATACCAGCTTGTGACGGCATCGGGCAACACCTTGCCTGTGGAGGAGGCCCTGCTGGAGCTGACCTTGGGACGGAGTGCCGTGCATCTGTGGGTGTTCGTCGCGAAGGTGGCTGAGGAGGTGATTCTGGTACTGGAAGCCCTCAGGACCCACGAGGCGACGGTCGACGTCGGCAGGAAGGTCCTGCGGCTCAACGGAGAAGAGGTTATACTCCGTCAACCCGAAGAGCGCCTTGGAATCTGCAGGGTCATCTTGAACGAAGATGTGGTTGTCCCCGCGAGGAGCGAGGTGGTGGTGACGGCGCGACTGGAAGGCCAGAGAACCAGGAACATGATGCTGGACCAGAAGACGCCTGAACACGGACTATGTGTAGCCAGTGACCAGAGGAGGTGCCAGTGAAACTGCTAAATCCAACGGACACCCGCCCGGCCTATTCGGCAACCACCTAGACGCGTTCCGCTGGCGAAGCAAGGGGCGGTACGAGACATGCTGGAGGACATGAGATCCAGGGGAGTGATTGAAGAGTTTGACAGCCCTTGGTGTTCCCCTGTAGTCTTGGTGACGAAGAAGAACGGCTAGCTGCGCTTATGCATAGACTACAGAAAGTTGAACGCTGTCATCCGGAAGGACTGTTTTCCCTTACCCCGGATTGACGACACCTTGGACACGCTAGCTGGTGCACAGTGGTTCTCGACCCTGGACCTGAAATCGGGCTACTGGCAGGTAGCTCTAGACCCAAGAGACAAGGAGAAGACCGCATTCTCGACAGGCCAAGGACTCTGGCAGTTCACAGTTATGCCCTTTGGCCTCTGTAACGCACCAGCTACCTTCCAACGCCTCATGGAGTCAGTGATGAGAGGACTGACTTACGACGCCTGCCTGCTATACCTGGACATCATCGTCGGGAAGAATTTTGAAGACCATCTCGAGAATCTGAGTAAGGTGCTACAGAGACTGCAGGCGACCAACTTGAAGCTGAACGCAGTTATTAGCGACGCTTCATAAAGGGGTTCTCTAACATCGCCAAACCCCTCACATGCCTGAGGAACACCGGCCTTATGTGTGGACGGAGGACGCCGAAGACGCTTTCCAGCACCTGAAGAAGACCCTGAGCAGCGCTCCAATTTTGGGATTTCCACAACCGGGTGGCGCCTTCATTGTGGACACCGACGCCAGCGACCATTCCATTGGAGGTGTCCTATCGCAGATCCAGGACGGCCATGAGCTGGTGATAGCCTACTACAGCAAGATGCTATCCAAGGCAGAGAACTACTGCGTCACCCGACGAGAGTTACTGGCGGTATTTAAGACCTTGGAGCACTTCCACAAGTACCTGTACGTACGACTTCACCTCGGAACATCGCAGAGGGAAGAGCCACGGTAACGCAGACGCTATGTCCCGAAGACCCTGTCCAGAAGAGTGCGGCCAGTACACCAGAGTGGAAGAGAAGGAGCGTGCCGCAGCAGTCCGAGTAGTCACGGCAGTGCCTGCGGACGGCTGGGATAGCGCAGGCCTGAGGAGGGAGCAGCTGGCGGACGCAGGCTTGGGGCCACTCTTGAGAGAACAAGGGAGGCAGGGACAAGACCAACCTGGCAGGACATCGCATCGAGGAGCGCCACCTACAAGTCGCACTGGGCCCAATGGGACTCGTTGAAGATCAGAGAGGGCGTGCTGTTCCGGGTATGGGAATCACCCGATGGGAAGACGCAGAAAGAATAGTTGGTACTCCCCCGGAGTAAGGTCCCGGAAGTCTTAGAGGAAGTGTACGCCGGTACTTCAGGAGGACACCTGAGAGCGAACCGAACGACTGACAAACTACGGCAGCACTACTACTGGCTGAGGCTCCGAGCAGATGCTGAGAGATGGTGCCGTCAGTGTCACGTGTGCGCGGCGAGTCGCGGCCCCCAGGCTAGGAGCAGGGGTCGCATGCAGCAGTACAACGTCGGAGCGCCATTCGAACGGATCGCTGTCGACATAGCTCGACCATTCCCAGTGTCCGACCGAGGCAACAAGTACCTGATGGTGGTCGTGGACTACTTCACCAAGTGGCCGGAGGTGTATGCCATCCCGAACCAAGAGGCAAGGACAATCACAGACTGCCTCGTGGAGCAAGTGTTCTGCCGATTTGGGCCACAGTGACCACGGCACCAATTTTGAGTCCAACCTGATGAAGAAGGCACTAGAAAGACTTGGGGTTAACAAGACCCGCACGACACCTTTACATCCTCAGTCGGATGGCATGGTCGAAAGGTACATCAAGACCTTAGAGGAACAACTGAGGAAGGTCGTGGCCAGCCATTGGCGAGACTGGGACGTCAAGGTGCCACTATTCTTGCTGGTCTACCGCTTGTCAACACACGACACCACGGGGATGACGCCAGCCAGCTTAATGTTCGGCCGAGAGTTACGCCTCCCTTGTGACCTGGCTTTTGGAAGCCCTCCGGAAGCGAAACAGCCAGCGACCGAGTATGTGGAGAACCTGGTGGACCATCTCCACGACATGCACGAGATGGCTCACCAGAACATCCAGAAGGCAAGCGACCCCATGAAGACCCGATACGACAGGCAAGCCAACAGCCAGGGGTTCCAGCAAGGTGACCTGGTCTGGTTGTACCGTCCTACCCGGACCAAGGGACTGCCCGAAGCTTCAGCAGCCATGGCAAGGACCGTACCTGGTGATGAAGAGGATTAACGACGTGGTCTACCGCATCCAGAAGGTTCCCCGAGGGAAGATGTTGGTGGTACACCTGGATCGCCTGGCACGCTACGATGGTGCTGTTCGGGACGACCAGCTTTGAGGAGGGAGCAGTGTCACCTAATTACCGGAAAGCACGGCCAGCTAGCAGCTGGGTGGGCGACAGAGGCATTTAGACCACGCCTACCCATTTATCTTGTAGCGTTCACTGAAGGGGATGGTGAAGGAAGTGTCACTGGTCGCTGGCCGCCTTTTTCCGCTCCTCCTGAGGTCTGGAACAGTCGGGATATTTCATCTAACCTGGAACCTTCTAGATAGGTCAGTTGATCTCATATAAGCGACGCGCAGGGCTGGAGAGAGTCAGTTCTTGGCGAGCAGCCGTGAGGAGCGCCCAGTGAGGGAAAGGATCGGAAGACTGTGTACGTGCATCGGAGGAGTTGCGTTTAATTGCGAATGCAGTGGACCTGTGACAGACGAACTGGTGAATTGTAATTGTGCGCGCTACGTAATTCTGTGTAATTGGCAAGTGTTCAACTGTAATTCGGTGGAAATAAGGAACATTTCGCGTTTGTGCAATTGGACTTTTAATTTCCCGAACCCACAAAGTTACAGTATTCTGTCTTTAGCATTATTTATATCATCATAAACCTAAAACATGCCTTTTGATACTTATAAAAGTATGGAATTTCATCAATATGATACAGTACTTTGTGGATTGTGGTTGTGATTATCATCTCAGCTACCAGCATAGACCAAAGTGCTCTCTTTACTGAAAGAATTTTCAGTTTTACAGCCTATTATAAAAATACTTCGTTTTAAGTACACAAAACTAACAAAGATGCTTTATATTTAAGATGTTGCTTGGGAAAATTTTAACAAAGGAATGAATTTTTTATGCTGAGCTTTATTCCCTAAGACAGCACCTTCACTGCCATACTTCTAAGATTGCGAGAAACATTAACTTTCCAAAAACAAGTGCATTTACAACACACAAAACCAATTCAGTTTTTGATTACTAGAATTCTGCACAAACAAAAATTATATCTGTATCACCTAACCAAATTTCAAGCACTGGATCCTGATGATTTTCCACCCTGACTTCAGGTTGTCCAGTGGTTTCTTTGTAAATACATTGATTAACCAAGATTTCCTACAACCACATTGTGATGGACAAGAAGGTTAGGAAAACTCTAGAGCTATTACAGTTACATATTCATATTCATTTATTGCATCCGTAAATCATACATTCATGATGTGGAATTGTCAAATTACTAACTACACAAAAAATAGTAACAAAAAACAAGAATTACAATAAGTTGTTAAGCATAATAACCAAATAAATAACTAAAATTTACATTCCTTTTATTCCTACCCTTTGTCATTTAAATAATCTTCTACTGAGTAGTAACACTTTTGTAACAAATATTTCTTTGATGTGTTTTTAAACTTTGTGAAGGACCTAATGTTTTTTATTTCAGTTGGCAGTTTACTGTAGATATGAATTCCGTTGAATTTAAAACTGTGCTCATACATTTTCTTTTTATGATAGGTGACATGTAAGGTTGAACTATTTCTCGTGTTATGGTCATGAATATCATTGCTTTTTTGAAATTTATCTAAGTTCGTTTTAACCTGTACTCTTATTTCTAAAAGGTAAATGCTTGGTAATGACAATATGCCTAATTTTTTGAACCATTGCTTACAACTATCTGTTCTCTTTAAATTCCTCATAATTCTAATTACCCTTTTTTAGATTCTAAATACTTTGATAATGCTACTACTATTTCCCCATACTGCTATACGATAAGAAATGAATGATTGAAAATGTGCAAAATAGGCTACTCTTAATGTATTCAAATTTACACTGTGCTTCAAAATTGATATTTGGAAACAAATGCTACTTAATTTCTTCATTAGACTTTCAATATGTATATTCCAATTTAGACTGTTGTCCATCCAAACTCCTAAAAATGTTGTCTTTCCTGTATATTTAATTTCATTTTCATCCATTATAATTTCAGGTAAATTAACTGCCTTATTGATTTTATTATGAAAACCCAATGCCTGACTCTTATTCTTATTTATAACTAATTTGTTATTTTGAAACCAAATTGATACTTCTTTCAAATTATTTATTACATTTTCTTTGAGTTCGTCATCATTTTGACCTGATATCAAGGCTCGTATCATCTACCTTGTAGATAAAAAACTAAAATTATTCAAACTTCAAAAGAAATTAAAACAGATCACAGCTCTCACACCAATAAAACAAGAAACTAGATTTGCTAAATTTACGTACCACCCCTGGGCCACAAAAAAGTTCCAAAAAATATTCAAGAAATACAATATAACATTGGCACCAAAAAACAATTACAACATTAAAAACCTACTTCACAGTAATAATACTGATAAGATAAAACCAGAGGAAAAGTCAGGCATTTACAAAATTAAGTGTAAAGACTGTGAAAAAATTTACATAGGGAGGACCAAAAGGAACATAGGCACTAGAAAGAAAGAACACTTCAGGCACTTAAGATACAAAAATATTGATAAGTCCGCAATAGCAGCTCATTTCTGGTCTGAAAATCATGAAATTGAAGATAGCACAGAATTACTAAAATACATACAAAAACACAGTGAACTCGTCATATGGGAGAAGATATACATAGAAAAACATAAAAACCAACTAATGAACTTTGAAATCCCGCTAGAAGAGAATCCCACATTTCAGTTCATCACTAAATCAACAGATGGCAGCAACAACCCCAGAATTACCCACATCGCTGGATCTAGCGTCAGTCGCACAAGAGCCGTAGATGCAAACGAAGATTTGCGAAACATGTCCTCAAAATAGGTACGAAAGTGAAGCAGATGTGTAAGAAATACGACTCATCTAAAATTTAATAATTTTTCGCTTCACTGTGGTGTTCCAATACAGTTAAATCTCGATCTATTTCTATTATTTGTCTTCGCTCTCTCAAGTAGAAGACAAGCCAGTTATTTGCAGTTCCCCTAATTCCGTAATGAGATAATTTCTTTAATAGTATTCCATGATCAACTAAATCGAAAGCTTTAGACAGGTCGAGGAATATTCCAATACATTTTTCTGAATTGTCAAGCTTTTGTTGCACTTGGTCTATAAACTGTATCAGTGTAGTATTAATGGACTTTCCTTTTTGAAAGCCATGCTGCCGATCAGAAATTACATTAAATTTTGTAATAAAGTTGCACAATCTAATAAAAACCACTCTTTCTAATATTCTGGAAAAGATCGATAGCAGTGAGATCGATTAGCAGCATTGGATTACAGTGAACATATTGGTTACCTTGTGAATGCCACATGCTATTTACTACCTCCATGTCTGGCAGTCCACATTTATCTACATTTTTACAACATACTTCACCAGGAGCTCTGAAAGATGATCCTTTAATGTGGTTCCAAGATGATGGGACACCTGCACATTATTCAGCAATGTCAGAAATTTCCTAAGTGTAACATCTGATCACTGAACTGGTATAGGAGAACTAAAATCATGGTCAGCATCTTCACCAAATCTAAACTTTATGGATCTTTTCTTTTGAGGACAACTTCAGACACTTGCATAGGAAATAGCAGTTAATAGCAAACAGCAGTTAATGGCTAGGAACTTTGTAGTATTTGATGCTGTTCATGATATGCCAGATACTTATGAAAGAACTTGGCAACCATTACTACAATGCTATCAACTATGCTCCAAAGTCCAAGGTCCAATTTTCAATATCTTTTATAGACACTTGCACATTAGTTCAATTCTTGTTTTGTTATTATTTTAACTATATTTGGAGCCTTTTAAAGGTATTAAATCAAGACAGTTTTGTACTGTTACACAGTTTAAAATTAAAGAAACACAGCTACGTAATGTCATAAATGAACCAATTAGAATTACAGTGAGTACATCGTCAGTAATAGATCTTGTAATAACAAACCTAAATGTTGAGGAATATTCCTCTTTTGTACAAGAATTTCACATCTCTGATCTTAGTATGGAAATAATTGATCTCTATGATAGTGATATTGAACACAAAGAAGAGAACTGTAATTTAGGTAGATGTATAACAGAACATAAACTATCACATTTTGTTGCAGCACTCCTCCACGCTAACTGGGATGCAGTATATTGGCTCAATGTGCAGATATGAAATGGGATGCATTTTATGAAATATTTCTATATTATTTTAATACATTTTTTCCAGTAAAACTGATTAAATTTGACAAATGCTTCCAAAAATTCAATATACCCTTGGAGGTAAAGCTATTAAGGGATAACATGAAAAGCATGAATGGGTTTTAGAAAGCTACAGGTTTTGTGTTTTACAATGAGATATAAGGTCCTCGAAAAGCAATATTTGCATGTGTTATAAGTATTAAAAACACAAAAATATGAGAAAAGTATTATTGAGTCCACTAATAGGAATAAAACTGCATGGGGAATCATACATGAACACAAAAGTAATAAAACCAACCTGAGAATAACTGTACTTGACTATCAGTCACAGTTGTAAGAAATCCACAGGAAGTATGTAATACATTCAATTCTTTCTTTATAAATGGAGTTGACAAGAAACAGAAAGATGATAGTAGTAATAAAGTGCCCTTTTCCATACTGGATACAATACACCTAAGGGCAACAAACAAAGCTGAAATAAGTAGTCTAATAAATAGATTTAAAACACAAACATCTGCTGGATGGAATGGTATATCCACAAATGTTTTAAAAAGATATTCCATAGCAATAGTAAATATACTAGAACACCTAATAAATTACTCTTTATCTAAAGATGTGTTTCCTGCATGTTTAAAGAAATCTGTAGTTAGGCCAGTGTTGAAAAAAGGCAACAAACACAATAAGAATAATTATAGGCCTATAACACTCACCTCAACACTTGCTAAATTGTATGAAAAGATTATAGCTAAGCAGTTACTATGCTTCCTGGACAAGCATAATATATTAAGTAGTTTTCAGCATGGGTTTAGAAATTAATTTTCAACAATGACTGCAATGGTAGACATTATCCATCACATATTAACACACCTCAAGAAAAATGACAATGTAGTAGGATTGTTCTTAGATTTTTCAAAAGCTTTTGATAGCATGTGCCATAAAACATTACTTCTGAAACTACAGCATTATGGGATAAGGGGAAAAACATTGGAATTATTAACAGACTATCTAACTGGGCATAAACAGTGTACAGAAATATCATACAAACTTGGTAGTACTACAAAAAAAGTTTCATTTAATTATGACCATGTAAGGTTGGGAATACTGCAAGGATCAGTACTTGGCCTTCTACTATACATACTTTATGTAAACGATATGCCAGATTTCAACAATAGCTAAGCAATAGCATACGCGGATGACACATCCTTGATCTTTTGGAATAAATCAGAAATTATTATGGGCGCATTATAAGTTGGTGATTGACGGTTGAAGGAGTGGGGAAAGAGAGGGGATAGCACCGTTGCCACTTTACCGTCCCTCTCCACGTGCTAGGCAATGAAGGTGACGGGTAGAGGGGAGGTGGAAGTTCGGTTGCAGTCAGTTGCAGTAATGCACACGCACATATTCCTAGAAATTTGCATACTGCAGTATTAATCGTAAGATTGCCGTAAGACTGTCTACACGTTTAAGTGAGCAGTTACCTAAGTACAGCATACGAATTTGTAACCACGATGTACATGCCTGATTTTCTTCACTAGCGTATTTCTCTTTCCCTACTCTAACTATGGTATTCTTACTTACACCAACAGCAGCTGAGGTTCTGTCCAGTACTTTTGAAACGGGAATTATTGGACTCCCATTGTCTCTTTCATCCTCAAAATATTTTCTTACGGAACATACAATTTCCCTTGCTTGTCCTTTAATTGGGATTCCGTGCCCAAAAACATTTTTTGTGGTCTTCGCAGATAGTTTCTTTCTGTCTGTTTCTGTAGCACAAATGTTTGCGGTAGCCATGAGTAACAATAATTAGCTAAATATTGAAGTTGCACTGAAACACTAAAGTTGATCACTGAAACACACGAATTATATTGCGAAAATGTAAAGCTGTTTACACTCTGTGAAACATTCACTACTTGAAGCAGTACACTCTTAGTTTGGCAGTGACGACTGGGAAAAATATCCTAAGTAAGGGTTGGTCATTAAACTGTAAAGGTTGGTCATTGACCCAGAAAACGTCATAAGATATTCCTTGAAACTAAATCCACACCTGTTCCCTTCCAACAACGCATACCGTCTCATACTAAAGGGCAACGAACGACGACGGTATTGTGATACTGCAGATTCATAAGCGAAGCAACAATAGGACCAGTGTCTGTTTACTGAAAACCTCAACATGCCGATAGAATAGCGTCATGCATAAAGCACGTGGTGCGATAGAGTTGGCAACATAGGATAAGCGACTTGGGTTGCTATGACAACAGTTTACTTTTGATTGGTGGATTGCTGGTTGCTAGGCGACGGCAATGACGTGTCAGTGACGTGTTTATCTCCTCTCCTTGTTTTCGCAGCTGAACAGCACGTGGAGGCAAAACGCCAATCACCAACTTATAATGCACCCATTATAGTTTACAAAATAATATGAAAGAACAGACAAATTCACTGGTTGAATATTTTAGGAAAAATAATCTAAATGTTAATGCAGGGAAAAGTAAGTTATGTTGTTTGAAATTACAAACAGCGATAGCATTATTAATGTAACTATCAATAAAAAAGCAACAGAGCAGGTAAAAGTTATACATTTTTTGGGTCTACAGCTAGATAGTAATTTCAAATTCCATAATCAGATAGATAAAATATGTAAAAAAGTTAGTACAGCTGCATATGTTATAAGGAAATTATCCAAATATTTAACAACAGATGTTCTAAAACTTGCTTATTATGGGATGATACATAGCCACATCAATTATAGAATAGAAATTTGGGGTAGTGCTAGTGTCTCAAATCTGAATAGAATACTCACACTTCAAAAAATGAGCCTAAGAATTATTTACAAGATAGGAAGGAAGGTATCATGTAGGAGCACTTTTAAAACTCTAAATATATTAACGGTTGCCTCCTGTATATAAGATTATACTACTGGTCTTAGATGATAGATATGATCTAACTAGAAATAGAGACAACCATAGTTATAATATAAGAAATCGGGATAACTTTTTAGAATAGCTATTACAAAAAAAAGCTGTTGAAAAAAATTCTTTTATAATTGGCGGTATGCTATACAATAAGCTCCCTACACAATTAAAACTGTTAAATAAGAATAACTTTAAGCCAGCATTAAAGACATATCTAATTGAAAGATGCCTGTATAGATTAGATGAATTATAAGTGTATCTGTACTACCTACAATTATCTTTGATACAATTGTGTATTATATTTTATATGTAAAAAGTAAATACCAATATAAATGTATTAGAACTGACAAAGCTTGAAACATTTGTAATGATGTCTTAAGTGAATAAATATTATTATTATTAAAAATCTCCTAATCACTTGTAGCACAAGTATGTTGCACCCTGTACGGCAAAATTTAATCTAACCCGGTGTCATTTAAAAAAATGTATACACCCTCTAGCTAAATAAAAAGCCAATTACAGATATACATTCCCAATAATAAAATACTAATTATAACCCCTGAATGGCATCTTCAAATTATTCAATGTTATTCTGATTCACTCTGTATACAAACTTCTCTGTGGATTACATATTTCCACATTTGAACTTTTGCAGGTTATAAAAGACATTTTCTGTTAAGTATTTCTGTACTTACAAGATATTTAGTTTGATTTATCTCCTTTATATCACTGGTTACTTTGTTATAGTTCTTTATACATATTCCTTATACATCTGTTGATAAGTATTTCCCTAAGCTTGGATCTAAAGTAATCATTGTTTTTCTTAAATTATACAAATGCGCTAAATAATACAGTTCTAACTTTGATTTGGTGATCTCCTTGGAGGTGATAGAGACGTCTCTCTTGCTATCTTGATGAACTAAAGTTTGGGTTCTCTTCAAAGGTGGTGTCGAAAATGAAGAATTTTTCTTCATATTTCTTTATGAATATATTTTCCCACGTGGTTAATGCAAGTGGATCCTGAAAACTTTTTAATAAATAGATTTCTTGTTCTATATCATGATTCTCGTTCCAAAAATGGTACACTACCATTGATTTGTCTATTTCTTTGTTCTTGATGTTCCTTAAATGCTCTTTAAGCCTACTGTTCAAGTTCCTTTTTGTTTTGCCAATGTAAAAGTTGTCGCAGCCTTTGCTAGATAAACACTAGCAATATATGGAACATGGAGTACTAGTTCGACTCAAAATTATATGAATCAAAATGTTTGTTTCACATCTCATAGTTTCTAATGCCAAAAACTGCTTCCATGATACATACTAAGAATATTATAATTTATAAAAGAATGACAGCAGTTAAACAGCTAAAATTCATTCACTGCAAAAGTCTCACGAAAATGTAAACTTAACATGAATGTCATCAAATACATTCACAGGCATAAGTATTTGTACAGCTGCCAATAATAAGGAAACCATTTTATTTTGATCAACTCTACTTTTAAAAACATAAAAATTTGTTATAAATATGAACTACTGAAATGCTAATGTATCAACATAATATTTACAGCGTTCCATTAAATAAAAAAATATGGTTGTTCTCAAACAATTGCATTTTGTATGGGACAAAAGTATTTGTACAGAAAAAATGTTTATCTGGTAACCCACAAAGCACCTATCATTTATAGTTGCAGTGCTGCATGCCAGGTGTACTGTATGGAGTGACAAGTGAACCATAAAAGATCAAAATGGGTTGCAAAAGAATGGAAACATATGTAGACTTAAGAAAGGTGATCATTTCATTACATAAGCAGATAAAATCATATTCTGAAATAGCTCACACCTTAGGAAGAAGTCTTCAACAGTGCAGAGTATCATTAAACATTTTACACACCAATATGCTAATAAACAACTAAAGAAAAAAAAAACTAAATCCGGGAAAATGCAGGTGATGAAAATGTTGAAGAAAAAAACCCGCAAATTGCCTCCTCTGGTAACTACTGCCTATGCAGTAGAACAGTACAGGATGCATAAATCTGTTATAAGAATACTCATCAATCATACTAGATTCCATTACAGGATATCCAGAAAGAAGCCATATATCAGCAGACAAAATAAAATGAGCAGGTTCGAATTTGCAAAGGAATATAAAGGAAAGGACAATGCATTCTGAGAGAAAGTTATATTTTCGGACAGAAGCAAACTTGATTTATTCGCAATGATAGCTGAATCTGAGTGTGGAAAAGGCATAAATCAGCACTACATATTCATAATTTGCAAGTAATAGTTAAGTGTGAAGGTGGTGGTGTTATGGTCTGGGGATGCATGGCTGCTTCTGTGTAGGGGAAGGAGCATTTATTGGGGACATTTGGAAATATGGCTACCTGGACAAATTTAAAGACAATTTAATGAAGAGAGTACAGAGAAATTTATTGTCGGGGACAATTACTACTTCCAAAAGGATATTGTAACTAAACATACTGCAGAGATTGTTTGTTTATGGTTGCCATTTAATACTTCACACACTAAAAACACCTGCACAATCTGCAGATCTAAATCTCATTGAGCATCTATGGAGAGAGATTGAAGACAGAATAAGAAGCCAAATATCCAGCAAATCTCAATTTAAACAGGTACCTGTAACAGGACGGCATAATAATGTTGCAGAAATGACCAAAATTAATGCTCACACAACTAAGAGAAGTAATAGAGAAGTTTTAACATTTATCCATACACACAATAATGTTATGTTCCTATACAAATACTTATCTACTCCTTAAACTGCAACTTATGAGAACAAACATTTAATTCACTAACAAATGGCAATGTACATTCTAATTCCATTATATCTATGCAACCTTCATACCATGGTTCATGTTCTAAGTTTTCTAACTGGCAAGTATTCAAAATAAAATAATTTATATTGCAACTGTACAAATACTTATGTCCATGACTGTATGTACATTTGTGAATTCTGTATTTGCTGGATATTATCTGAGCATTTTGTTTCATTATAAATAAGATGTGAATGAAACTCCATACATGTTTACCTGAGTATTGTGTTTTCATGCTGCTATCATGTAGTATTGCATTATACAACAAAAACTAAACCAGTACTTCAAACATAACTTTAAGTTTGATAGCGTTAGCTATTGCATCAACATTTTCTTCTTCCTCTTCATTTTATATCCTGAACTTTAAGAAATATGTAGTCTCCTCACACTCTAACTTTTCAGGTAAAAGGAAAGAAGGCACACCACTTATTTATAATTTCAGGTAGCAAATGTTTTGAGTTGCATTACAAACACGCTTGTATGGTATATTTAATATCTATTGTGTGCCCTAAAAGGACTTTATTTAATGATTGTTACTCTGTATAGAACTGAGACATACATTAATTAAATTGGGGAAGACAGTCATAATGTTTCAGATAAAGAGTACAATTGCCGTTTTTTGTGAGAATATAGATGTATTCGATTCTAAATTGTTGTATTCCAATTTTTCACAGGTTCCCATCTATTAATGTGAATATGTACTTGTGGGGTGTACACAAGTAGTGTACAGAGAATAATTAATTTTGATCGGTGCAGGTGCTTAGAACAGGATGAAGATTTCGAGTTTCATACTACATACAATTGGTGTTCATGCATGAGCGTGGTAGCGTCCCACGATTCAAATCCGATTTAATTAATCAGTGAAACAAATCTAAATCATAATAGTTAATTTGTTGCATAACAGGAAAACAATCTCGCACATTAACCGTTAGTCGTTTTACTTCAGCAGCAGGTTAAGCAGAAAAACAATGAGGGAGACCACGGCCGTTTAGAGTATAACATATAACCACAGAGTATAACTTTCAGATACGACGAGGCGGGAAAGCACAGAATACCTGTGAATATTTGGATTCAACGTGGAACCAATCCATCCAATCACAGGATCCAACTTCATAAACAGACGGTGCATAGGGAAAAATGTCAACTCTAGATGTGTGCCAGCCGATTCCCGAAAGCACCAATGTATTGGTCTGAGAAAGCCCATTGGTTGATTCAAATTATGATACAAGTTTGAAATTTGTAACTGGTAATTTGTGTGTACCGCCAAACCGCCTTTTTTGACACGAACACCACCTGGGAGCTCAAGAATAATAATTGTACATTGACTACTTTATTTTAGTTTTATTATTTTCATTAATTTGTGGTTTTTATTAAGTGGACTGTTGCAAATGCTCCCTCTCTACATTCGCAGATGCATTTAGAAGACAGCGTAAATAACACTACACTTTCCTTCAGTTGGAAACATCACAAAATTTCACCGTATTGGAGCTTTCTTAAATTCCATTAATGCCGTATCTTGTAATTTTAAAAAACAGTAACTAAACATGAAGAGGCGCGTGATTATATGCTAATTTGCGTTGTAAAATTGCACTAAAATTATCCCATTTCTCTTTGAATGCAAACCACTCAGCAAACAAAACAGACGAAAACATGGTTTCTAGCCTTATCTCCCTGATTCATCCACAGAAGGAATACAACAGTATAATACACATTCCTTGCGAACTCTAGGAGGCTGCGATTATCACAGCAGTTTTTCAGTCGAAATTTATCAAATAGTTGGGTTACGCCACAATCTATAGGATGGGCTCTTAAACTTCCTAAAAGGAATACCCCAGGCGTATATAATTGCAGACCGGTGCAGGCAAGATCAGTCGATGCTGTAAAAGTAGAAAGCTCGGTATCCCATTTCATATAGGTTGTTAATAACACAAGAGCCTCAATCTACGACATTGATAGCGCACATAGCGCAGTTACAGCAAGAGCCACAGAGCCAACTCTCATACGAACGTCAGAAGATAACTCTTTGCCGGCATTCCGTTACGATGAAAATCCGCGATAGGATTAACAGAGAAGCCTGATATCGCTTCTAAGCCTCAGATCGCCTAGACATAGGAAACTACTGAATTCCTCAAGTTTGAAGAATGTTCAAGACCTTTTCAGCGAAAGAACTTAATGTTGCTATCTAAGATCATACCATATTGGAGAAATGAAAGTTAACTAAGGAGTTAAGGTTACTGTGCCAACAACCAAACTTCAAGAATATTCCTGGTGCCTTCAACTTTATTTGTAATTATCGCAGTGGTGGCGGGTGCCTGTTGTACAGAAATTGAGTTAGATTCAACCCATTCTACCACCTTGTTTGACATCAAGAGAAGGGGGGGGGGGGGGGGAATAAAGTAAGGCAGCCCGAACCAGCCCCTTTGTCGTATCATGCTAATATCTATGTTCCAGACGTTTGATTCAATCGGTCTAACAGATTCAACTTTGACAACGTCCATTCGATTAGAAAAATTTGAGATTCCCGAGCATTGTTTCGATGAACCGCTGATATAAAAGGGAGCACAAGGGAGCTTCTTCTTCATTTAATGTATCGTCAGTGTCACCGCCTACGGTGCTGTATGTAGTAAAAGCGGGCATTAAACACTACAAAAAATGGTCCACCGAGAGACCAGTTCTTTCATTTTCTTAACATCCTCCAAAGTAAGTAATATTGGATGATTAATGAAATGTGTGAAATGATGCTCAAATGAGCCCAGGATCCATAATACTTAGGATTGCCCAACATTCATTCTTTAGGATAAGGTAAAGTCTCGGAGAAACCTGATCCAGATAATTTACCTTGGTAGAAATTCGATCTCGGACCTTTTGAAGGTGAGGCAGAAAGCTACCACCACGCTACAGAGACAGTGGGTCAGTTCAGTTGCTAGTTATGAGTTGATCAATGATAGAGTTGCAAAGTTTGTTAGAGTTGTCAAAGTCAGCAAACAGAGCAGTGTAAAACAAGCGTTAGTCCGCGCGCAGTGATTATTAAAAGCTACAAGCAGTGCCGATTGGTGAGAGCAACAGACATAAAGGAACATTAGACTGAGACGTGCTTACTCTGTGTATTTGGAAAAAAAAAGTAAACGTGATGTAAGTTAGGATTTGTAACGATTCTACTGACAAGCAAAGTGAGTTTTGTCTTGTCCTTTTTGTATTGCTGTTTTTGAGAAGTTAAACGTTTAGAGCTATATGAGTATAATATGCTGCTGGTTTAATAATTTAGGTATAGGTCTTGCATGGATTTAGGCGTGTGAAGACTTTTATATATATATTAGTTTACTGTTATTTTGTAGATGTAAGCATGACGAATTATGTGTGTATATACGATTGAAGAGCTCCGTTAACTTGGCTGCTGCGGTTATTTTTAACTGGAAACAAAGTTATAAAAGAAAGAAAACTTATTGGAATGCTACGACGCGAATCCCATACCTTCTCCAGCGGTGCAGTCCTCAAAGAATGGTCGGTATTTGTATACATAATAATGAACTGAACAGACAGTATAAAACATTAACCTCCGGGACACACACGCACGCACGCACGCACGCACGCACGCACGCACGCACACACACACACACACACACACACACACACACACACACACACACACACACACACACACACACACACACACACACACAAAACAGGTGGTCTGAAAAGTGTCCGACTTAATAAAGATACATCTTTTCAGTTTTAAATTTTTCAACAGTCTCGTTGTAACCTTACACACTTCTCCCAGTGATGCTCTCAACTCTAACCCGTCCAAATAGTAGTCGGCGTTTTTCTCTGCAAAATAATTGTTCACGAAGATGATTGCCTCTTCATTTGACCAAAATCTCCAAGAACAATTTCCAAAGAGGGAACAAAAAAAGGCGGATGATCAAGCAGCTGAAACCGTAATTTGTGGATTTTCCCCATTGCAACCGCTGAGGTGTGAGACGGTGCACTGTCTTGGTGAAACAGGATTTTCTTTTTCTGCAAATGTGGCCGTTTCCTCCAAATTCTGCCTTCAGCTTGTCAGGTAGTGAAGCGTAGTATGCTCCTGTAATGGGTTTTTCTTTTTGAAGATAATCGATTAAAATAACTCCATGATTATCCCAAAAAACAGTCGGCATCACTTTCCCAGCCGAATATATATATTTTTTTTGAGCCGGTTCCCTTTTTATACCAAAGTAAATTTAAACATATAAATAATATAAACACATTATTAATACTACTTTAATTAATGGTTTTCATAAAGACTTCATAAATAAAAATACTGAAAAATTCAAATATAAAAAAACTGTTAATGATATTTCTACCCTTAAACAAATAAAAAAGATTATAATTTTAAAATATTTACTTACCATCCTTGGGTTAGTAAACATTTTCAAATTTTTTTTCGTTTCTCTATAAAAGATAAAATTCCTAAAAAAGAATCTGATACTTATCCGTTTGTTTTGATTGTGATACAGTTTATATTGGAAAGACAAAACGTAATTTACAAACCAGAACGAAAGAGTATTTCCGTAACATTAAGTATAAACAAACTGATAAATCGCCCGTAGCAGATCATTTTTGGTCTTTTAACCATGAAATCCAGAAGTTAAATTACTAAAAACAATTAAATGGTCCGATAGATTTATTGGTTTGGAAAAAGATATTTATTTTAAAAAACAAACATCTCATAATGAATGTTGAAATACCGGCAGTCAATTCGGTTTTTAAATTTGTTTTACTTTCAGATTTTGGTAGTACTAACAAGAACATATCAACATCTAATGTTTTGTAATGATGATGACAGCTTTGTTTTTCCAGCTGAAGATGTGTACATGAAATTGCGATCCTGGAGAATTTATAAGAATTATCATTATTTCTTAGAAGATAAGTTAAGTTTTAAGTTACTACAAATTACTATATTTGTATTTAAAAATCTGAATATCATACCCCGGTACCTTGGTTACTAAACCGGGGCATATATCCGCATTAACCATTTATTTCCAAACTTTCTTGCACTTTATATAAACATATAATCATTTTTAAGATTATCATTACAAACTACTACAAAAAATCACAATGATAAGAAAAAGAAATAAAGAAAATAAAGGAGGCTTAGATCGGAAAATAATCTAGAAATATGAGCAAAAAAATAAAATATAATTAAAAAAATTCCAACTACAAATAATAGTGGCATCCAGCACAAGAACTGGTTGCCAGCTGCATCACTACAGCTACTCCCTACCTATTTCAATTTCTAATATCTAAAACTTATTCATGCAAGCACTGCTATCCAGCGCAAACTATCCTATTACATTTCTTTACTATAAAATTATTTTTACATACGATAAATAAGTTTCTTTAATATAGCTATTCCTAAGTTATTCTTTTTAGCTTTTATTTTACATAAATAATATTTTCAAAATCATGTATATATATATATATATATATATATATATATATATCATTCTACTGCTATACCTACTTTTATTTATTTAATATCACATTTTTTAAAATTATTATTATTATTACTGCTTATTTATCATCTCCTATACTTACAATCTTACTAAATATGTAACAATAATCAATATTTATCCCTAAATAATATATATATTTAATTTTAACATTTCCTCTTTATTACTGCTTCCAAATTTATTAATTTCTATAATTATACCTTTTATATTACTTTATAAACAATTTAATTATTATTAATTGTTTTTCAATTTAAACTTTCTTCTTTCTTAATATTTACACAGCATCTTTACCTTCATTACACTATTTAAACCTTTATCTCTTCTTGCCTCTCAGTTCACTTAACACAATACTTAACTTTTTTTCACTTAAACTTCACTTCACTAATTTCTTCTATACTCCACCATTCCTTCTCCCTTCTACAGATCTTTGGCTCCAGTATGGCTCACCTCTCCACCTCTGTCGCCTCTAGTAACTTCACCATTATCATCCTTATCAAATATTGCCGCTCCTTTCACTACACCGGCACTTTCCTCCTACCTTTTCAAAGTAATTCTTCTGCCAACCTTCTTCTACATCTCTTTAACTTTCTCCTTTCATTCTTCTTGATCTACAATCTCAACATTATCTACCAGTTAAGATATTAACTTTCTGCTGTTTCATTAATTTATAAACTTAATTACTCTCTTCTTCTTGATATTCTCTTAATTCTATTTATTCTTCCTCTTCTATTATTAAATTTTCATTCCTACTAATACCATCTCTAATTTGTTGTATTCTTATTGATCTTCTCCCTTCTTGCATCTCTTCAAGATGTTCTAATCTTTGTTTTTCAATCCTACCACTCTTTATTACTTAGATAATTTGTCAAAAAATGTAGGGTTTCTAATAAATCCACATTATACATTATTTCTTTTATAAAACGTCCTCCTATAATTTGTCTTCCTTTTAATTTTAACTGGCCATATTTATTGCATTCAAAGACAACATGCTCTGGGGTATTCTGTACCTCACATATATCATTATTTGTTTTATTTATGTTTTGCCAATATGTCTTATATGATCCATGGCCGGTTAGTGTATTAAGCCTTTGAATGGTTGTATATAGTTTAATCGTAATCTTTCTCATATATAATTAAAAATACTGTTAACTCTTTTCCCTGCTACCATTTCTTCCCAGTCTTTCTGCCATTCCAATTTTAAATTATTTTTTATCTCCAAAATAGTATTACATCACTTGCCCATTATTTCATTCACCATATCTAACTAGCTTTTCTTCATCCAAAATTTTGCTCCTTTCAAATGTATCAGATAATCTACTGGCCATATCACAATTACCACCAGTAAACCCATTGTAGGTATTGTGCTTACAGCTCCTGTAAAATGCAGTAATACCTTCAGTGAGATCTTCCTTAGCAATCATTTAATTTCAACATCTTTCACTCTATTTGCCCATTTTGCTGCACCATATGTAATAATTGACCCAAAAAATGTATTATATGTTTTTTAATGTAAATTTATATTGAGGAATTAATCCTTAAAGAATTAATCCTTTTAAATGCATTACTCCGGTATATGGGTGATTTTTGATTAATTAGAGCCAACTGAAAAATTCAATGCCATGGCCGGGATTTGAACCACGGATCTACTGGTTTCCGTCCAGTCGCTCTGACCCTTGAGCTACCATGGTCAACGTGCCTACCTGACATTAAATTCTCCAATTGACTCATATTTCCCGGTGGACCACTTAAGGTTCTCATATTTGAGACAACTACTTGTGGCGACTTACTATTGTAAGTACTTAATTACCAGGATTTTTATCGTAGATTATTTTTAATGTAAATTTATATTGAGGAATTAATCCTTTTAAATACATTACTCCGGTATATGGGTGATTTTTGATTAATTAGAGCCAACTGAAAAATTCAATGCCATGGCCGGGATTTGAACCATGGATCTACTGGTTTCCGTCCAGTCGCTCTGACCCTTGAGCTACCATGGTCAACGTGCCTACCTGACATTAAATTCTCCAATTGACTCATTATATTTCCCGGTGGACCACTTACGGTTCTCATATTTGAGACTATTATATGTTATTGTTTTTAATGATATCTTAAAATATTTTTGTATTTTTCGTGCCAATTTCATAATACGAGGGGAGTTCAATAAGTAATGCAACACATGTTTTTTCTCGGCCAATTTTGGTTGGAAAAACTTGTCATTTCTTGTGGAACATTTTCAAACATTCCCGCTTAGTGTTGTTAAGTTTCACTGACTTCCGAAAGGTGACAGTGCTATAGAGAGCTTTTAAAATGGTGGCTGTAATGGAGGTGCGTTCCAAACAACGGAAAGTGATTGAGTTTCTTTAGGCGGAAAACCGGGCATCTCAGATATTCATAGGCACTTGCAGAATGTCTACGGTGATCCGGCAGTGGACAAAAGCACGGTGAGTTGGGCAAAGTGTGTGTCATCATCGCTGCAAGGTCAAGCAAAACTGTCTGATCTCCTGCGTGCACAGCTTCTTGAATACTGCATCGTTGGAGCATGCAAACAGACTCATTAGAGATGATCGCTGGATCTCAATCAAACACCTCAGTACTCAAATTGACGTCTATGTTGGTAGTGTTGTCACAATTGTTCATCAGTTGGGATATTCAAAGGTTGGTCCCACTGGGTTCCTCGATGTATAAACGAAGACCCTAAAGAGCAAAGGAGAACCATCTGTGCGGAATTGCTTGCTCGTCATGAGGCTGATGGTGACAGTTTTTTTTTTTTTTGTCAAACATTGTTACCGGCAATGAAACATGGGTTCATCACTTCGAACCCGAAACAAAACGGAAATCACTGGAGTGGTGCCACACCCACTCCCCTACTAAGAAAAAGTTTAAAGCCATACCCTCGGCCGTTAGTCATGGCTACAGTCTTCTGGAACGCTGAAGGGGTTATTCTGTTCGATGTCCTTCCCCATGGGCAAACGATCAACTCTGAAGTATATTGTGCTACTCTTCGAAAATTTCACCCAATTTATTCACCATCCGATATAACTTAACGTTGGAACAGACGTAAATTAAAAAAAAAAAAAAAAAAAAAAAAAAAAAAAAAAAAAAAACACCAGGCATTGTGCTGATCACCTATTCTGGTTCTCTTATCGGATCCAAAGTTTTGATTCCTCAGGCTCAACCTTAAAAGGGATAGAGGAAGAAGAATCTCCTAACACCACGGTAGTGGTACAACTAGAGAAGTTAAATTACAGAAGAAGAAGAAAACCAGTATGTTAAAATATGCAGATTTTAATTGTGCCTGCCTTGCATTTTTTAATGTGATCCAGGTACATTTATCCTGAGCTTCTTATACATTCTACTAATCAAAACCTCATTACTTTATCTTAATAAACTTATTCAATCCGTATCTGATTGTATGCTAGTATTTTTTATGTAAATAAAGAACACAGGCTACAAGCATGTTCAAGTTTTTTATGGACTTGTTGATGTCAACAGAACAGCTGCTAGTACTTTATTAACAGCACCGTGCTTTGCATCACCTTTTCTGTTTTGAAAGGAACCATTATTGAGTATAAGTAACACCACATTTGCAGAGCTTCAATTAGGTTCAACAGAAGCTAGAATATGCTGGTCACAGCCACAGATTGACATTTACTTATTTCACATTAAAACACACAACCTGATATTATGTGTTCAGACTTGCAGCTATCTTTGCTGCCACAGCACCAGAAATAAATAACCATGTTGTAACACTGACAGCACCTTTTATTCCAGTGGGCCAACTTAATACACTGTTTAATGGCCATAGCAAATAATCAGGAAGAATGATGACAGGCTCTGTGCGATACTGCCACATCACTACCAGCAGCACAACTGCCTGAAAAATATAAATATCCACATAAATTCTTTGATGACCTTATACTTCTAAATCATGCAATAATAAAATATTTAGGAATTAAACTATGTTCTAAAGTACACACACTCAGAAAACCTAGATGACAATGAACACAATCTAGAATGACACTGACGGATGTACAACATTTCTGACACATGTCAGTTATTTATTAAGTTTACGTATCACTTTGGGGTGTTATTAATTTATTCTTTTCACCTAACATTCCCCCCCCCCCCCCCAAACCAACCACATATTTTACAAGTTATGGTTTTTGCTATCTAATATTTGTGCCACATAATGAAACAGGCTGTGAAGACTGCTGGGTTTGCTTCCACCTTTTCTTACCCTAAATGTGTGAACTGCTATCTAAGTAATTTTTGTAATTTGTAATTTATTTTCTCATCTTTCCTTTTACATCAATTGAAAATACAAAATCAAGATTACAATTATAAAATCTATATTGGAAAATGCCATATATTTCTAAATCCTGAAAATCCTATCATGTTGCTTGCCATTGAATAATAATTTGGTCCCCATATACCTAAACCTAGGATTTTGTGTATTGGCAGCACTCTACTCCTTTTTACCCATTTTGCCATTTAACCTATCCTGATCTACATTTTTCTCTTAATAGTTCTTAGCCATCTCTCTTTAATTTTCCCTAAATAATTCCCTATATTTCTCCTGTTCTTTTCCCCTTTTACTAACAAAATTTTTCTAATTACTACTTCAACCCCCAAACTGTTCAATTTACGTAGCCAGGCCTGCTCTCTCCATATCTTTGTTTGACTACAAAATACAATGGAAGCCTGCAGTCTCTTCTCCACAATGGACATTTATCTATTATGTGTTTCAAATGGGAAGAGTTCTGGAGTCCAGCTAATCAGATGTGTTAGCACATTCGGCATTGCCAGCTTGTTACCCCCCATTCTTTTTATATTTCCCTCTCTCTCTCGCACACTCATAATGTGTAGGTCTGCTTGGCGCTTGATGTAAGGGTAACCAAATTAAATTTTCCAAACCTTTATAATGATGCAGCTGTCAAAATCAAAACTGGAAAAAGCATTTTCGCATATTATGGTTATTTTTAAATGCTATAATTATAATTATAGTTTATGAATGACCTGTTTTTCTAATCCAATGGAAATGGCAGTGGCTCATTCATATCGCTATCAATGTCACTTACGTCAAGAGACGATTTGTCACTGTCACCGTCTTCATCGTCTGAGTCTTGCAAATGTTTGATTATAGGTTCCAAAATCTCATCACATACTATTTCTTTCTTGAAGGCTTTCTGTATGTCTTACGCAGTAAGAGTGCAAGTTATTTTCTGTATAGTTGGAAATTCACCTTGGTCATAAACCTCTAACACAGTTCTACGTACAACGTCCTTGTCAAAGTCACTCAAATTTATAACCATCTTTGGAGGACCAACATGTTTTCTGGGCAACACAAACATTTGGGCACCACTGGGATCAGATTTTCTTGTCCCTCCACAAATGCGGGACACACTTGCTTTACCTACACCACATGCTTCAGCAGTAACCCATTGATCATTTTTGAAATCGAGATGATTTCTATATTCCTTATTGCCAAATTTTTCGATGAATGTGTAGACCTTAAAAATAATACTTCGAGCCTGACTTTGCAATACCTGCCTCTTTGACTTGCCAGTATATTCACTGCAAGAAGTCATTCCACTATTTAACTCTTACTCTACTGTTGTCTAAAGAATAATATTGAACTGAACAGTTCAAGAAGTTGTGAAGAATAATACTGAAATAATATAACAGAACTGAATAATATTGATTTGAAGTCTCCAGAGTAAATAAACACTGCTTATCCAACATTCATTCATAAATATAAGCATACAACATTCTGCGGGCTAACAGTAAATGAAGTTACGTAGAAAATGAAGCTAGCTACAGTGAAGCAATAAATATTACACAAAAATATTTGCCACTAAGGCTTCACTTATCTTAAGAAATTGGTGTTGATACTTTAGTGGCAAATATTTTTATTTGTGTAATAAGAAAGTGAAGAGTTCGCTATTTCTTGAATTTAACACCTTGGCTTATTCAAACTAATTCTTTTATCACGTCATATCAATAGTATAAACTTCAGTTCTGAGTAATTACTAAAGTACTCTGTTCTGGTATTACAATATGATGTACATACAAACCAAAATAATGAAAATGCTTTACCTAATGAGGCGAGAATAAATCTATTGAATATTAATTTGTTTTATATTATAATAAACTATTTGAACTGATACACTTTTACATGATTTTTAAAAGGAAGAACAATTGATTAATACTGCTTTTAACTTTCTAGAGTAAATAGGGATTATGAACCATTCACAGACCAGACACATTCTGCCAGGATAGGAGGTAGCATACTGTTCCCTCTCGCTTGAATTTAACAAACACCTTTGCTTATTCAAAGTAATTCTTTTATCAAGTCAAACGTTTACATTTCAGTCGTGAGTAATTACAAATATACGTACATGTATACATGTCAACCAATAATGCTATTCATTACAGTGTTTACGTTGCAATGCATTGTTCTAATATAATAGTGCTTTATTTATTTATTGGTAATTTACATCCTCCATTAAGTCACATCGGACGATGAATGAAATGGGTGAAATGATACTCAAATGAGCCCAGGGTCCATAGAGTTTAGTTACCTGACATTCATCTTCAAGGATAAAGGAAAATGCCGGAAAAAAACCTTATCCAGGCAACTCACCCTAACCAAGATTTGAACTCAGGACCTCTTGAATATGAGGCAGACACACTACCATCTACGCTACCGAGGTGGGCTTATTTGTATTAGGAAAACTATTTGAGCTAAAAATATGGGGTTCTGACGGTTATGTTAGATACATTACTTTCTACCTTTCACATGGATCAGTTGTGCCAATATCAAGTTTTGTTTTAGCGCGAATAGTATTTAATAGAGATTGATCAGACTGGAGCTCGTCACACCACTTAGGGGGAGTGCAATATGACAACACCAAACACACATAACACCGAAGGACTCCGACTGATTGCTCACCTAGCAGCGCTCAAGGACAAACATCATCCCATCTGAAACCGATAATAGCTCCCTATCTTGACCTATAACTTTCAAGTTTCTCATCCTGTTCTTGTCCAAGCAAAAGCTTCTCGCTCTGACTTATTACATATGTCTATATATCCATCCCTACCCCATGTTGTTTTTATTTCTCTATATAATCTAAGTAAGCTTTTGTTACTTGTACTGGTAAAAATATCTTGTCTATCAATATCTTCTAATCTTAACTTCTTTCCAGAAGCCTCTATACCCATCCAAGAATGACCCATACCTATCTGTTTCAACAGATTTTTATTCATTTCATTCATTTTATCAATGATTGATTTTCATGATGATTGATGATCATTGACTGAATAATTTTCATTCATTTTATGTGCCCAAGACTCTTCCCAGTTACTTATTCTTTGAAAATGAAAACATTCTTTAATTATACTGCTATCTTCCAAGTTGGCGATTCTGTATGAATATTTCATTGCCCTTGACAGGATTTTAAGTTTAGTAGAATGCCTGCCCAGTTCCAATTGTGCTGCCCCATTAGGTGAAGCTATTGGTAATCCCAAGGTATATTTACAAAAAGATTTATGCACTCTATCAGTCTTTCTCCAAGCCTCATCTACTCCCCATACCTATGATCCATGAAACATTCTATTTTCTAATACTGCCGTATAAATCCTCTCCAACCATTTGACATTTATATCTGACAGTTTACTGTAGCATGATCTTATGACTCTCATGGCCATTTCACCTTTTGTTCTTTCCCACTACCATCTGAACTCAATCTTGTGCCAAAATAATTAAATCGCCTTACCACTTCTATTTCTCTTTTATTAACCTCTCACTTCTCATCCTTATGCAACCTGTATCCTTTTTTGAAGACCATAATCTTGGTTTTGTTTTCATTCACTTTCAAACCCCATTTATTGCAATAAGAATTGGCTGCCTCGATTGCTCTTCTCAGCCCTCCACTTGATATGGACCCAACTACTAGGTCGTCTGCAAACAGTTACCCTGGGATTTCTTTATTATTAATAACTGGTGAATGTACCCTACAACTTGATATCTCCTCTAAAATACAATACTGGACTAAGTTTACATCCCTGCCTTACTCCTATCTTACTCGGTAGAGATTTAGTTATTTTGCTACCTGGTAGTTTTATACACAACTTGTTCTCCTGATATATCTTCTTAATTACTTCTAAAAATGCATGACTTATCACCTTACTGCTTAATTTTATCCACAATGCTTCTCTGTTAATAGAATCAAATGCCTTCTCTAGATCAATAAACATCACCCATCCCCTTTTATTGCTAAGATATTTATCTACAATTGTTCTAATAATAAAGCGGTTCTCCAATGTTCTCCGACCTGTCTAAAATCTGCTTGGAACTCCGATAATTTATTCTACTTCTCAACCCAATTTTGCAACCTATTTACTAGAATTCCAGTAAAGATCTTACCTTGAATGGACAGTACGAGTGACATCACTGGTGATGTATCTTCTCTTACCCTCGTCAGCACTGGCAATTCTACTTTATGGCAGGTGACGTATGCTTCATTTCTGTGGTTTGACCATGTGCCAGGTGGACATTCCTATCGTCTTTTGCCCTCAAAATATAATTGCCCTCCCATGCAACGTAGTGCTGACGTGATTCCAGTTTTACACCATCACTACACAAATCAACACCTTTTAAATAAGCTTGTTTTCCTGCCACTCTTGCTTTCTTCATTTCCAATAAAGCTAAAGATTTCAATTCATGCTGTTTCTTGCCCAAGTCTTGCTCAATAAATATTTTACTGCCCTTTAACTGCTTACTGTTCCTCAGCACCTCCCATTTGAATCTCATTGATGCTGTATTCACTATTATTGGTCTTGGTTTTGGTCCAAATCTTCCTTTCTAAAACAATTAACTATCTCCCATCCTGCCATATTTAGTTCCAGTTTCTGTTGAAATAGATCTTCTACATTCTGCCATACTCGTTGGTCTCTTCTCCCTTCTAATCCACATATTATTATGTTTAGTGTCTGATTCTCGTCTAAATTTTCCAATCAAGTTCATCTGTCTTTACATTCCATTATTTCTTTCTTTACTTTGTCTTCAAATTTCTCTAATGCTGTTATCATCCCATTTAACTGTTTGCCAATCTTCTTGTTAATTCTGTTTTCCATCTCCTTCACTTCTTTTTATATCCCTTTTCCTTGTAAATTGGCAAACCATATTTGTCCACCATTTCCTAGGAATTTCCTTTTCTTCCATTATGACTTTATTCTTCTTATATTATTTATTATATTATTATATTATATTATTATATTATTAATTATATTATTTATTTATTATTTATATTATTTTTATTCTTCCATAATGACTATCATTATTTTCCTCCTAGTTTCATCAAATGCACAAACCTTCCAAAATGCTCCTGGTATACCATCAATACCACTAGCTTTGTTAGCTTTTAACCCCCTTATTTGCTCACAAAATTCAACATCTGAAGTAATAATATCTGGAATAATCCTCTGGTGTCATGCAACAGGCTGGGAATCAATATTCAAAATCCAAAAGAAAATCCACATAATAACACACACAGTCCCAAAAAATCTTGTAGACCACTATTCAAAAATCTGGAAATATTAACCTTTGCATCACAATATATACTGGAGCTTTGCAAATACATACATTTAAATGTCAACAACCTATATAGTACACAAAAACAACACGGCTATCAGACCAGAACCAAAGGCAACTTAATGCCACTAGAACATAGATTAACATTTGAAAAATGCCAACTATATGCAGGAATAAAAATGTATAATAAATTAACCACCAAAATAAGACAAACAAAAGATATGAAACCATTTAATAAAGCCATCAAAGACATGCTGGTAAAAAAGTCATATTACTCAGAAGACAATTTAAAAACATTGTTTTTCTTTTCATTTTGTAAAGGCATTTTTGCCTATACATACATTATCAATTATTGTAAATAATATTTGTTATCTTATATTTCATTTGATGTGTCACCTGTTTACAGAGCTTTTGCTCATTTTGTAAATGTATTATTATGATTATGATGGTGATGATGATTATTATTATATAATTCATTAACTATTTGCCTCCCAACAAACTTCTTTCCACTCTGATAATGATGGTGATGATGATGATGATGATGATTATTATTATTATTATTATTATTATTATTATTATTATTATTATTATTATTATTATATAATTCATTAACTATTTGCCTCCTAACAAACTTCTTTCCACTCTGATATAATTATCTTGTCCTTGCAGTGATTCGAAGTATGCACACCACTGATCTGCACCTATATCCTTTGTCTCTTCCCGCATCTTTATACAGCCCTCTTACTATTGACCAAATTTTCTTAGTATCATGTATTCTTGCTGCTTCATTTAGTATTCTGCCTATTTTCTCATCCCATTCCTGTTTTGTTCCATTACACACCTGTATGCCCATCTCAGGGTCAGAAAATTTTCCCTTTCCTCTTTTTTCCTTGTTGCCAGTTCTTTAATTTCCGTGTTACTCTTGCCATGACCACCTGGCAATCCTTGCCAAACCACTGCTTACTGATACCGTTAGAACCCCTATTTTCATACTGCTCCCTACCCTTTTAACAATATATTACAGTGCTTCTAAGGCTTGCTCTATTTTATTCTCAGTTAAACTTTGTACCCTCACTTGTAAAATTTTAGTACTCTCTGAATTCAGTTCATTAACAAATATTTTATGCATCTTTTCTTTCCACTTCTACAATTTCATCACTCTGAGACATCCTCCATCAAGCTTCTTAAAAGATTCATAACTTCAAAATCTAGGATTTTTCAATTCCTACAGAATACTTAAAATATCTACCATGCTTTGTCCATGTTTATTAGCAAATGTGAATTCCCCTTCTTTGTCACCCACTTTCAGGCCATTAAAGATCGTAAGATCATTCTCCTCACAGAAATCTAAAAGTTTCCTCCCTTCATTATTGTCACCTTGTCTTTACCATGTCTGTTCTCTATTTAAAGTTCCTCCTTACCTTCATCACTTGGATTAATCCCCTTAACCTATGTTCCCCACTCTTGCATTTAAATTACCTACAGTTATTATTTCAACTTTCCCATACCTATTTTCCAACACTACTAAACCCCAACTTAGTTTCCTAAACACATTTGAATCATAGAAATCTGATACAGTAGATGGGTTATACACTGTACTGATACAGTTTCCCCATTTTGATACATGCCCCCTATGGAGATCCATAACATTGATCTGTTCGATAGTTCTTTTTCTTCTTTCACCTTAAGACATTTATCTTTCTTTATAAAACAGCCTAAACCTCCTGAAGCTATGCCTTTATTTTGGTTCCTCATCCCACTTACTCTATAAAAGACAAATCCTGGAATTATTACACTAGTTTTATTCTCTACCCAGGTTTCCACTACCATTAACAAATCACAAGTTTTTAGCACATTATAGATTTCCCCACTGCAGACTTTCATCAAAGCCCTTCCGCATTCCAACCCCCAATGGAAATTCCTATACTTCATCTTTCCTTTTAAACCTCCACCTTTCCAAGTTTATCTACTCCTGGTGTGTACAAGGTCTTACACTTCCAGAATGCTTCCTGAGGGCGTTGACACCACTTGTATGTCGCCTAAATTCTGCTCAACCTCTGCCATTCTCAAACTACTTGAAGCAGTCTGAGTGTCCCCATCATCTGTTCTCCTTGCGTGTCTAGTTGCTCCACTGTCTGTCTGTGTTTAGTTCCATTCCCCCAATGATTAACAAAGCCCATATCACAAAGATGTACCATACACTTATTAAACATATTTCACAAGATCCCTGCTCATTCTTCTGTCTCTTAGTTCTAAATGCATTCTGGCAAGCAACAGTGCTGTTTAGTTAGTATGAGATCATTTACCTTGCAGAAAGCACTTGAACTCAGTTTCAATACGTCCGCCTCAGTAGAGTAGATAGTAGCATTAAATTTCATTTATCATAACAACACTGTTTCCAACACTTCCAAGAAAGGAATTGAGATAGTAGCATGTCTGCCTCACATTCAAGAGGTCCCGAGTTCGAATCTCAGTCAGAGTTACCTGGATAAGGTTTTTTCCAGGGTTTCCCCTTATCCTGAAAGATGAATGTAAGGTAACTCTAAACTCCATGGACCCCGGACTCATTCGAGCATCATTTCACCCATTCCATTCATCATCTGATGGAAATAAAAAAAAAAGTTTACTGAACTAGAATTAAACATTCTACCACTTTGACTGCAAAAAAAATTTTTGTTCTATATTTTTATATTTTATATTTATTTTTTATATTACTAACACTAGTAATAATTTAACAAGGGTTAAAATTAAAAACAGAGACAGAGGGAGAGGGAGAGAGAGAGAGAGAGAGAGAGAGAGAGAGAGAGAGAGAGAGAGAGAGAGAGAGAGAGAGAGAGAGAGAGAGAGAGAGAGAGAGAGAGAGAGAGAGAGAGAGAGAGTGGTGGCACAGTTTAAAATTGAAAGTTATGAAGATGTTAGAATATACTTTCACATAATTCTTTCATTAACAAGTACCAGCTGAAAGGATCAATGATTTAGTAGTTGAAACAAAGTTATAAATGGAGTAGAAACTGAGGAACATCAAATAGCTAAGGATTATCTGGTATACAGAATGTTGTACAAACAGGTCTGGGATTATCTCTCTCTCTCTCTCTCTCTCTCTCTCTCTCTCTCTCTTTTGGTAAATTTACGTCCTCCAACGTTAAGTCATATCTGACGATGAATGGAATGGGTGAAATGATGCTCAAATGAGCCCAGGGTCCGTGGAGCTTAGAGTTACCCAACATTCGTCTTTTAGGATAAGGGAAAACCCTGGAAAAAACCTTATCCAGGTAACTCACTCTCACCGAGATTCGAACTCGGAACCTCTTGAACGTGAGGCAGACATGCTACCATCTACGCTACCGAGGCGGGCAGATATTGGTACTGATTAATAAATTTTTGTAGCTGGTTTTTACATCCTCTACTTTTTAATTTTTGAGGGACAAATTTTGGAAAAAGTTGCTTCCATTTTCAATCTCAAAGGTTGCATTTCTTTAATAAATTGTCGATGGTGGCATTTTGAAATCTATTAGTCAGTCTTTGTGTTTCCATATATTAAGATGTTCTCTTGCGTTGTGAGTTTGTTGTGGCCTATCACAGTTTTCAATAATTTTGGATTGGGGTCTAATTTATGGTTTTCATTCCAAAAGTGAATCCAAAAGTGAATGCTGACTGGTTTTTTCCATTTAAATTTGATTATTTTAAAATGTTCTTTGGTTGTGGTTTTTAGGTTTCTTTTGGTTTGCTCAGTTTTCATAATTCTTACAGTTTATTTGGTATACTCCGGGTCTACTAATTGGTGGAATTTCATCCTTTGTTTTTGAATTTAACACCTGTCAGCGCTCCAGACTATTTCTTGTGAAGCTATCTTAACCCAAGAGCGGGCGTGATGGGGTATAAAGTACCCCAATCTTACATTTTTCATGTGGCAACATTGCTAAAGATACCAGCAATCTGTTACACTTGCTAATGTACATTTATCTTTTGAGCCTGTGTTGATACAGTCACATCCTATTTTGCAAGTGTGAAGGATTATTTATTGTCTTGTTTGTTCAGCATTGCCAAGCTGGGGTATAAAGTTCCCCACATGCCTGTCTACATAAGTAATCTCATTTTACTGACTTGCTGTCATAATTACGAACATGTGAGTGTGTGCGTGTGATAATATTAGTAGCTATTATACTAAAAATGCTTTTTCACATAGGAAAATAACTCAGAGGAAATATAAAAATTATTTGTGGTTGGTTTATTGACACTCGTCACTTACTTTTTCATATATTTATGAGAGACTAGTTTCAAAGGCCCTGGCCTCCATTTTCAATCTCTTCCCAACTCAGTTATATATGAAAAAGTAAGTGACGAGTGTCAATAAACCAACCACAAATAATTTTTATATTAATTTTGACGTCACTGTTACTAAATTCCTCCAAACACACATCCAGAGGAAATGTTGAAGATATTCAATAAACTGCCAGAAGATGACCTAATAGACAGCAGGAAAGCAAGCGAAAAAGTAGTAATTAAATAAAGTGATCACAACACTGATTCTGAACTAAGTGATGTAGAGGAGTCTCTGTCTCTTAGTTCTGAAAACGGTTTTTCTGTGAAAGACAGCTATTTCAAAATGAGACGAGTGGATTTTTTTGTAGGGTAGTAAAATGAAGAGGTGAAGCATAGTAAAACACTTTCCTGGGCCGTAAAGTTAAACAAGAATTCCTAGAGATGGAGTCTCTCTCACCTTTTCATGTCATTGTCAATTTTCACATAAATATATTAAAAATGTTACATATGCTGCTACTTTCCACCAGTGACCATTACTGAGTTTTTTTATATCAGTTTGCATGCTTTAATGTCAGTAAACTATTATTCATGCATTCCGTTTATACGACAGTGTAACAATTTTGTTCAGATTGCATTCAAATGCAATGTGCATGGAAACAGTTCACAACACTGGTTGCAAAATTTAACATGTTAGTAAAGGAAATAGGTCTGAAATATAAGTATCTTTACATTTTAAAGTGTATCAATATGATTAAATATTGAAAAATGAATGTGAGGTTACAGAGTACCCTGTGCGGCTGCTCTTGTTAAGAAAGTTAGCACACCTCTCTTGGGTTAAACACAAAGTGTTTGAGAGCAGACCAGCAAACATTGCGGATTGATGATGATGATGATGACGACGTTCATTATTATTTATATATAAGGGCGCTCAACTACTTTGCCATCAGTGTCCTTTCTAAAACTAAATCATGGCTATTGCCAGAGATAAATTTAACTACAAAAATCAAAATAAAATGGCAAATAAAATAAATATGCACAATTAGAAAAAAAAAAACAATGAAAAACATTAAACAACAATTAATAAAATACCAAAAGGCATAAAAAAACATTTTCTTTATTAAATTCTATAATTTAGCATGAAAAAACAAACTACCTGTCCAATGGTGGTCGAATCAATTTTCCCCTTTTTAGGGGGGTTGGGCTAGCATTTACAGCAGGTTTATCCTGCCTTTCGTTCACTGTCATTTTAGCAGTGAGGGCAGGATCTTCCTGCTCTATATCCTCTATGGAGGAACCTCAAATCAACTGAGCCCACCTCGGTAGCGTAGATGGCAGCATATCTGCCTCACATTCAAGAGGTCCCGAGTTCGAATCTTGGTAAGGGTGAGTTACCTGGATAAGGTTTTTTCCAGGGTTTTCCCTTATCCTTAAGACGAATGTCGGGTAACTCTAAGCTCTACGGACCCTGGGCCCATTTGAGCATCATTTCACCCTGTCCATTCATCATCCGATATGACTTAATGTTGGAGGACGTAAATTAAAAAAAAAAAAAAGTAATAAACTGTTATCGACAAAGAAGATAGTCACCAATCTGAGTCCTCTCACCAATGATTCCTCAGAAGATGATCTAGGAGGAGATGGTTGTGGTCTTTTATGCTGGTTTATTTTCTTGGTACTAGTCTTATTACTCTCCCTGAGGAAGTTGGTTCTTTCATATGTGGTCTTGAACTTTCTGGGCGATGCATTTATATCACGTAAGTCACCTGCCCCTATGTATTTTTTAATTATGCAACGTGCTAAGTGATGTGACTTATGCCTTATTTGAATGCCTTCTAATGGATGATTTGCAGAACAGTTAAAGAGGAGGGGTAATTAACTCAGTGCACAAGTGTTGTATGGGACAGAAAGCAATCACTATGTATGTCGATTCCAAAAACATCATACCCAGACTCAGAGAGCCGCAGTAGCAATTTCAGATGAGTTTGCAAACTTTTATTCATTAAGGTACATTCACTCAAAGCTTTAAACATGCCCCTGAAGGAATAACCTACACATGCATCAGTTGACAATAACATTGGAACACACAATGGCTGATCTACATATTGAGACCAATTGGATTTTTATCTTCAACCAACATGTATTTTCGTTGTACAGCCAAGTCGAAAAATGCTAAGAATTGTTTTAGCTTATTTCACAATTTATGGCAGTTTTTAGCTCATAGAGTAATTGTAATGGTAGATGCAGTTTTTTTTTATTTGTGTTAAAACTAAATTGAGCTCAAAATACTGTATGAAGCTGTAAAAAGCATATAAAGATGAGGTGGGGCCTAAGGTCTGCGGTTACTTATTCGTATAGGAAGCTTCACTCGCAAGGTACCGTTGACTATATGGTACCGATGACAGGCTATTTCACCACTGACACTGCAAGTTGGGTTCAAATCCTTTGTGTTAGGCTCAAAAATTTTACTAGCCTTTGTTTTCCCACATGAGGCCCATAATTTGATATTATGATAAAATAACATTTTTCATAACATTATAAGTGTTTACAAAATACAATAATCACCATGTTTTTCCACTAGCAGATATAAATTTATAGTTTATAATAGATATTTTATGGTCGGCATTGTGCTTGACCCATTCAACCAGGTTTCAAACATTTCAAAAATGCAAAGTGAACATACAATTTAAGCATGAAACAAAAACTATTAGATTTAATGTCAACATGCTCCTAAAAATGAAAGCTAACTATGTAACATGGTTCAACATCAAATACGGTACAGATTATAAGGGTCACACAGTTAAACATGATCCCTAATTAAAGATAAAGATAGCCTGTATTTTCCAGTAGAAGGGCAAGGGCCTCTCCTACCTGCCTAGAAGCTGAGCTCGGCACTTATATGGTGAGCTAATCCCAGTAGATCCTTAATTATCAGATTGTAATTCTTGTGTCTTTGGCTCACAAGAGAACCAATAGCAAAAATAAATAAATTAATAATTAAAATACCGATAATAAAGACTAGCAGGGGAAAAAAAAAACCAAAGCAGTGTGGCATTATTTCGAACCTAGCTTTTGCACTATCATATATCAGCAGCTAAACATCTCAGCCAGCTGTCACATGTTCTATGTCGCTCTTTGGGAAAGCAATAGTTTATTACCTTACTAGTACTATATGAATGAAAATATATCATTTAAGCTTTCCGCAGCTTCCTGGTCCTCATTCAGGACTGTAAGTATTAATGCTGGCTGCTTAGATTGCCGAACAGAAGGGCACAGCTGCAATAACGGCTTTTGTGCTAAAAACATTAGAAACCGTGGGTTGCATAGATCAGAATAAATAGCGGCAGCTGACTCATCTGATATATTACTGGTTCACATGTAGATGCTTTAGGCAATGATTTGGCTAAAAACTTTTTTCTTAGGAATCGACTGGGTAGGCGTGCTCACCATTGTTCATGCTGGTGTCTGTTGCTTTGGCTGTGATCTTGGTGTAATATTTCTTTCAGTAATAACTGTCCCATTTAACTTGCTACTTTGTGTTGTAATTTCAAGTCTAGCTACGCTACCGAGGCGGACATGTTTACCTCTAAAATTGACAAATGTTGCAGGTGAAGTACATGCATCATCAAGCTTGACTTCTCCAGAGTCAATGCACGTAGCAACCCCATTACAAGAATCACTCGTGTGGCCACAATGCTGGCATTTGTAGCACCTCAATGGATTATGTATATACAGCCTCACGTCAATAGCTTCATATCCTGCCTTGATTCTTTGCGGTGGACTCGATATACATTGTTCACATTTTGTTCCACCAAGTTTTCTTGAATCTCCTCATTGAACATACTGTCCAATGTGCTGGTGTTTACTACACCATGTGACGAGTTCAGGATTCTATGCATTTCAACATGCACCAGACAACTCGCAAGCACACTGGCTTTCATAATTTTTGCAGCCTGTGTCGGAAAACAGCTTCAACCAGGAACATGCTATTGCAAGATCGAATACATGACTTCCACTGTTCTTAATACTTTTGTTTATTATTTTACTTCCAGCCTTAACGACAATGTCCTCCACCATTGCAAATGTTTCCAATGGTGTGCTCACATTCTGGGCACCACACTGGCTTAGGTGAGAGTTCTGGCCTGGACGTTGCTCACCTCAGGATCTTTGTTGTATTAAGTAGTAAATGTTATATTCTTGATCTTCATAATGGTACACCTAGCACTGCCTATTGAGCTTATGTATAAACTTTATGCATCCTTCTTTTATTCAATTCTGTTTATGGCATCTTGTTCCTGTGTTATAGTGTGTCTGTGCTAATGTTAAATAAAATAAAGCTAAGTAAAATCACTAATGGCCTAGTTTATTAAAATATCCACCACTCCAACATGGTAGCAAAGCGTGGTTATAAAGGCTGAGTGGTTTGGTTGTGTAAATAAGTCAAAAAAATTATTATTTGAAGCAAAAGGTTAGAAACAGTGATGTATTTAACATTTGAAAGTAATGAGTCGGTAATTCAAACACAAACATCACTCAAAATATCCTTACTTGGACATATTTCGGACAACAGTTTGTCCCTATCGTCAGCAGTTATCTGACTGGTTGGATCTGTGGTTTCCTGAAGCAAACTTTAAATTTCGAATTCCCGCCTGAAAACTCTCTTTGGAAGTTCATCTCACAGTCAACAGATGCCACCACAGACAACCAGCTCACTTCAGGAAACCACGGATCCAAACAGTCGGATAACTACTGACGATCGGGACAAACCGTTCTCTGAAACATGTCCAAGTAAGGATATTTTGAGTGATGTTTGAGTTTGAATTACCGACTCATTACTTTCAAAAGTCAAAAAAAGTTTAACAAAGTAATATTAAGAAGAGGCCACGCGGAAAGTAAGTCACGCCTGGTGTATATTACAGATTGAAAAATACAGCAAAAAGGACGTTATCTTCAAAATGGCTAAACAAGTAAAGGATTGAAGACATAATGATGCCCATTTTTGATGGTGTAAACTATTCAGGCTGGAAATTAAGGTAAGTGACTTTATTAGAATACAAAGAATGTAACAAGCACGCCATTTACATGATACCTGTTAAATATGCTGATAAAGAGGTGGATTGGAAGAAAATGGATGTAAAGGCAAGAACTATAATAATGAGCACAATTTCTGACAAACAATTGGAATATATTTGCGAATGTACAAAAGCTTATGAAATGATGAGAAAATTCGACAAGATGTATTTAACCCAGTCTACTGTTATGCAAATTATTTGTAGAGGAAAAATTGAAGTGATTAAATTAAACAACTAAAATACAATATAAGATTTTTTTGTTGATTTTGAGAAAACTACGAATGACTTCAAATCGGCTGGTGGGAATATTGATGAACGCAAAAAGATGATATACTTGCTTAGAGCTTTACCTCCAGGTTACAGTTATATTGGAGATTTTATAGATGTAAAATCTAAAATAAAAGACAAAAATATGAGTACCAGTAACATAGACAAGAAAACTGATATGAGTATGTTTGCAACAAAAACCAAAGCAAGATGTTTCACCTGAGGAAAGACCGGCCACCTCAAGAAGGACTGTTGGCACGATCAGAAAATGGCCAAAGACAACAAAGCTACCAAGGAAGATCTCCGCCAAAATTTGCAAATCTGTGGGAAGGCCACTATGTGTGTTTCAAAATAGCTCATGTATAGGTCTGCTAAGATAGGTGAAAGTGGGCTCTCCATAGCTAATCCTTTTGATTGTCTGTAGAATTTTTGGTTAAACATGAAGTAATTATTCCTTGTGCATAAATCTGTAAGATTGATAATGTCATCTATTTCCGTGATGAAAAGAAAGGAAAAACTCAAGATAATATAAAAAAATACCACTCTCACACCACTTAAAAACACAAACTGGCAATATAGAAAATTCACCTACCATCCATGGGCTTTTAGAAAATTTGAACGAATCTTCAAAACACTAAACTTAAAACTAGCACCCCAAAACAAATTCAGTCTGAAGAACCTGCTAAATAAATCACTAACAAATTCAATCCCCAACACTTTGAAATCGGGAATTTATCAGATAAACTGTGAAACCTGTGATAAAAGCTACATAGGAGAAACTAAGAGAAACTTATTAATTTTTAGATGAGTCGTATTTATTACACATCTGCTTCACTTTCGTACCTATTTTGAGGACATGTTTCGCAAATCATCATTTGCATCTACGGCTCTTATGCGATGATTTGCGAAACATGTCCTCAAAATAGGTGCGAAAGTGAAGCAGATGTGTAATAAATACGACTCATCTAAAAATTAATAATTTTTCGCTTCACTGTGGTGTTCCAATACAGTTAAATCTCGATATATTAAAGTGACGTCAAGTCAAGAGGAACACGCGAAAGTTAGATCCAGCCATTTTTAAAAACCGGACAACATGGAGGTAAGAACGTTCACATTTGAAAGTTTCAACGAACATTTCGGCAACAAGAAAGAAATAAAACAATATTTGAAACTAAAGACAAAAAGAAGGTTAATATCAGCGGACATAAAATTTATCAACAATTGCCAAAAACAAAACATTTCTCCGAAATTTGTAAAAAAATAATAAAATTTAACAGTAGAGAACAATTAGCTGCTGAAAAAGCCGTGTTAAAATCCGAAAAAGCAAATCACTACAGAAAACTAATAAAGAGTCGCATAAGAGCTGTAGATGCAAACGGTGATTTGCGAAACATGTCCTCAAAATAGGTACGAAAGTGAAGCAGATGTGTAATAAATACGACTCATCTAAAAATTAATAATTTTTCGCTTCACTGTGGTGTTCCAATTCAGTTAAATCTCGATATAAGAGAAACTTGTTAACCAGGCAAAAAGAACACCAGAGGAACATAAAGTTGAAACAAACAGAAAAATCTGCAGTGTCACACCAATTTTGGACAGAAAACCACAACATTGGCCATAGCATAAAACTGTTAAAATCTTTAAGTACACCCACAGAATTGGATATTTGGGAAAAAATATACATAACCAAAAACCGTGATAAAGTTATAAATTTTAAAACCTGGCATTAAATGAAGTATTAAAACTTAGTGCCCCTAACACCAGATGGCAGAGGGATTGGAGCACCGCAGTAGTGGAGGAAGAAGAATGTTCATTTAGTCACCAAACAGCTGAGGATAAGATCGAATGATCTTGAAAACGTTTCAATTATACAACAACAAGTAAGTGAAGTTTGAGTGTAAACATAGTGACTCATAAGTCATACTCAAAAAACCATTTCACTCATTTCATTCACCATCCAATATGACATGACTGAGGATGTAAATTACAAAAATTGTTTATAAAGCTAGATTAGTTGTACGAGGATTCCAGCAAAAGGAATATCTTGAAAATGTTTATTCATCATTAGAAAAAATCCAAACATTGAAAATTTAATTATCATACAGTTGTAAAAATAATTGTTCATAGAACAAATGGATGTCGAGACAGCATTTTTAAATGGTTGTGTAAAGTCAAAAGTGTTTAAAAATCAACCAAAAGGTTATGAAACTGGAAATAATAAAGTTTACTAATTGCAAAAAGCTCGCTATGGTCTCAGAGAAAGCCCTGGAGTATGGTATGATTGTTTCAGCAAATTTATAGAGAAACTGAATTTTGTTCAAACTATGATTACTGTTTATGTGTAAATGTTGAAAGCAAAGATCCAATATATATATATATACTAATATTTGTTGATGATCTTTCAATATGTTGTAAAGATAAAGATAAAATAAAAAAGGTAAAAACAAGCTTAATGGAAAGATTTGCAATGAAAGATTTAGGAAAGATTAAAAGTTATATTGGAATAGATATTGATTATAGTGATGATAGAAATAAAATGACCTTATGTCAAACAAAATATATTGAATCTTTGGCTATAGAATATAATCTGCAAAATACGAAGTTATATGATATTCCAATAGAAACAAACTTAAAATTAGAACAAGCTAGGGAAGTAGATGAAAGTATAAAGTATAGAAATATAATAGGTGAATTATTGTATATTAGTATATACACTAGGCCAGATGTAGTGTACCGTGTTAACTATACTGGTCGCCAAACTAGAATGTGATTGACAGTTAGTAACCACATGGAATAACGGTCTAAATAAATGGGAGAGGATGAGTATGTCATAACGGTTGTCATAGTAACAATTAAAATGACCAATTAGAGTTGAGACGTTTCCATGACAATGTTAGATGCTAAACCTTGGTTGCCAATATTCTAACACGTGCTTAGCATGTCTTGCGGGCGACCGGGGCAGGCGAGTTACGCAAACACTGCAGTAATCATAATACCTTGGTGTTTGTTTCTCTTCTCATAACGCTGCATAAACAGAATACGCTCATGTATGCAACAGTTAGAGATCCTGTACTGGCAAGTTACTTTGCATTTTATTTGTGGCAATTTGCTTTGGTTTACGTGTGTCTGAGTCCATGTATCTCTGCGTGTGTTGTGATCATTTGCAATTGTGTTTAATGAATGTTTAATTATGTCAAAATATAGTGAAAAACGAAAACCTGAACATGCTCGGGAACCAAATAAAACTATATTTGGTAAAGGTTTTCTAATTAAAGGACAGACACAGGAAATAATATGCTCTGTGAGAGAATACTTCGATGAGGAGAAATTGAAAGGGGAGTCTAGTATTCCATTATCTAAGGTGCTTGATGGGACTTCACGTGCGTAGGTATCAGTAAGGGCATTAAGGTTAAGATTGGGAAAGAAAAGTATTTTAAAGAAGAAAGTTAGACATTAGGGTATAATTTAGAAACTCCCGGGAAAAATTATATAAGTGGCATTTTCCCACTTCAATAAGCATAAATGTTGTTACGATGACTTTACATTGATGTGTTCTTGCATGTTCTAGCATTTGCATGTAGATCCACGACTTTTCTATTGTCTTTGTGTATAGTATTATAAATAATTAATAATATAATAACAATAACAATAAGATACCCATTACAGTCACAACTGAATCACCTTTGCACGCGTAATGCTATCGCGCTCTCCACGTGGCAGCAATAAGCGGCAATGTCGCCTCTATCTCCGTACGAAATGTCAATCACTTTCTAGATTGCCGACCAGTATACTTAAGTTGATTTCAAAGTTGTTATGACCGAACACATTACAAATATGCAAAGAGAATAAAATATTTGTACAAAGCTAAGGATTTAAAGTTGACGTACTATGATAATGTAAACACTGAAACATTAGATTGTATGGTAGACTCTGATTATGCAAGAGATAATGTAGATAGAAAATCTACAACAGATTTTGTAATTAAATTATTTGGAAACTTAATTTTTTGGAAAACCAATAAACAAAGTACAGTAACTAAATGTTCACTTTTGCAGAATACACTGCAATGTCAGAAGCAATGATAGAAGTACTTTTCATTAGAAACATGTTAAATGAATCATTCAATGTAAAGTTTGATAAACCAATAAAATGGTATGAAGATAATTCAGGTGCAATTGCAAAATATGGTAACTTTACAAAGAATTCAAAGCACATCAAAGTGCAGTACCATTATATAAATGAAAACTATGAAAAGGGTATAAATGATATTGTAAAAATTGATTCAAAATATAACTTATGGGACATGTTAACTAAAAGTTTAAGACCAATTTTTTGAAAAATAGATTAGGGTTAAGATTAATTTAGTATACAGGATAAGTTTATTGAGAGTATTGTCTATGTAAAAGATCTAGATTATAAATTTGAGGCGTCTTGTATTATGTAGTAAATGTTATATTCTTGATCTTCGTAATGGTAGACCTAGCGCCACCTATTGAGCTCATGTATAAACTTTATGTATCCTTCTTTTATTTAATTCTGTTTATGGCATCTTGGTCCTTTGTTATAGTATGTCTGTGCTAATGTTAAATAAAATAAAGCTAAGTAAAATCACTAATGGCCTAGTTTATTAAAATAACCACCACTCCAACAGTCTTACCTCCCAATTACAGACAGAGGGACCCAATTGCCATCACAAGTGCATCAGCTCATGCAATGGTTCCTCCCCAGGACTGACTATTATCAGCAGATACGAACACAGTCCTAGATGATAATCAGGGACTGGGACTTACACATTACTCAGTCATCCCCTGTGCTCCTCTGTGCTAGGTATCCATCAGACTTGTGTTCAGGGAGGTAAAAGTTTATGGGTCAAACACAAATGTGGAACAAAGTTGTTTGGGCATTTGGCATAAGCCCTCTCACCACTCAGAAGCACCCAATCAAGACATTTGGCTCTGGATGCTGAAATCGGCAATCCCTGGGGAGAAACATAGCAGAGTTAAGACACTGAATCTGAGAGGAGATAGCCACAGTACAGGCAGATATGCTACGGAAAGTTATGAGAGACTTCGAACGCCCATAATAGCAATGTATTACAAGTGGTGGTGAACATCTAAGAGACTTCATATTCAAAAAATTAGAAGTGTTCTCCAATCTACAAAAACCATACTTTAAGATTATGTAACAAAAATATAAATAATTATTATGAATTTAAATATTTTTCACTTTAAAACCTGCTTACTGTTTCTGCTGCACCCTATATGAGTAATGGGAAAGAATGATGAATATAATACACAATTTACTCCTTTTATTTGAAAATTAGTGATAAATGCCTCATTTCTTACTTCTCAGTATAGCATACTTTGTCTTCAGAATATGCATCGTTGGTACCTTTGACTGGCACGTGCTGCCAGGTGTAGCAGTGGCAGGTACTAACTGGTATGGATTTGGCCTAACCGCTTGCCCCTCTACTTACTGTTGCTGCATAGAGTGAATGTCCACAATGCTGTCAATCTGAGCCAAACTTTAAGTAGCACCAATCCATAGAATAGTAATATAATAGTGAAGATAACTGACAAAATGCAGCTGCTTCTTCAGCTTCTGTAGTTTTCTGTTGTTACATAGATAAGATACTTCATTGTTAGTTGAAGAGTGGTAAGCGTGACTGCATTTGGAATATACCAACAATTTAAAATATGTATTTCTTCCATTTTTTAAGGTTAAGTACCTTGGCACAGAGGCACTTCCCTGAAGTTGCTCCTGATTTTTATTATCTTATTCTCTGCCAGTATTACAGTATCCTTTATACTGCCACGTCCTTGCAACTCATTCTTCCCTTTTATCACTGCTTTATTTTTTTTTTTGGGGGGGGGGGGGGGAATGCTATAGGCAAGCCAGTATCTGCCTACATAGTGATCTATTAATTTTATCCACAATGCATCACCTTTCATCACTTCTCCAGATCTCTGATTCATATAGCAACTCTGCTTCTGCTTTGCTATTTTATGCAACATTTTACTGTCAAACCATCACAAGAAGGCAACTGGGGCCTAAGGAGCAAAAGGGTCTTGAACTATTTGTCTGCTCTGATAGTGGATCTGTTAACTATGAAATGGGTGTATGAGAGTACATATGAGTCACTCATGCTGCCAGATCTAATGCTGGTTTCAGTAACTACAATGATAGTATTATGCAGAGTAGTTATGTGACAACACTGTGTATTTTAGATGAACTTTGCATCCTTATTATATCTGAAAGGCAAGCATAAATATCACGCACAGCAAAAGTGATTGTTACACATTTCTCTACCTTACCTACTTGCGTTGGGTGGACAGTAACATCTGCATTTTTTGTAATTTTTGCCCTATGCTGTTACAACATTCATCATTAGTTTTCTTTTGGCTAAGACAAGTCCTATGGTCATTCCATCTTCCATTACTACTTAACCTCACCTCTAAATAGTCAAATTTTCTTACTATTTGTAACATCTATTTCCATAAGTCACATTTTCTTCTTTTTCAATGTATGACCCCTTTTACAGACTGTTTGTTATCTTTGTCCTTTGAAAATTTATTCTCAGGTCTTCTTTCCTGCAAAATGTAAGATTTGAAGAATGTAAGTTCCGTCTTACTTCAAAGCCTATTACTAAATCATTCTATATGAATATGTTAAATAATAAAGGTTGACTTTATTACCTTGTCTTAAACCCACGTTAGTTACAACTTCTCCGTTAGTTCACCTCCATTTAATTTAATACAATACTTCTTGTATAGATATTACTTTTCCCTCATATTGTGGCCATGTTTGCATGTCATCTACCTCTGCACAATCTTCTGAGAAAAAGGTATAATATTCTTGTTACCACCTCCTGTTCTCATAGTATGCTGATAATTACAATGATAAGCGTCTGCCTTATATTTAAGTTAATAGAAATTGATCATTTCTTCACACTAGCCGTATATAGGCTAAGGTTTTGGATAGATTGAGTCAACCTGAAAAATTCAATGCCACGGCTAGGATTTGAACCACGGATCTCCTGGTTTCCATCCAGTCGCTCTTACCCATTGAACTACCATGGCCAATGTGCTGTCCTGACATTAAATTCTGCAACTGACTCATATATTTTCCCAATAAACCACTAGGGGCTATTGTATTCAAGATACATCGTTTGTGGTGACTTACTATTGTAAGTACTTGAATCCCAGGCATCATCATTAAACTCTTATGATTTAAGTTAATTAATGGAAATTAATCATTTCTTCACACTAGCCATATATAGGCTAAGGTTTTGGATAGATTGAGTGTACCGAGGATCGGTGTGTTTGGAGGAATTTAGTAACAGTGACGTCAAAATTAATCATAAAACTATTTGTAGTCAGTTTATTGACACTCGTCACTTACTTTTCTGATATTATTGAGGAACTAGTTTCAAAGGCTATCGCCTTCATTTTCAACCTCTCTCCAACTAGCATCTGTTGTTGTCTGCTCTCCTCTCTCTGGTGGTGGAACTATGAACTTCTTTGTCAAATCATCTACTGGTGGGATTTCAAAGTTCATTACGAGGTCCTTATTTTTCCATATGAATATGTTCTTCCATGTTGTTAGTTTATTTTGGTTTATCACTCCTTTTAATAATTTTGGATTTGGATCAATGTCATGATTTTCGTCCCAAAAATGAAATGCTATTGCTGACTTTTCTTCTTGTTTCAATCTGATCTTGTTTGTGCACTTTGACTCAAGTTTTTAGATTTCTTTTAGTTTGACATATGTAACATTTTTCACAATTTTTACAACTTATTTTGTATATTCCGGATCTGCTAACTGATGGGATTTCATATTTGTTTTTGAATTTAGCAATTTTAAAATTAAATGTCCATTAGTAGGTGCCAAGATTATGGTTTGTTCCTTAAAGATCTTTTTAAATTTATTAAATGTTTTTGGGTGCTATGTGAATGAACTGAATATGCTGTTGCTTTCTTTTTCTTTTGTAAATGTGGCTACTTCCTTAATGATTTTCTTTAGTTTAGCTTTTCTAATTTTCTTCAACACCAAACTTTTGTTGTATCCATTTTCTTCTGCTATGTGTAGTATGGCTTTTTGTTCTTTGACATATTCTTCTTTATCCATGGGTATGTTGACTAGTCTGTTTGTAAGGCTGTTTATTATTGCATATTTATGTATAATTGGGTTGTAGCTATTATTTTTAATGTAATTTTCTAAATGTGTTGCTTTCGTGTAAATTCCAAATTTTATTTTTGTGTTATTCCTGATGATATTTAGATCCAAGAAAGAGAGTTGTCAATTGATTTTCTTTTCTATTTTGAATATGATAGTCCTTTCTTGCAGATTGAGTAATTTTAATGCATCATCTAAATGTTTATTTGGCACTATTGCAAAAATGTCGTCTACATATCTATACCAAACTTTAATGATCCATGGGAAGGCCTTTTTAATTTGTGTTTCAAATGCACTCATAAATAAATTTGCCAAAAAAGGTGAAAGTGGGTCGCCCATTGATAACCCTGAAACTTAAGAACATTATCAACTGCTGGTATTTCAAAATTCATTAAAATCTTTTTATTTTAAAAAATAAACATCGCATAATGAATTTTGAAATACCAGCAGTTGATTCTGTTCTTAAGTTTGTTTCGTTTTCAGATTTTGGTAATACTGAAAAAACACAAGAACATAGTAATACTGAAAAAACATAAGAACATAGTAACTTCCTTAACAACAAATTTGTTTTCTCCTGTGGTTTTCTTTGACTGAAGATGCGGACAAGAGTTCGTGAAATTAACTCCATTTTCTTAAGTGAAGCTTTTGTTACAAATAGTTATATTTGTATAATATTCATTGCTTCACTGTAGCTAGCTTCATTTTCTACGTAATCATTAGCTAAACACTATTTTAGTTAATTGATGGAAATTAATCATTTATTCACACTAGCCGTATATAGGCTAAGGTTTTGGATAGATAGTCAACATGAAAAATTCAATGCCACGGTCGGGATCTGAACCACAGAAACTAGATGGAAACCAGGAGATCTGTGGTTCAGATCCCAGCCCTGCCGTTGGATTTTTCATGTTGACTCTATCTAGCTAAATACTACTTACAATCTCAGAAACTATTTGTAATTGGTTTATTAATACTCGTCACTTACTTGTGAGTGACGAGTATTAATAAACCAACTACAAATAGTTTCTGAGATTAATTTTGACGTCACTGCTACTAAATTCCTCCAAACACATATAACTACTTACAAGCTACATAAGCATAATCAAGATAATTTATCATTCAGATAATTCAGAATAAAATAATTTTGAACACAGTTACTCTTAAGTAGCAAATTCAAAAGCACTGAAATTGCCAGCTTTACCCTTAAGAGCATTAAATATTTTAATGGTTACATAATATATGCTTTTGTGGAAGCAAGAGTTTTGTACTGAGATGATGGATGTTCCCATTTTCACTGGTGTTTAACTCATAAATTTCATTGTTTGTTATGAGATTTGACTGCAAACAAGAATTTTAAGACTGAGAATATGTGCATGCAAGGAGGGGTTAATATCTTCAGTCTTTTAAAATGATCTTTGCAAGAGTGTCTGCTTTGGAAGGTGGAAATGATAATTATAGCTTTCTTTCACATAAGAAATAATCATTTAATACGTAGAAATTGAAGCTAATTACAGTGAAGCAATGCAAATTACCTTATAGAACATGTTGAAAATGTTGTCCACCCTTGGCTAAATGAACATTATAGGGAGAAAACATTCTGATTCACACAATTAAAATTGGGCCACTGTAACGTTTCCAATTTCATTTGTAATATTTTGTTTTAGTTCTTCCAATATATGAGCATTTGTCTCGTAAACTTTCTTTTAGGTTACCCCACAACTACAAATCACCACTGCTAATTTGGGGAAGCAAGAGGGCAATACACCAGCACTAATCACTGTATCTTCAAACACTTCCCCAATGTTATTCATGAATTCTTCTGCTGTATGGGCAGTAGCAGAATCTTGTTGAAACCACTCATATGAGTTCATGATGAAATAGGGTCAAAAAGTCATTTTGGTATCTCTACATTTACAGTCTGCTCATAGAATATTGGACCAACTATGCGTCTAGGGCTAACAACACACCAAACTCCAACTTTCCAATCATAATGAGAGATTTCTTGAATGAGATGGACTTTCAGAGGCCCAGTAACGACTGTTATGAATGCTGATATGGTCACTATGTGGAACCATGCCTCATCGAAAAGAACAGAAGTTGTTGATCAATTAAACTGTCATTCACTGATGAAATCATTCTTACTAATGCATTTGTGATACTGGGTCACCTTTAAAGCATGGATGCTTGTACACTTATATGGTTTCAGTTTTAATAATTTAGTTGCTCCATGTGCAGAAGACTCTGAAGTTCTCACCTGTTGTACTAATTTTGAATGAATTTGAGTGGTGAACGTTCAATATGAACCTATGTAGACTAACTTTTCCTCTGTTAACACTGTACATTTTTTTTTTTTTTTTTTTTTTTGTTAACCATAGAAACAGTGGTTTCAAATTCCTTCACAATCTTATGAATTGCAAACCTGGAATGAGGCACTTCACCAGGGAATATTTGAATATACTCTGTGTGGACACAGCTTGGTGATTCCCATTTATAACTTTTACACACGACAATGCGTTGCTCTAGAGTTAAGCGCTTGTTCATGTTGGTAGCCAATACAAAACTGCCAAGTAGAGTGCACCCTGCTAGCTCCTGTGCACAACACCAGCCAGAATTGGGAGAATCCAGCAAGGTCGCAGGAGAGGTAAAATGCTGTACACTCTGTTAGGCTTTAAGTGAAGAAAACTAATATTCCATGTTAAAATATGCATAGTATATTATTCATAGTACTATATTAATTTAAGCATATGTATAGAATTTACGTTTATCAGTGCTCAGATAGCATAAGGCAAAGATGAGTTTGGGTAAGATGTAGTTAAAGTGAGCTTTCCAATCTAAATGTGCCTGCCTCGGTAGCGTGGTGGTAGAGTGTCTGCCTCACGTTCAAAAGATCCAGAGTTCAAATCTCGGTCAGGTCGAGTTACCTGGATAAGGTTTTTTTCGGGTTTTCCCTTATCCTGAAAGACGAATGTCGGGTAACTCTAAGCTATATGGACCCTGGGCTCATTTGAGCATCATTTCGCCCATTCCATTCATCGTCCAATATGACTTAACGTTGGAGGACGTAAAATTACAACTACAACAAATCTAAATATTTAATAGAAGACCTAAACGTTTAATGTTGTCTATTTGTTCAAATAACATATTAATGCCAATTTCTATCAGTGTGTGTGATGTTAATGAATTATAATAATGTTTATTTTATCTAAATTTGCAGATAATAAATATAAGCTTTAAACCAATGTGATATAAAGTTCAAACCATAATCAAATACAATAACACACTCATTTAAGATTTTACTTTCAGCAGGTAACAAATCTATACTTCTGATATCACGCACACACACGCACGCACGCACACACACACACACACACACACACACACACACACACACACACACACACACACACATACACACACACACACACACACACACACACACAGGGTGTTTCGAAACGTCACCAAACAAATATATAAAAGTAGTTGCTCAGCTTCTATGTGACACATATAGATAGTTTTTACCGTCAAGAGCCACATACAAAAAATGCTCCAGAATGAGTATGGATTAGGCAGTTACAGGAACAATGCCGCATGCCTCATACAATCGAAGTTTGAAGGTAGGTGTCACAGCGTGCCGCGTGCTGTAGCTGTTTGTAAACATACCAACATACTCCATGGGAGCTTGCTACAATTAAGAATTTCTTTGGCTTATGAAACCACAATAAAATAGCTATTGTTTAGTAATTTGTTTATTGGTGTTTAACATGTTCCGTTATAACAGTCGATGATGGCAAATAAGCTGGTGGACACATGTAACAAACTGTTTAGAGAGGAGTTAATGTTAGTGACATTGAGGGTGGAAGCATTAAATGATAAAAGTAACAGAGAACAATATCAAAGAATTGTAGATAAAGTTAACCAAAACTAAATGCCTTATGCAATGAGACAAGCATTTTATTTCAATGTGTTTAATAATACTAAATAAAGCAGTATAACTGAAAAGGAAGCTGCTGATTTAACAGTAACTGGTTGAAAGCACTGTACAATTAAGATCATAGCAAAATGAGCAACCTTGGAACTGTCTGAGTCATTATTGACTTTTTCACAAGTAACTGCCCTAAGCCCCATAACCTGAAAGAGAGGCTAGGTTCACTGATAAAGAGCAAGGAACAATGCTTTTGTTTTCATGGCCGATGCATCCCAATAACTTTTGAAGTTCGCACACCAATGGTTCCTGCACTGCCTAATCACAAACTAATGCAATATTTAATGCTGCATAAAACTATATGAGAACCTCGAAGCTGCGACACTGAAATTTGGACTAGTTAAGTTATAAACTATGAAACAGCTATATTCATTCGATGTTGTTTCGAAACAACCTTTATATAAATTAGAAATCTACAGGCCCTAATACTGCACGTTGGAATATTCAAATATGAAAGAAAAAGAATCTTCTATACATACCATTACAGCTCTGGCAGCATATGAGAGAATTATTTTTTTCTTCATTGTTTCAGCTCTTCGTATGTTTACTGCAACAAAAGCATATTACACCAAATAAGAAATCTATAAAATAAAGGCTGTAATACAACTTTTAGCTCAGTAATAGTTTTCATAAGCATATATTTCTTTTATCACTATTAGTCCACTTATCTTAAGAAGTTTTAACATCAACTTCTTAAGATAAGTGGATTAATAGTAACAAATATTTTGACTTGTGGAATATTTATTACTCCACTGTAACTAGCTTCAATTTTATTTCTTTTATTTATCTATGAATTAAAATAATGCAAACAGGGTTTGAAAACTTGATTCTAAATCTAAATTGGTATATGATATGGAATATGTCAATAGAAAGAATAAATTAAGAATACAATATTATGATTAAAAAAATACAATTCTTGCACAATGAATATAATGAATCTTTTAACAGTGGAATCTTCCCCAACTGCTTCGAACAGCTGTTAAGCCACTGTACAAAAAAGGGGACTGGACAATGCTACAGAGGGGATTTGGCATGGAGGTCCAAACTTGATCTATTGTACCTATGACTCCAAGTGGGGCACCCTGAGGAGGAAGGATGAAGCGAGAGGAGACAAGGGCAGCTGTCTAAGGAGCCACGACAGTGCACAGGGCAGGGTTCATACACTTTACAGTTGGAAACTCCCCGGTAGGCCAGTAGTACTGGCATCCCACCTTACTGTGGCCCGGAAATGGCTCCACCAAACCGAGTTTGGAGACTGGAGACCATTGTACCAGAGAAGGAAGTTTTACCAAGAGCATATCATCCTACCATGCAATGCTGAGACATCTGCAAACACTTCTGCCCTGAAAGAAACTGTCAGATGATACATGATGTGAAATGATAATGAAGATGAAATGGAGGGACAGGAAACTCGGGAGTTGTAATCAAGCTACCCAGCATTCGCCTGGCAACCTGGGTAACCCCCTGTAAAAATCCATGGATAGGTAGGTTGGCAATGGGAGTGAAATCTGGACTTCCCAAATGTGGGTTACAGATGAAACTGCCTGAACCATTTCACTTGGTACAAAAAAAGGGGAAAGAAATAATATGGCAAATAACCGACCCAATGCAATATTATATTTCTTTACTGTTTTATGATTTAACTCCTGTAGTTTCCTCAATTCTTCGCAAAGATTATTTGTATGCATAACTGACTTATTGTATATGTTCTTAATTTTTGAATCCTTTCTTCTTTTCATTGACAAATCTTGTCATGTACAATGATCAAAGGATGAATAAATAAATTAAAAAAAATAAAATACTTTTGAAAAGGTAGAGTCAGACTGAAAAATTCAATGCCTTAGCTGGGATTTGAACCACAGGTCTTCAAGTGTCCATCCAGTTGCTCTTAATCATTCAGCTAACATGGCAACATGCCAGCATAACATTAAATTCTCCAACTGACTTACATTTTTCCTGGCAAACCACTAGGACTTCTCATATACATAGGAGACAACTACCCTAATGGCGACTTACAACATGCAAGTATTTTAAGTCCTGGCTTCATAGTTCAAATCATTGTTAGGTCAATTAATGGAAATTCATTGTTCTTTTACACTTCTATGCATGTTTTTAAAAATTTTGGAAAAACTATTTTATAAGCTCCTCTTGAGCTTCCTACATAGTCACAGCCTATTATTTAGAGAACAACATTGTTTTAGAAGCAACTGCTCCACTGAGTCAGCAATTTTCTCCATTATGTATAAATCCCTCAGAGCCACTGATGAAAAGGAATATATCTCAGCTATTTCTTAGATTTACCCAAGGCTTTCGATGCCATTGACCTACAAAAGCTTTTAATAAAATTAAAAAAGCATGCAATTAGGGGGCTATCTCACAAGAGAATTAATTCCTATTCAAGAAACAGGAAGCAATTTGTCAAAATTCAACAGAGAGGAAATCTAGAGCTAGAGAGTTACAGATCGAGTTTAGCAATTAATTATGGAGTACCTCAAGGTTCCATACTAAGTCCTATCTTATTCCTGCTCTTCATCAATGATTTCAGCCTAGATAATCATCATGATAAATTCCTCTTTGCTGATGATACAAACATACTTGTGAGAGCAAGTGATAAACCAGATTTCATAAGATCAATATTTTATCAAATTGCTAAGTACTTTATTAATAACTTGTTAATAAATGTCAGTAAGAAATTGCAATAAATTCCATGTGAAAGGAAATAAAGATTACCTAGCTCCACAAATTCAACTTCTAACCAGACTACTGAAAAAGTAGAAACCACCAAATTTCTTGGACTTTGGGTCCAAAAGAATTAAAAATGAGAAACTCACTTTAATCACTAAACAAAAAGCTAGGTACAGCCTGCTACATGGTACAGGTACTATCCAACTGCACAATGGAGGAGATGGAATGGCTTACTTTGACTATGTCCATTTTTTGCTAAGGTATGGCGTAATATGGGGACTCAACTGCAAATAGGGCAGGTTTTATAATGCAGAAGAAAATAATTCAAGTCATGATAGGGGCAAGTCCAAAAACATCATGCAAATCCCTTTAAAAAAAAACAGTTTTTCTTCCCTTCCCTTGCTTTTACATATTTGAAACAATAATGTTCATCTGTAAAACCAAAATGAATGCATTTTCATAAAGAATGAATCAGTGCATAAGTATAAAACAAGATGAACTATACATCACATGTCCAGGAATTCAATACCTCCTTATGTCAAAAATTATTTTGCACTCTGGCATAAAGATTCTCCAAAATTTTTAAAGCAAATGAAGCGAGAAAATATGTTCAAATGTTCTCTAAAGGCACATTTAATTAATCAGTGTTTTGCAAGATCAAGACTTTCTAGTTAAAGAGGGTAACTAACCTGCATTCATGTAAGTGCATATTTTATTTCTGTACACCTATATACATTATTTCCTGTAAATCCATGCATAGAATCTTTGCTGTTTGTTTGTACTTCTTTGTGCCAAACAATTAATTGGACTAATAAATTACTTACTTGAAAGATAGTATAAAAATAATCCATTTTTTTTTTTTTTTTTTTTTTTTAGTTAAAATGTTAGAAGTGAATAAATAGTTATTATTAGTATCTACTATATCAGGACTTACAATGTCTTACTTTTTTTCTTTCTTTTTGCTGTTTATGGTGCCAGGCAGTGGATGATACATGAAATGAAATAACTGGAAAAGGAAATTTAGGATGGAAATGTTCAAGATTAAACCTATCTCCCCGGCATTCACTAGAATTTATATGTTGCAAATGACAAATGTGTGGACTCAATTTTCATAGAGCAGCCTTATATAAGAGCCATATGAAATGTTCTTAGCCTAACAATGAACAGGCAAAATTACTGTTTTAGGGGCATTTTCATTTTTAAACATTGTCTCCATCAAAAGCAATGCATATTCCAGTGATGCTTTTTGGTTTGTATATGTGCACATATGTATAGTCTAAGACAAAATAAATGAGCAACAGTCAAAGAGGGCGTCTTGATTTAGAAAACAATGGAATCATTCACTGACACTGTGTTCATAATACACAATTTAATATCACCCTGTGTTTGTTTCAAAGATAATTTGTAGAAAGTTGCCTTTCAATCTGATTGTATGTATGGTAGCCAAGCGGTTAAATACATGTGTGTCATAATTGGAACAATCTGGGTTTGAATCCTTGGAGTATCTGCTTTATTATTTTAATTTGTTAAATATATGGCAATACTATGTTGTCTATGCAATTTTAAAACATTCAGGCATAACAGCACAAACAGATTACTCTTTTTGTTTTCAAATTAAATGCAATGTTAGTAAGAATTACAAAGTGAAAAACTAAGCCAAATATTCAGCTGACTTAATATTGGATATGCAAGCTCCTGTGTCATTCTTCAATTATGAACAGCGCTAGTGTGATCATGTGCACACACCTAATATCTCTGGAGTTCTGCATGATATGTTAGTAATTATATTGTCGCGAGGCATTATTGTAAATGGCGCAGCTGGCACGCACAAAGGGACAGACAGTGCAGCGTAGAGACAAAAACTTGCCGAAACAAATAAATAGAGATAGATGACTGGAAGGTTCGCTTTCTGATGCTGTCTTGATTGTTATACAACATTCCACTAATTTCTGGAACAGTAAGTGGAGATATAAAAGAAGCTGTGGCTAATTTATCAAGACAGTCGTAATTGGACTCGATAATTATATGTATGCAGCTGTGATCTGAAAGTGAACTTTTTGGTTTATTTACAAGTGCAGAAAAGCCATGAGAGATTGTGTTGGTATATGTTATGTCATTCTGCTTTCAAAGGTGTACAAACTGTCTATGGAAATAAAGAGCATTTTTTAATTTCTGCAACCTTGAATTTTAATTCTACAAACCCACAAAGTCACAATACTTTGTTGTGGCTAAGTGGACATATAAGGACGAAGTCAGATGGAAACCTCTCTGTATGTTAGTGAACATTGCTGAATACTCTCAGGCGGCAAAAACACTTAAAATCACAATATATATGGAGCATGTGCAGTTATCCAGGGAAGGGACATAAAAAAATTTGTCCACTCACCAGGACATTGCACTTCTACAAGTGGTTAATACCAATCATTTTCAGCATATGTCTACACTTAGAAATTATTCTAATTTCTCTGGGTTGGAACACAAGGCCTCACATCATTTAACTCTACAGCGCTCTTTGTTTGGTCAGCAGTTCAGAACCAAAATCTTTCAATCAAAGATTATATTGCCTCATTTGTAGAAGAAAGTGTCAATGGGGAGAAAGTAATTAACCGCTTCGCCGATGGCCATTTAAACCCTTCAGGGACTGGAAACGGATACCCAATTAACAGAACAAGACATTTAAATTGTTAAATGCTGTAAAAATGCATCATAAATACAATTTCGTATCTTCCGTATTTATTAAGTTATTTAAACGAAACAAAAACTGGTTTAAAACCCATTAAAGGCAGTATACATATACAGTAATAAAGTAGAGACTACATTAATAAATCGTCGAAATTTCACTACTTTGTTTCACTGTAGCAAGTCATTATTTGCGCCGAACGCGCCTAATATTTGAATCATTTTGTTTTGTGTGCATACGAACCAATGTATGTATGTTTAGCTACGCAAGCGACTTCTCCGATTCAAGTTTAGTTTATTTATGCTATACCAAGCGATAGTCATACGAGTATATGTTGCATTACACTGAAAAGAAAACTCTCTGTCAGCATCTGTTATTACAATGTTTCTCAATCAAGGTTTCTGGTAGCCTTACGCAGCTGTTTTCGCTCAGTAGTTTAGTTATTTATACTCTCTCTGTGTTCAGAGTGATTTCTTATAGCTATCAAGAGCTAAATGAATGACACATTTGAAATTGTTACATTTCAATGTTAACCATGGCTTATCCCCATAATGTAGCAAATAAATTAACTTGCGTATGATGTATACAGGCTTCTGATATTACTGTAGAAAATCTGCAATATTTGTTGTGCGATTATGGAGATGTTTAGGATGTAGTTAGCAGTGACGTGTGCTGGTCTACAGATGGCATGTTAGCTACTCCATCGTTTGGGGGAAGTGGCGGGTCAAATATGGGTGATGTGGATCAGCTATTACTAGCTATCCCTCTTTACGAAAAACAGTTAAATGAGAAAAAAAGTACTTTTATACCACTGGATGTAACGATGCACAAATTGTTTAGTAATTTTCAGAGCTGTAAATTCATGCAAGACATTCATCTACCTGTACTTGCGCGTATAAATAGCTCGTAACCTAATTGTGTTATAATACTCAGAGGCCTCTTTATACTGGGGGTAAGAAATTCACCACGACATCACCCCTCATACTTGAGAGAAAACACTTTCCTAAAAGCATACCACCCAACCAAAAAAGTCGCAACCGTTTCGAAAATGTCTAGTGTGTTGCGAAAAAGAAGTTCGCAAGGAAACCAATATTATTTGGTGTGAATCTGCAGATGTGCTCTTGGGTGTTTATCCTGGTTTGGACGTGTACAATTCAAAAAGAAACCTTTAAGGGTATGTTTACATCCCATATAGAACTAATTTAAATTTATTGTAAAATAGGAAGATTAAAACAATTGGCGTTATATGACCATTAAATGCATGTATGCGCAGGACGTCTATACACGTCCATATCGGTTTGGGGCATTTTAACTTGGACGTCATAATTGTCTATTCATCCAGAGGAAAATGTAATGCAAAATATATTGCCAAAGTTGTGTACCTGTGTCATGTTGGGGCTGCATATCACATGATTGTCTAGGTATATTGTGGCAGCTTGATGGCACATTAAATAGCCAGTAGTACAAAGACATCCTCGAAAACACCATGGTTCCTTCTGAAAGGACTAGCAAACCCAATGGAATGATTGAATTCCAATAAGACAACCATCCTATCCACACAAGTCTGCAGGTTTCAAACTGATTATGACAAAAGCAAGATACAGTGATTGATTGGCCTCCTCGGTCACCAGATTTGAATCCTATTGAAATTACACAGACATAGGTGAAGATCAGTTTGGTGTTAAATTGGCCTAGAAGACAATGTAAGACAAAAGAGCTTTCATGGGATAAAATATAGGATACTTGGGAGAATATTTTTGTGATTATTTTACTAGGCATTTTATATCATTTATGCCCCTTAAAATAGGACAGTAATAGGAGCAGAGATTTTGCATGGCTGACATTAAATTATTTATTAATCAAGGCTTTGGAAGTGATCAGCTGTGTCAGGTTTATGGAGGTTGTTAATAAGTTATGACCTTCATAAACCTGACAAGACTGATCACCTGCAAAGTCTTGATTAATAATGATCACCGTGAATGTTTCAAATCCTAATTTTTATTTATATCTCCTTTTTCACTTCAGATATGTAATACTTCTTTCATATTTAGTTTGAAAACAAAAAATAAGAGCATTTTACTTTTTATGTGTGAGCTTAAAAGATCAAATAAATCTAAGCAGTCTTTCAGTTATCCGGAAGCTCTTTCACCCTACTGAGCTTGTTATTATGCAGAGCAGACCACTCATCACGCCAGCGTGACAGTGCCGCTCTATGCACAAGCAGCCTAAAGTCTTCCGCGGTGACAAAAGGGATGCTGACACTCGGTTCTATGCTTGCCACCTTTGCTGCTGAATCTACCAGTTCATTCCCATGCAAGCCTACATGACCAGGAATCCATGCGCACACCACGCTAACACCAGAGGCATGTAAAACGTGGAGTACATCCTGTATATGCTGCACAATAGGGTGTTGGTTGTACAACTCACAAAGGTTCTGAAGCGCACTTAGGGAATCACTTAGAATAAGACAATCACCTAACTTTCTTCGGCGAGCATGTATAATGGCTCGGTATATTGCATAGAGCTCTGCACTATAAATGGAAGTACTGTCATGGAAACGGAATGTATAGGGTTCGGCTCCATGGACATAAGCACATCCAACACCGGTAGCACTTTTAGATCCATCTGTATAAATTAAAGTACGGTCTTTAAAACGTGATACAAACTCTAAGAAGGAACTGCAGATACTACACGAGGGCGTCGTAGCCTTCCTGTGCACCGTCATCCCAAGATCTATGTGGGATCCTGCACGCAACCATGGAGGATACTCTCTTTCACCCTTAGGAAACATCCTAGGTATTTCAAGTGCATGCCTCCCTAGAAGCTCCCAGAACCGAAAACCTGGCAGCTTCGGATTTACATGTGTGTTCCTATAACGTCCATCAATTAAGGTGTCGAAAAACTGTGTGAACGTCAGATGCGAAGGCATACTATTCAGACCACAGCCGTAATTGCCCAGCAAAACCTCTCGGCAATATTGCAGAGGAGGTTCTGCTGCTTTGGCAGAACTGGGCTAGTTGGAAATGCTCAAATAGCTAAACAAAGCCCAGAGTTATGAACCGTGTCTAATTTCAACACAGATGGATGAGCTGAAGAAAAAACGAAGCACCCATAGTCCAGTTTGGATTGGATCAGTGTGCGATACAAACGAAGCAGCACTGAGCGTTCCGCTACCCACGATTTCCCACTAAATAGCCGCAGTATGTTAAGAGAATGCTCACATCGTGCTTTCAGCTGTCCTATATGAGATGTCCAGCAGCTTCCTATCATAAATTAGTCCCAGGAACCTCGTTTCATCTGAAAATGGTAAAAGGTGCAGACCGAGTCGGAGTGAAGGTGGTAATCGACACCTATTGCGCCAGAAGTTGACGCAGACAGTTTTTTCTGTGGAGAATTGGAATCCGTTTTTAGTACTCCAATCGTGGAGATTGTCTGAACATTGCTGCAGACAGTGCTCCACGAATGGAGTGCGTTGTGAAGTGCAGTATACGGTGAAGTCGTCTACGAACAAGCACGATGAAACTCCTCGAGGAACACATTTGGAGATAGAGTTGATGGCAATAGCAAATAGTGTAACACTCAGCACCGATCCTTGAGGAACACCATTCTCTTGGACAAAAGTGTTTGAAAATACTGAGCCGAACCTTACTTGGAAAACGCGATTGCTCATGAACTCCCGAAGGAAAACAGGTAGGAACTGTAACAGTTCCCCTTGGTCATAAACATAAAGTCGCTTAATATATGTTCTATCAAAATAATATTAGGTTAGCATAGATATTCTATACTGGTTATTTTGCATCAAAAGGAAATACATAGCTATTACAGAGAAACAGAAATATGAAGTCCCTCAAGGTTGAGAACACATGGTCGGTCGGCTTTCTTTTATAACATGTCCACCTCTAGGAACAATGCCTTTTTTCATAACAGGTTCACTCCTAGGAAAACAATGCCTGCGAACCATGTGCAAGGTCGGTCTGCTGTCCTGTCTTCTCTTTCATGCCGATACGTATGTGATCGATACAATAGATTCGTAGATTATCCGAATTCCTAAAATTTTGCAGCGTACATGCCTCGGAATTATATATGTGGACCATGAGGGAAATACTATCAACGTTTGGTCATGCACACATACAAAATTCATACGATGGTTTAAACTCGAAATTGAAACCAACCAATTACAGTTTAGAACTTACACACGTGATTCATGCAAAAATTCAAATATATCGATAGAGGGGGAAATCCAGGAGATAGTGGATCCGTGATTTTGATAGTTGGGATACTCTCTGTCGGTAGGGCGTAGTGGAACCACGTCGTACATACCAGTGTGGTGAATACACTGAACACATAACATGTGTAAAGAACTCTTTTGTTACTGCCATAAACAACACACGAATCTACAAACAGCGACTTTACAGGTGGTGAGTGAGGTATCTAATTACTGTAGCGAATAAATTGATCATGGAACAGTCAAGGTGTTTTCTTCGCTGATCATACCACATCCAGTCAGGACGTATCCAACACCCTGGAACAAAGAAGAGAGTCCATGCAGAGCGAACCCCGAGGAAAACCCCGACCTGTCTAGGAAACCTCCCCCATCCGTAACCCTCATCGGTCACCTTTCTTACTTTATGAGGTGTTGAGTGCTGGGAGGACTCCACCAGGTTCCTAACGGGCAAGGACCGCCTCAGCACCCACGTACATTCCAGCTGTGCAAGGTGCGTAATCCTCAGTAGTTCTCCATGCTATATATTGTTTATAATTGCTATGCTGACAGCACATATCCAGTTACTTGAACTCAGTGTGAAAAGTGACAGCAAAACAAAGCTACAAGCTTATGTCTGGAAAAGATTTTGTGAGCCAGCCATGGAAACAGTATGGGCTTATGCAGATATATGCTTCAAGGGTCTGCACACCTTTTGTCTTAGGAAATATGTCTTTATTATCATAAAAAATTTTAATGTAATTTCATGGATTCATCAAATTCTTAAAACTAATGAACAATACAAAAAACATTAAGTGTGATAAATATTATATACAATATAAGTAAATATAATATCTACAACATTACCCTCCTGGATGAAAATAGTCTTGTAATGTATAAACACATTGCACAATTAAAAACGTTGTAGTCTACTTGGCCTTGTTATTTTCACTCATTTTATCAGTGATAAAGTTATACATATTTATCTTTCGTGAAACCTGCAGTTGACCAAAAAGTTACTGTCCTGGCAGCATTTAGATGTATTGTGTTAAATTACTAGTAGTGTGATCATGTATGACAGTACAAGTTTTGAAGTAGTGACTATTATTATAAATGAAACATTATTTTTAACATGTACAGTAATGGTAGTGTGATTATACTGAATAGTATGGTCTACAAGATGTGTTTTGTTTAAATTTAGCATGTATCAAATATTACTCTGTACAACAGCTTATAGATGAACAGTGAATGTCTACTTTAGAAATAAGTGCAATGCAGTGAATATATAAGGTGGATCAGTGATGTTTGCAAAGTTTTTTGTTTGTTTACATCACTTTTTTATTGCAAGATAGAATACCAATATGTTTATGGAGCTTTTGCTCACTTACAATAGTATTTTCTTTATTAAAGGTGAAAAAGTAATGCTATTTGTATGTGAGGACTGATTGTTTTTTTGTGTGTATATGCTTCCAATGTTACTTTCCTTACATAGGAGCGAAATAGTGATGTTTTCATGAAACTTGTCCATGTGAGTGTGAGATAGTATTTTAAGTACAAACCTGTTTCTTATCATATAGTTGTGGATGAATGTAGAATACATTCAAGTTTTTTTTTATATCACACTTAAATTAGCCGAGATTTTAATGTTTTATATAATAACTTTTTTGCCACTGAACTGACTCTCAAACTTGTTAAATGTCAGTAATTGGTTATATTATTCTGCAGAGTAAAAGTACTTTATTTCTTAGCTTTAGTCTTTGTAGCAGGTACAGAATAAAGAAACAATCGAGAACAATATCTTTTTATAGAATAAAAAGAAGTATTTCAGACAGTGGAGTGCCATTGTTATTAAAATTAAGCAAATGAGCCATCCTGTGGTCGACCACAGAACTGAGGATAGGGAAAAATTTCCCAGAAACTAGTCTTCATAAAAACTTGTAAGTGGAGAACAGTGCATACAAGGTTGACTCATTTGCCTAATTTTAATATCCTTTTATGTTCTCATACCAGAGAAATACAATCCATTGTAGGCTGACATTAAATTATAACTTATGACTATACAAAGCGAAAACAAACATGGGAGAGAAAAAGGTTATTATTTTGAAAGATGAGTTCTACCAAGTCTAGACAGTATATAAAGAAAAAATAAGTGAATGCTCAAATGAGTTTCGGGTTTAATGGGTTGAAAGTTATCTGACATTTGCTGTTGAATTAAATGGGAAAACAACAGTTAAGCACTTATCCAGGCAATTTACCTCTTTTTGACTAGGGGGATATTCTACTCATTGCACTTGGGGCTGGATGAGAATTACAAGAACCCTTTATAGAACACCATTAAGTTATACAAATATGGTCTTGAAATGTCATTACCTCTGCTGTTTAGCTCATCCTTCAAATGAACTATTTTGCGCTGCAGTCTGGCACATCGTGCAAATTCATCTACCATTGAAAATCCTGCAAGTTGTTTTTCCAGTTCTGCAATGTCGCACTTCAATGACATCTCTTGTGAAGACTCTTTGTATAAACATGATATTATCTGTAAAAAGTATTACAGCACTTATGCAGCTCTTAATAGGACATTTTCTTGCACACATAATTTAATGATCTAATTAAAAAGGATACCAACAAAACTTTTATACCACTATTACTGCTGATGCTCTACAATATTTTTCTATTTTATATCTCGCTAGTAAGGCATGTTGTAGAAAACCAAAAATTTAGGAATTTAAGAAAAGTTATCAGCTTACTACACAGAATCTACAGTACCAACATTTATTGGAGTAAAGACCTCCAGTCACAAAATGATCTTCCGTGTACTAAGAATTTACACTTATTCCTAAAATATCTACAATAAAAATGGCTTTGTCATGAAGCTCACACATAAATGGCAAATAGAAAATGTTTTAGTGCACTCCCCTCCTTTTTTTACTTTAACTCCTATAATATCTGTGATTGATACTAGAAAACATGTGAATGTATTTTTTTGATTCTAAGTTTTCCATTGTAAATTATTATTTAGTATGCATCTAATTTATCTTAGAAGATGTAGAAGACATCACATACAAGTGTTTGGACATAATACATATTACAGTACACTACAATAAATAAATTTGATACAATGAATACCATTTTTCGATACATTTCTTCTTGCAGACTCAGCCATAAGCTGGCTGCAGGTGATTTCATTGATGATCACATTCATTTCTGACAGTTTAACTCTCAATCACATGAACAGAGAAAGATAAATCATAAACTGAATACGCATGACTATTTAAGTTAATTGATGGAAATTAATTGTTCCTTCACACTAGCCATGTATAGGTTAAAGTTTTGAATAGAGAGAGTGAAACTGAAAAATTCAATGCCATGGCCAGGATTTGAACAATGGATCTCCTGGTTTCCGTCCAGTCGCTCTTACCCATTTAGCTACCAAATGATGTATCTCGAATACGAGAGCCCCTCGTGGTTTACCAGGAAAATATATGAACCAATATGAGAATTTAATGTCAGGACAGCACGTTGGCCATGATAGCTCAATGGGTAAGAGTGACTGGACAGAAACCAGGAGATCCATGGTTCAAATCCTGGCCATGGCACTGAACTTTTCAGTTTGGCTCTATCTACTCAGGATTATTTGTATACTATATTTCAAATCGTATCAATATGGCTCGTATATTCCTGCACTGAGTAAAATTGGTTAAAACTGAGGAATTTGTGATTTTTTGTAACTTAAATACTGATTTAACACTTTTTAAAGGTTCAGGTAGTTAGTTACTTTTATTCCACTGCATTTAAATTATTTAGTTTTATGAGCCTTTAGATGAAATGTTCAGCAGAATTCTAAAAAAGTGGCCAAAGAATTAATGTAGAGCATGGTGTACTGCAATTCATAGATAGATTTTTAAATGCAATGGAATAGTAATGCATTATCAGACTTCAAAAAATGTGTCAATTCATAACCTTATAAGTATTTTTTTTTTTGCATTATATTTTATTGGTTCTTTTATTAAATAACTCAAAAATGTCAAACATAGGATAGAAATAAAATCAGATAAATGAAATAACCGTACTTTGGGCCACTATGGCCTGTTTTGCATACTTCCACTCGTATATTAAATATAGTATAATTTTTGGGAAGGTTATACAGATTCAAAAAGCACTTAAAATTGGAAAACCCACTTAAAATTGTCCCTAAACTGAGGTCTGCATGCAATGCATTATGACTTCTGTCCTCCTTCAGTGATAAACACTAAAACTGGCCTATTTTGCATACTTCCACTCGTAATGAAATATGGTATAATATTTTGGGGAGGTTCTACAGACTCAAAAAGAATTTTAAACTTAACTAAAGAAGACCTTCAGAATTATATACTGTTCTCATGCAAGATCATCATGTAGAAGTATTTTCAAAAACTTAGAAATATTAACCCTTACCCGAGAATACATATTCATGTTGATGACCTACATAAGAAATAAAACTGACTTTATTACTAATTCAGACATCCATAGTATCAATATAAGATCCAGACTCGAACTCCATGTACCATCAACTGACCTCTTATGTTAAAAAAGGAGTGCATTACCAATGCATAAAGATATTTAAAATGTTACCAAATGAGTTGAGGAACTGTAATGATAAAGTGTTCAAAATTAAACTAAAAGGAACATCTTCTTGATCATTCATTTTATACTGTTAGTGAATTTAACACCTAATGTATGCAATCAATAATTTTATCTTTGTATATAATATTAATCCTGCAAATTACGTTGTAGATATTCTATAAACACTTTTACATGTTCCACATGCTGTTAAGACAAACTGTAGGATCTATGGACTGCAAATAAATGTATGTATTAATACTAAATTATAATAAATCAATAATAAAACAAGTTTCATTTGAGGAAGCTTCGCTTGTTTCTAAGAAACAAGTCAATCACAACAGCAGTTAAAATTAGTAATTTTTAAGCTTTATATTACAGATATTTTAAAATTAATTTTAAAATTAAAAGACAATTATCTGCAATTTCAGTTAATTCAGATTTATATCCAAATTATGTTATTTATTATATCAATCTTACTGCTTGTTAATTTCACTATGTATTACTTACGCTAACCTCACTCTGTAGTGAAAGGTTAGTTTTTAAGACGTGCATGCAACAAAATAACCCAATTTGTCCTCTGTGTCTTTACTCACTGGTTTAATAAAATGTGGTATAAATACTCCTATAAAGCTTGCTAAGGTTGAAACAATAAGAACACACATTCTTTTAAACACACGTGTACCGATTCATTACAAAGGAATGTAAGTTTAAGGTTACGGTTGTCAATAATCCGGGTGCGTTTCTAAACGTAATAAACTGTAAACACCGCACTCGTCAATTAAAACCAGATGATTTTGATCATCCAAAACTGTCGACTTAGAATACGTGAACTGCAGATGCGGTAAAATGACAAACATTACATTAGCGGGGTTTACACAAAACAGCATGGAGAATATCAACTCTGGGGTTTTGGACAGTTATGCTGGCTAACGCAGAACATCAAACCGCAGATTAATGCCAAAGTGCACAGAACACGTAAATTGGATAATGGTCAGATATGAAAAATCAGTATTGAATAAATTCACTTCTTTTCTTCATCCCCGATGAATATAGGAAGTAGTATTTCCAATAAAACTTTATGATGACTTTACAGTAATAATGGGTTAAAAGCAGATTAAATACAAAGTTGGTGTTCTGTGTTAGACTGTGACGTTTTCAATAGAGTCAAAGGGCACAATTCTACGAAATTCATTCAGTAAACAAGGCTTTTGTTTTTCATTAGCGTTAACTATGTCTTCCAATGTATCCAAGGTAAGAAGCTGCAAGCGCTAGAATGTAATAAAAATGTACGATTGGAGGTTAGATACAGCGGAAGTTTGAAAAAAGTAATAAACCTAATATTTGTTTACAGCACTGCCTTTTGTTTGTATGTTTTCAGGAGCATCCACGAAATCTTATTCCCGAACTATGTAAGCTGTTTTATCAATTAGGTTGGGTGACAGGTACTGGAGGAGGAATTAGTATTAAGTATGGGTAAGAACTGTCTGTGATTATTTCGAAATCTGATTTTGCCGTTCAAAAGTTACAACAATAAAGTACACAATCTGTATTTGAGAGGTGTTAATTTGGTTTGCAGTAATATTGGTGTCTATAGTAGGTATACACTCAAGTGCTTTCTGCCAGAGATTTAGCCTGTTCATAATGTTAATGTGTTTATTCACCATTTGGTAATCACAATGATTACAAAAGGCTTTGTCAGATCTTCTTAAAAGGGTTATAGACTGTATTGCCTCTTCATTTACATAGTGTATAAATAAATGTCTTTTGGAGAAGAATTTTCCAAGCTTATTAAAAATATCCAGATTAGTTCCAGTTTATAAAAAATTGGAGAAAAATAATCCAGTCAGCTATCCCATCTCAGTAGAACCTGTCTTTGCTAAGGTATTAGAATCACTTATGTATAAATAGTTACGTGATCATATTGACAAAGCTAAGATACTTAGCAACTCACTGTTTGGTTTCCAGAAAGGAGAATCAAATATAGATGCTGTAGAATGTCTAGTACAAAAAGGTACTATTGAACTGCATAGATTGTACTTATTCACTAAGTAAATTAAAATACTATGGTGTTAATAATACAGTCCAGAAGTTATTTAAATCCTATCTGGAATCCCCTAAACAAATTGTATTGTAGGTAAAAAGAAATCATATCGTGCCGAAATAAAATACAGTATTCTCCAGGGTTCTATTCTTGGGCTTCTGTTATTCACACTAATGATTAATGACTATCATCTTTTATGTCTAGCCACAACAGATTATGTAGATGATACAATTTTTCTTAATGCTAGCCTAGATTTACATATACTTAGACCTATTTCAGGAAATATTTTGTCTGAACTGCTTAGGACAAAATATTTTGTATGGTTTCATACCAGTGGGTTTCTACTGACGAAAACTTAACACATGATATTTAGCTTCAGAAACATTCCTACAGACTCACATTCAGCAAACGTTAAATTTCTTGGCATAGTCTTAGTTAATAAACTAACTGGGGAACTGCATATCATGTTGTATTTATTTAGTAATAAGACACATATTGTATTCGATTACACATATAAAAAGGTACAGTAAACATGATGAGGTGAAACCATTTTAGGCAGTGCAACTTAATATTAAAACAAAGGCCTGTCAATTGTTCACTATAAAACAGGTTACACAACATTAACAAAACTGAGTCCTTGAGAGTGTATAATGTCTTTACTTGCCAACACTCCCCCTCACGAACAAGGATGATGAAGAAAATATAACATTTTTTATTTAAGTCCCAAATGGTTTCTATACATAACAAACTTTGATGCAAGCACGGCTTTGGTGAGAATGTCTGCATCCATCTCTTCTGTTCTGCAGTAGGTAATCTTGATGTCTCCTTGCATCACGGTTTCCCTTATGAAGTGTTCCCTGATGCTTATGTGTTTTGAACGAGAACTAATTATTGGATTTCTATAGGTTCTGATTATCATTTAGGATTATTATATGAATGTACACTCCTGGAAATGGAAATAAGAACACATTGACGCCGGTGTGTCAGGCCCACCATACTTGCTCCGGACACTGCGAGAGGGCTGTACAAGCAATGATCATACGCACGGCACAGCGGACACACCAGGAACCGCGGTGTTGGCCGTCGAATGGCGCTAGATGCGCAGCGTTTGGGCACCACCGCCGTCAGTGTCAGCCAGCTTGCCGTGGAATACGGAGCTCCATCGCAGTCTTTAACACTGGTAGCATGCCGCGACAGCGTGGACGTGAACCGTATGTGCAGTTGACGGACTTTAAGTGAGGGCGTATAGTGGGCATGCGGGAGGCCGGGTGGACGTACCGCCGAATTGCTCAACACGTCGATGTGAGGTCTCCACAGTACATCGATGTTGTCGCCAGTGGTCGGCGGAAGGTGCACGTGCCCGTCGACCTGGGACCGGACCGCAGTGACGCACGGATGCACGCCAAGACCTTCGGATCCTACGCAGTGCCGTAGGGGACCGCACCGCCACTACCCAGCAAATTAGGGACACTTTTGCTCTTGGGGTATCGGCGAGGACCATTCGCAACCGTCTCCATGAAGCTGGGCTACGGTCCCGCGCACCGTTAGGCCGTCTTCCGCTCACGCCCCAACATCGTGCAGCCCGCCTCCAGTGGTGTCGCGACAGGCGTGAATGGAGGGACGAATGGAGACGTGTCGTCTTCAGCGATGAGAGTCGCTTCTACCTTGGTGCCAATGATGGTCGTATGCGTGTTTGGCGCCGTGCAGGTGAGCGCCAAAATCAGGACTGCATACGACCGAGGCACACAGGGCCAACACCCGGCATCATGGTGTGGGGAGCGATCTCCTACACTGGCCGTACACCTCTGGTGATCGTCGAGGGGACACTGAATAGTGCACGGTACATCCCAAACGTCATCGAACCCATCGTTCTATAATTCCTAGACCGGCAAGGGAACTTGCTGTTCCAACAAGACAATGCACGTCCGCATGTATCTCGTGCCACCCAACGTGCTCTAGAAGGTGTAAGTCAACTAACCTGGCCAGCAAGATCTCCGGATCTGTCCCCCATTGAGCATGTTTGGGACTGGATGAAACGTCGTCTCACGCGGTCTGCACGTCCAGCACGAATGTCGGTCCCACTGAGGCGCCAGCTGGAAATGGCATGGCAAGTCGTTCCACAGGACTACATCCAGCATCTGTACGATCGTCTCCATGGGGGAATAGCAGCCTGCATTGCTGCGAAAGGTGGATATACACGGTACTAGTGCCGATATTGTGCATGCTCCGTTGCCTGTGTCTATGTGCATATGGTTCTGTCAGTGTGATCATGTGATGTATCTGACCCCAGGAATGTGTCAATAAAGTTTCCCCTTCCTGGGACAATGAATTCACGGTGTTCTTATTTCAATTTCCAGGAGTGTATATTAATTCAAAATCATTTGCAAGTTGTTTCAAATGAACTGCCTCTAGTGCAGCATCAGTCATAGACATATATTCTGCTTCCGCAGTTGATAGGGCTGTTGTTCTTTGCTTTCTAGATTCCCAACTGATGACTGAACCAGCAAATTTGAAACAGTAGCCAGTGTATGACTTGTCCACAGGGCAGGATCCCCAGTTTGCATGAGCATAATCAATTATGGGCTTGCCAGTCCTGGTGAAACATAAACCAAGCTCCTTGGTTCCTTTTAAGTATCGTAGAACCCTTTTGGCAGCTGTCCAATGTTGTTTACCATAACATTGATTGAACTAAGATAACTTACAGCATGAGTGATATCTGGTCTTGTTGCTACAGATAAGTACATAAGGCTTCCAATAAGGTTCTGGTAGGAAAGGTTTTCTTCTTTTCTTTCATTTTTGGTTAGTTGTAGACCAACTTCCATCGGTGTATTTGCAGGTTTTGTAATGCTTGAGCAGATTTTCTATGTACCTGGATTGACAGGTTTTAATTTTACCATATATTCTCTTGAATTTAACTAGTGTGGAGAAATGATTAATTTCCATCAATTAACTAAAATAATAAGAGTTAAATGATGAAGCCTGGGACTTAAGTACTTACGATAGTAAGTTGCCACAAACGGTGTATCTCAGATGCGAGAGCCCCTAGTGGTCTACCGGAAAATATACAAGTCAACAGAAGAATTTAATGTCAGGATGGCATGTTGGCCATGGTAGCTCAAAGGTTAAGAGCAACTGGACGGAAACCAGGAGATCCATTGTTCAAAATCCTTGCCATGGCATTGAATTTTTCATGTTGACTCTATCAAACTACTTAGCGTATATATGGCTATGTGGAGAAATGATTAATTTCCATCAATTAACTAAAATAATAAGAGTTAAATGATGATAACTGGGACTTAAGTACTTACAATAGTAAGTCGCCACAAACAGTTTATCCCGGATGCGAGAGCCCCTAGTGGTCTACCGGGAAAATATACGAGTCAACTGGAGAATTTAATGTCAGGACGGCACGTTGGCCATGGTAGCTCAAAGGTTAAGAGCGACTGGACGGGAACCAGGAGATCCGTGGTTCAGAATCCCGGCCATGGCATTGAATTTTTCATGTTGACTCTATCTATTAAAAATTCCAGGTTTTGCTTTTGGTTGCAATTTTCCTCTTCTTGGGTTTTTGTCCAAGATATAGGCAACTGATCCAAAAACATGCAGATGTCTTACAGAAGGTACATGTCAAGCCATCTCTTGAAGGGTGTTTCATGATTTGAAGATGATCTGTTGCATAGATAGTTGGCCGTATTTAAAGCTTCTGCCCAAAACTTTTCAGGTAGATGAGCATCGATGAGAAGGCATCTAGCCTTTTCAACTAAAGTTCTGATTTTCCTATCACTTATTCCATTTTGTTGTGGAGTATAAGTCATAGATAGTCTTGTCTGTATGCCACACACTTTTAGATATTCGCTGAATTCTTTGTTGCAGTACTCTGAAGTTTCATTATCAGATTGAAGTGCCTTTATCTTCTTTCCAGTGAACTTTTCAACTTCGTTCTTGAATTCTTTGAAGTAGTTAAGAACTTCAGTTTTTGCCTTTAAAAAATATACTCAGCAGTATTTGCTATAGTTGTCAATGAAGTTAACAAAATATTTTGCTCTTCCATGTGATGTAAATCGCAGAGGTCCATAGACATCAGAATGGACAATTTATAGTGGTTCATTCGATGTTATTTTGTCTGGTTGGAAATGAAGGTCTTATAAACTTTCCTGCAAGGCAAACTTCACATTCAAAAGATCCATTAATCTTGAAGTTTAAACCTTTAACTTTTTCTTCACGAAGAGCCAGCTTTAGATCAGCTTCATTTACATGTCCTAACTTTTGATGCCAGCGATATATGTCGGAACACAGGTAGGCTTTTTCATTTGATTTGTTTTCTTTAGATTTTGTATAATACAAATCATTGGTTTCATAGCTTTTACTATTGGGCATCCAGTTTGATCTGAGATAGTGGCTTCTTCTTTTTTGAAGGTAACAGAATAACCCTTTTCTGTGATTTTTCCAATAGAAAGTAGATTTATGGATAAATCTGAAACATATACAGTATTTCATAGATTAATAGTTACACTTTTATTTTTGTTCAGTTTTGCCATTCCTTTTCCATCAATTGAAGTAAATTGGCTTTTAGCTGCTAGTTTCAATGAATCGGGATCAGACGACACTGACAATTCCATGAATTTCCTTTCGTTATTACAGATGTGTGAAGTGCTTCCTGAATCAAGGATCCATACTAAGTTGTCTAACATTTTTGAATTGGCTGTCACTGAACATTGTTCTATCATGAAGGTGTGTTCAGGTTTCTTTAAATTCCTTTTCTTTGACCAGCTTTCAGATATACTGTGATTTGTCCTCGAATAGATTTAACAGGGAAACTTCTTCAGATTTCCTCTTGCAAATTGCTTTGAGAACGGTTGTTTCTTCTGATTGTTACCACTTCTCTGTTGATATTTTTTATTACCTGCATAGAGTGCTTCATCACTTCTTCACTCTTTTTGTCTGGCTTCATTTTCTTCCAAGATTTTAATTTTTAGATTTTCAACACTGGTAGTTCATCTCTTGATTCAATGGCAATTCGAAAATTTTCAAATGAGGATGGTAGAGAATACAGCATAATTACGACCAATAAGTCTTCATTTATCACAACATCCATTTCTTTTAGTTTGTCAACAATATTCAAGAATTTGTTGAGATGATCACATATACTATCTGTGCTGTGCATTTTCTGTACAATTAATTGTTTGAGAAGCGTAGCTTTCTGAGCAGGGCCTGAACTTTGAAAGTTCTTCTTCAGCGTATCCCATACATCTTTTAAGGTTAAGCAATGCTTTATTTGTTTTAATTCTGGAGGTGAAATCAACAGAATTAATTCTGCCTTTGCATTTAAATAGTCCGTTTCTCATTTTATTTTGTCTTCGGGTTTGGCATCATTTGGCAGTTTTGTTTCTTCTCCGGTCACACAACCAAACAGTGCAATGGGAGTAAGCACAGCTTGTGCTTGCATTTTCCACGTATCATAATGGTCTTTCTTTAGAGGTTCGATACGACAAGCACTGGCATTTGTAGCCATTTTTATAAACTTTTCTTTTGGACATACAATTTTGCAATAGTAAAAATGACGGATACTTACATAATCAGCAGAACAAAAGGTAAAACAACTTTTCCCCTCACAATATTATTTACTGCCTTCTTTTCCCATATTTCACACTTTATGAGCACTGGGAACGATCTGGGCCCATAACCTGTTGTATTTATTTAGTAATAAGACACATATTGTATTCAATTACACATATAAAAAGGTACAGTAAACATGGTGAGATGAAGCCAACCATTTTAGACAGTGCAGCTTGATAATATTAAAACAAAGGCCTGTCAGTTGTTCACTATAAAACTGGTTACACAACATTAACAAAACTGAGTCCTTGAGTCTTTACTTGCCAACATATCAAACACATTACTACAAAGCTATCATGGGTAATATACCTTTTGAGAAATTTAAAGAATTGTGTACCAAGTAAATATCTAAGATCAGCATATTTTGCATTCTTTCAGAGTATATCTTATGGTATCTTGCTTTGGGGAAGTAGTAGCCATATAAAAGAAGTTCTAAGTAGTTTGCATAATTTCAGACTCACAAATGCTATCACATTTTAAACCATTATTTATCAAGTTAAAGTTAATGATTGTGATAAAATTACATGTATATGCTGTACTAATGTACATAAAAAATAATTTATCTGTTCAACAACACAAGTCTGACATTCACTCATATGATACCAGAAAAAATACAATGATCAATGTACCCTATCATAGACTTACTAAATCTGATAACAGCTATGAAGTGCTTGGAATAAAACTATATAATAAGTTATCATTTAGTGTGACACAATTACCTATGACACTACCTAAACACAGATTGTATGATTGACTTGTGACAACACCCTTTTATTCCTTGCAAGAATATCTTGATTATAAAGATATTATATAGTTTTTTTATATTTAATTAACCTGTTTGTATGTAAAATATTACTCAGTTTTGTTCTATGTAAATAAGATGGTACTTATGGTTTCTATCGCTGTACACAGCTGTGACAAAATGAAAATAATGATAATAATAATACTGAGAGTAATGGCTGGGATATAGTTCGCTCCTTCAAAATTTCTGTATGGTTCACATACAAAATAAAAAGGGTTAGGGTAAGCATTTTTAAGAATTAATCTGTTGTATTAAAGAACAAAAATGTTTAAAGTTATGTTATATAAGGGTTTGTTTGGCCATATATGATATTGTTAAAATATTAGAATATTGATAGGTAACCATTTAAACTGGCAACTAGAATCTGAATCATTTAAACTAAAATTAGCAGGTAATGTCCTTAGGTCTCTTGAATTTCAACACAGCAGGAACTCAGAGGATGGGCTGTTTTTGTTCAATCTTGAAATACAGATTTTGTTTCTTGTGGACAGCAAAAATACTTTTTAGCTGCAGAAAACACCACTGAGAACTAAGAATAATAGCAAGAGCTCATTACATGTGTCTTGCAGGGTTGGTATGTTAGTCTTAGAATTTAAACTCCAACTATGAATATAGTTTGTATTCATGACATTTTATTATACTAATCCACAGTAATTCATAAGTAATTTACAAGTACACAACATTAATACCAGACAAAAAAGAATCTATACACACATCAATAACAAATTTATCTTGCCATTAAAATGGAATATACTGAGTGTATCAAAGATACTTCTGACATCAACACTGTCTTAGTATACCAGAATCTTATGTGGTCTCCTTCTTCCTTAACTTTTAGGCCTAATGGCCTGTTAGGAACTTAATAGACAAGTTTTGTATTCTGACTTCCTTGGAAAACCCAGAGATCTTTTTCCTGTTTGGCAAGAAAGTAAGGCTTTGGGAATTCTATCCAGAAAAAAATGTAAAAAGGCTTATCGCTCTGTACAGGAGTTTCATAATAAGTTCTGTCATAGTGACTTTACCTAGATAGATTCTATGCACGCATGCATGCACGCACGCACGCACGCACGCACACACACACACACACACACACACACACACACACACACACAATTTGTTCATGTTAAACTGAATTACATAGTACATGAATTTTGAAGTGCATGATCTAATTTGTGGAAGCCACATATTTTACATGCACTATCTGCAACTACCTATTTGGGTGGATCAGAATTTATCTTAAGTGTTATTCTGGTTCTCAAGATTTTTTCTGATTTGAATGACAAGTGATTATGTTTTTGTTGAGATAAAAAGAAATTGTGTAGTACTTTTACTGCTGACATTGATTGCTGTATAATGTGTTCAATAACCCAGAGCTCTACTGGCTTTGGGAACTCATGAACAAGGTAAACAAACAAAACATTAATATAATTTTGAGTCGAACTAATACTCAATGCTCCATTTATTGCTAGTATTTACCTAGAATGCGTTTCGTTAGGACTTCCTAACATCATCAGTTGTTGTCGACTAATGGATGCCGGTTCAGTGAACCCCTCGGAGGTGATAGGTGCATCTCTGTCGGTATCTTGATGAACTTGAAATTGGGGTTGTCTTCAAAGGTAGTATCGAAATTAAACAATTTACTTTCATATTTCTTTATAAAGATTTTTTCCCACGTGGTTAATGCAGCTGGACCTTGGACACTTTTTAGTAAGTGTAGTAATATAATTTTGAGTCGAACTAGTACTCAATGCTCCACTTATTGCTAGTATTTACCAAAACATAACCAAAACTTATGATTATTGCTCAGAAAAGTTGTAGCAAGTGGCAATTATAAATTTAGTAATATTTTAGAAACTACCAAAAAGAATACTTCTGGACATTGACTGCCATTTAAACATCATGCATAGTTATTTCATAAATTAGTCTTAAAGTCTGCAACACTGTCATAGATGCTTCCATTATTCATTGCCCAAAATATAAAGTAAGCAGTTTAGTTCTAATTCAATACAACTTACAGCTTCAACAGTGCATATTTGTAAGTGGAAGGAGATTTGGCTTTATTTTCAATGCCTGCAAATTATTCTTTATATTTGCTTAAACATTTGAGCATGATTTTGATCATGTATAATTAAATATCAAGGAACTTACTCTTTCAGGGATCAAATCTACATAGCTCCCTCTGGAGTCCAGAAGGAACGAATAGAGCCAGATGACTTATTTGTGCAGGATATAAATGGGCAGGATTTGGAACTTCCCCCATTGGAGAAGAATCTCAAGAAAAGCCAGTGCACACCACTTTTTATGTGTGCATATACAGGTTTGCAGCCTTTTTTTAAATACAGTAATAGTATGTTGTACAGAAGTGAAGAAAAGCGATCATTGTACATCCACATGTGATCTTTGCAATACAGGATTTACTACCATATATCACATGGGAATTGCCATCAGAGTTGAAATGTTCATTAACACTGTAAGGCTCAGCATATTCTAAAATGTATATTCCACATTTTTAATGTGTTCTAAATATAGCATTTTTGCAACTGTAATTACTGATTTGCTGAGTTCTGTGCAATTCACATGGTTGGCAGCAGACAGCTTGTCAAGACAGATTAAGAAAAAATATGGTTTGCTTAGTTTATGTATGTACTAGAATTATTTTGGTAAGGTGAGGAGGAATTAACTCCTCCCTGCTGCAGGAAGGCAAGCTTAAGCAAGCATCACAATTAACAGTAGCATTCTGCTGAACTCAGCAGGACAAGAGTAAAGTGTACTTGTTATAATTGTGAGGTATTGTGAAATTTTACAGAAATAGAGGATATGGTAGATGTTCTAATAAGAAATCCAACTTATTTTTCCCGACTACTATAAGTTATGGATGAAAGTTAAAAGAACAACATCTAATTTAATTATAAAACAAAAACATGAGAAATATGTGAAGTGATTTCAAATGCAAAGGTACATAACTAAACCTGGTTAACACATAGTTCAAAGCAAAATAATCTCCATTGTTTTTATTGTTTACTTTTTGGTAAAAACATCTCAGAATGATGTGATTTGGGAACAGGAGAGGAGAGTGTGAAGAATATTGCTTCAAAAAGGAGTAAACACAAGTCATACACAAAACATATTACTGCAGCCATTAAATTTAATGAACTGAAAAAAACTAGAATAGAGATGCACTTTCAGAAGTTGTGTCTTGATGCTATAAGGCACAGTGAGAAAGTTGATCGCAACAGACACATAATAAAGAACTAGCATTTTCATGGTCATGATGAATCCCAATCATCCATAAAAAGGGGAATTATGTCAGTCGTTTGGTCAACTAGAATGTTTAGCTGAGGACAAAAATCATTTAAGAGGCTGGTTGAATACAATTACTTTATATAATGTTACTTGTTCTAAGATATACAATGAGCTGATTCAATATATTATTGATGTAATCATTGAATACACTTTGCAAAATTGAGGACAAACTTTTTATCACTTCAAGCAGATGAAATGACTGGCATGTTCACCAAGAGTCAAATGAGTGTAATCTTGAGCTATGCAAACGTTTGATCTGGTAAGGTAGAAGAAGGTTTTGTTAGATTTTATATATTTCAAAAGACAGAACAGCAAAAGATTTTGCAGATTTGTTCTTAAAAATACTGAACATTAGGAAAATAGAGAAAAATCAGTATAAAAAAATATATGATGGGTGTACTGTAATGTCAGGTAGTCTGTAGACATTGCATTGACACTAAATTCAAGTCAATGCATTATTTATACATTGCTGTGCTCATCAGATAAATATGGTCTTGCTTTGTAGTTGTAAACAAATTACACAAGTAAAATTCATTGCTAGTCTTACTGGATTACATACACCTCCTAAAGCAAGTGAATTACAGCAAGGAGTTTTAAATTACCTAGTCCCATTGAAGCAAGAAGGAACTACATGATATTTGGAAGAATTTAGTAAAAGTGATGTCCAAATTAAATCACAGAACTATTTGTAGTCAGTGTTTATCCCACTATCACTTACATTTTAATTTTTTTGGGGACTAGTTTTGGGAACTGTTGCTTCCATTTTCAACCTCATAGGTCCATACTTTGGAACTTGACATTGAATGGACTATTGTGGCAATTCAATGCTGGCAGAGTTTTACCACTGGAATTGGAGATGATATTGCTACTACCTACAAGGGAAAATTTCCTAACACTGTTGCTGAGTAAGGAAAGTTGAAACATGGTATGATGGAATTAAATGTCCTGTCAATCCAAGCAAAACAGTGGGACCCGAATTAGGAATACTGGAACCTTAAAGGCTTAAGTTGCCACTAAAATCATTCAATCAATGCTAATGTATAATCAGCCTTTCTTTTAAATAAATGCAACATCTCGAAATGTCTGTACAGTGTTCGTTTAAGTTTTTGTATGCACCGCTTTGTGCTGCTTTAATCTTTCTGCCCTACACATAGGCCCGCCTGTTACACGGAGCTACACACCAATTCTGAACACAACTTCAATATTCACAAGTAAACTGCTTCGCTGCTGGTTCCACAGCTCGATGATCCCACACTGAGCCCGAAGCACTGCACTGCTCACTGTCGTGGAAAGTCTTTTTGCGTAGTAATAATATGACTCTCTTCCTTATGTGAGCTGTCCTTGAATGCCTGTTATTTTCTCACGGTAATTTTCTTCCTGTCCGTGACAGTGAGTAAGTGTCCCTGAGAGTGTACTACTTTCTCACGGCAAACTTGCTTCATCCTTGAGTCAGCCTGTAGTTGACTTTGAGCATGTGTTTCTTTTTGATGGCAGACTTGCTTGATCGCCAATGTGACACTACTCTCTCCTCAGGGCTTGTCATCCCGAACAGCTTTAAACCATCCACATCTTTGCTCGGGGCAGCTTCTGGACATAGTAGTCTTTCCAGCTGATCTGCCACCCTACATAGTGCAGTCCTTTACTGATAGGAGTGTTCGGAACCGCCATTTAGTCCGGGTAGAGCAATGCATGCCTTTCTGCCTAAAACTTCAATTGTAGGCTTGTTGACTGTGCCGGTCATTCTCCAAGTACTTGCTGCCTGACGTTTGTCGGGGTTCCATGAACATTGGCCCTCCTGGTGCATCTCCACACCCATCTGGCTCCTGGCGAGTCCACCCGTGGCCCGCACAGGGTGCTCTGCAAAACCCAGGATCCTCCTGCTGACATCGACTACCTCCTCGTGGCTACCGAGGGCATTGAGACCAAGTGTCACATGCTCAGTTACCTTCGTCACGAAAGCCCACAGACTTAAAACACTGCGCCCCAAAGTCAACTCTAGGCAAGCTTCTTTCTTCACAAGCACAAGCTTCCTTCTCCATGCTGTCAGTTTGGTAAGACCAATCCTGTTTCTTTGGTGGCAAACCCTTCGCCACATCATGTCTGATCCCGATCACTGTTGCACCTATGTCTACCACCATCCGGTACCGCCCTTCTTGTACCTTGCTGCTGTCCACGATGATGCTGTCCTTCAATCTCCCGTCAAAGGCATACAGCGTCACCCAAGGTTATGGCTTCTACATGCCGTACGCCACCTGACTCTTATTCAGTTCTTGCCGGCGCGTCCACGACAGTTCTCGCTATTCAGATGTGCCTTCACCAACATATGTGTCAGGGGAATCGCTGACGTCCTTGAGCCGAATCCCTCTGCCCATCGTACCAGAAACTTCTGATGCTCAAGACGGGAGTAGCTGTCACCTTGTACATCAGCTGCTCCCTCCTCAGGCCGGTGCTATCCTCTCATGTGTAAGCCTCGATTCCACCTTCCAGAAGTTAAGCTTTCCATTCAATTCGTCCATAACTTAAATGTTTTGCTTCTACTCCTTCCAGCCGATCGCTTACACATCCTTCTTCATGCCAGATAGTTGTCCATCAATTTTAGCTAAAAGCTTGAGTTTCTTCTCTTGTATAGCAGAATTCAGTGTAGTTTTTTCTTCCTTCGCGCTTTCCATTTTGAATTCCATTTTGCCCGTTGATGAATTCACTGTGTTAATTTCTATTGAAACACCATTTCTTATCCCACTTGTGATACCAGAGTGACAAAAGATGAGAACTTTCACTAAAAAGGTTGGCTCAGTGTTAATGTACAATGAGCCTTTCTTTTAAACAAATGTACACTTGGAAATGTCTTTACAATATTCTGTAAATCTCTGTGCACGTATCATTTGTCTGTTAACTTTCTGACCTACACTCAGGTCTACCTCTAACACGGAGCTAAACACCAATTCTGCAACAATTCCGATATTCACAAGTAAATTGCTGCGCTGTGGGTTCCACAGCTTGGCGATCCCACGCTGAGCTTAAAGTACCACAGTATTCATTGTACTACAGGTTTTGCCACGTATGCAGTCCTATGTCCTTGAGGGCTAGTCCAGTCAGCAAACCCCCCTAATGTTTCAGGCAGGCAGCAGGTGGTGATGATTAGATAAAATCAACATCGGAATGATTACTATGTATAGATACATTACATCTCACACTTCCAGCATTCTAGCGATACAACCTGTAATAAAACTTATGTCTTGAGTTGTGTCAGGATTTAGTGTGGCTATTTGCACTACTATGCCTCCATTATATCAAAATTAAAAGGGAAGACCTTGCGTAGCCAGAGCCGCGAAATAGTATTGAAGGTTCACGATTTATGAAACAAGAAGCAAGCAATTAGAAAGAAGTCTGTTCACCTGGTTATTTCAAGAAAATTCAGAGGGTACAAGTCAGGGTTAAAAAAGCTACTGGTGTGTCAGTATGTACTAATTCTAGAATTCTAAATGATAGTGATAATCATAGTCAGGAAGGTACTGGTTTTAAATACTCCAGCCAAAAGACAATGTGCCTAAAAAAATCAGAGATATTGATGACTTTGACCAATGTGTTATCAGACGTACAATCCACAATTTCTATGCCCAAGAGGGAACTGTGCTGACAATTGGAAAACTTCAGATACCTAAGGCTAAAGGAACTAATTGGATATGAAGGAACCCGCATAAGCCTTAGAAGAATATTTCAAGATTTTGGATTCAAATGGAAGAAAACCAGAAGAAAGAGAAAATTGCTTATTTAAAAGCAGGATATATGCCCACAGTGAGAACGCCCACTATCTCTTCAGCAACATGGGGACGAATGCAGGCCTATTGTGTACAAGGATGAGACCTACTTACACAGTAGCCATACAGATTCTAAATATTGGATTCATGAAAGTAATGCTACTTTATTAACACCCATATCGAAGGGAGAAAGACTAATCATTGTTCACTTTGGTGGAAGGTATGGCTTAATACCAAATGCTCTACTTATGTATACGTCAGAGCAAAGAACTGGAGATATTTACTATGAAATGATTACACAGAATTAAGTTAAGTAGTTGAAAACCAGGCTCATTCTTAATCTCCCTCAAAATTCTTTCCTAATAGACAATACATCCTTCTACAATACTCAGTAGATAAACCACCAACATCGAACACCCTAAAATCTGATATGAAAACTTGGCTACTAAAAAGCAGTATTGCGCTTGAAGAGTCATTTTCAAAGGCAAAACTTTATGATTTGGTAAGTTGCATAAACCTGATAAGAACTGTATGCAATAGATCAAATATTGATAGAACATGGACTCAGTGCACTCAACTCCCACCTTACCAGCCAGATTTAAATCCAATTGAATTAATCTGGGGAGAAGTAAAACAGTGGGCAACAAATAGAAACATAACATTTAAGATGAAAGATATGAGAAAATTGTGCCGTCAAAGATTTGACAAAATTAATCCTGTGGAATAGGGAAAAGCTTCCAAAACGTGGAGACAGTTGAGCAACATTATTTTGAAGAAGACTGCATGATAGAAAATACAATAGAGCATATACTTATTTAGGCTAATAGAACTGAAAGCACTGACAGCAACAATGAGATAACTTGCAAATCTGGCCAAGAAGAAGAATAGTTTGTCATGAGAGAAGAATTAGTGAGTGAATTAGTGAAATGTAGCTCAATATATTGTTACGTGAAAGCACCATTGCACTAAAACATTTGTTCAGGTGTGTGTGGATATCCAGAAGGTTACATTTTACACAGACTGTGCATTTCCTTCCACTATTTACTGTTTACAACTACCATATCAACTTCTTCAAGCAGCAGCCCCGTATGTATCACGTAGATAAGGTGAGTCACATCGTACCTCTCTATTAAAAATTTTCACATGCCAAAATCCCTGGCATGACCCGCTGGCGCTGTCGACTTTTATATATCTACCGGGCATGGTTATCTTTCTGAAATTCGAAACCTCTGGAATTGCTGTCACGAAAGGTATTTTTGCATAGTAATAATATGACTCGCTTCCTGATGTAAGCTGTCCTTGAACCCCTGTTTATTTTCTCTCGACAATTTGCTTCCAGTTCGTGACGTTGTGTCACTTTCTCATGGCATACTTGCTTACTCCGTGAATTAGCCAGTAGCTGACCTTGAGCGCGTTTATTTCTCACAGCAGAATTGCATGATCGCTGATGTGCCAATATTGATCACAAGTCATATACCTCTGTCTTCCTTTAGACAAGAAATTGACTTGGAAACACCATTTAGTTATCTTAGATACCAGGGTCTTTTGGATCTGTAGAAGCCCAAAAGGTAAATAATGGGGATTAAAACTGATATAATGGATATACATCACAGTGGTTAGACCCGTTTTCTCTTAAACTAATTGTATTGATGTGGAAGTGGTGAACTAAGGCAGTGTGCAAAGTTGCTAACTTACAAAGGGTGTTTTACATTCCCATTACAGGGGCATTGAAAACTACAGCCATGGAAATACTATCTACTATTGGAGCTTGCACCCTTATCCATCTGGTTTGAGGAAGAGACCTCCAGGGCATTCCATAGTTTAAACCATCAAACTGAAGTTCTGCTCAAAGGGCACTTAGATCACCTCAAACTTAGGACAAATAAATTGTTTAGGATAACCAGTAACCCAGTATGAGTACCAACATTTTGAAACCTTGGCTTTCGTTTGACAAAACTTTCACTTGCTCTTATTTGAAATATAGTGAATGGGAAGGACACATTAACTTTTAAACAATGCAGGTACAATTTGGTTTACCGGTGGCTCACAGACTGGATGATCACAATGATACTAAGCTGTGATTTAGTTTGGACTAATATGCATGATCTTTCAGGCAGACATACCTGCTATATTAGCTTGTACATAAAAGAGTAACAGGATAGTAACAGATGGATTCTTATACTGTCCGGTAGGTTTGAAGACCTTCAGTAACAACTTGGTAAGTTGAGTGTAAACATAAGAAAACTTCAACATAAAGAAAACTTCACTGTTAATAATGCTTCTATTTGTAATATTTAATTGGTAAGTTCAGATTGGTCTTAGAATGCTTTTAGTCCATCATGGTATTAATTGCACACAGTTCAGTTCAGCTGAGGTGGGTGCCCTGGCATGTGGGGAATCAGGGCAATGAAAGGCACAGGAAGCCACTAAGAAGAGAACTGAGCAACCATTTATTGGACCTGAACTAGTTATAGGCACTCTAAAGCTCTGATACAGAGATAGGACAGGAGGAGGTTGTGAGAACTGTTAGAATTAAGCAGAGAAAACCTCCCATAGACAATAGGTCTCTTTACCAGAATTTTCTAAGAAGACCCCACCACACTGGGATAAACTGAATCTTGTGTTAAAATATTAAAAGCAGAAGCATTATTAACAGTGAAGTATTGTTCATTTTTGAGTTTGATTTATGAGTCACTATGTTTACACTCAAACTTCACTTGTATAATTGAAACATTTTCAAGATCATTTGATCTCATCCTCAGCTGTTTGGTGACTAAATGAACATTCCTCTTCTTCCACTACTACGGTGCTCTGATCCCTCTGCCATCTGGTGTTAGGGGCACTAAGTTTTAATACTTCATTTAATGCTGGGATTTCAAAATTTATAACTTTATCACGGTTTTTGGTTATGAATATTTTTTCCCTAATATCCAATTCTATGGGTGTACTTAAAGATTTTAACAGTTTAATGTTATGGCCAATGTTGTGGTTTTCTGTCCAAAAATGGTGTGACACTGCAGATTTTTCTGTTTGTTTCAACTTTATGTTCCTCTGACATTCTTTTTGCCTGGTTAACAAGTTTCTCCTAGTTTTTCCTATGTAGCTTTTATCACAGGTTTCACAATTTATTAAATGGATTAAATGGAAATTAAATGGATTCAACCCAGCCATCATAAGGAACATGATGAAAAGAAAGGAAAAACTCCAGATATCAAAAAATACCACTCTCACACCACTTAAAAACACAAATTGGCAATATAGAAAATTCACCTACCATCCACAGGCTTTTAGAAAATTTGAACGAATCTTCAAAAGACTAAACTTAAAACTAGCACCCCAAAACAAATTCAGTCTGAAGAACCTGCTAAATAAACCACTAAAAAATTCAGTCCCCAACACTTTGAAATCGGAAATTTATCAGATAAATTGTGAAACCTGTGATAAAAGCTACATAGGAAAAACTAAGAGAAACTTGTTAACCAGGCAAAAAGAACACCAGAGGATCATAAAGTTGAAACAAACAGAAAAATCTGCAGTGTCACACCATTTTTGAACAGAAAACCACAACATTGGCCATAACATTAAACTGATAAAATCTTTAAGTACACCCATAGAATTGGATATTTGGGAAAAAATATTCATAACCAAAAACCGTGATAAAGTTATAAATTTTGAAATCTCTGCATTAAATGAAGTATTAAAACTTAGTGCCCCTAAAACCAGATGGCAGAGGGATCGGAGCACCGTAGTAGTGGAACAAGAGGAATGTTCATTTAGTCACCAAACAGATGAAGATGAGATCGAATGATCTTGAAAATGTTTGAATTATACAACAAGTAAGTGAAGTTTGAGTGTAAACATAGTGACTCATAAATCAAACTCAAAAATGAATCTTGTGTGTTGATAATGTGGACAGGCAAATAAGACAGCGGTACATCTATTGTGCGAATGCCAACACTTGCTCACCCTTCTTTCTTGGATGGAACTATCAAAATATTTGGCGCACTTCCTAATGTTCTTAAAGAAAAAATTGATAATTTCGGTGTTTTTAAAAATGCTGTTAGAGAGTACCTTTGCTCAAAATCTTTTTATTCTGTACAAGATTATCTGAATGACAAATTATCCTGATAATGCTTCTATAGCTCTGTAAGTAGTATCTAACTGTTCCAATGACAAATCATTACCAATAAATCTTTGATGCATGATGAAAGTTTATTTTTAATGTATATGTATTTAAGAAATAACAAGAATGGTATCCATTGCAAAAAGGTTGAGACGTACTGGCATAAGCCAAGTGAAAGCTGAATTAAAAAGTGTTTGATTTTGTATCATATATAATTATCCCGGCTTTGTTTTCCATAATATTGTTCATATTGCCTGTATACTATAATGTGTCTTATGTTAACTTTTGTACATATATATACTATTAAACTTTATACCTCTGGACATGTTCAGTGTTCACAGCCTTTTCTGGCTACAAGTGAACCTACTGAACGCAAATCAATCTAATCTATAAACCTACAAAACTGGAGGAACTATCAACTGTCATATTCAAGAGTCTGATTCAGTTCATTATGATTGTCAGACTTCTGGATCAGTTAAATGAAAACAAGGAATATGCAATAAATAAGCAAAGGTCACAGCACAGAGCAGTGCCCCCCCCCCCCCCCAATCATACTCATAGCATAGAAATAAATATTTATTTGATTTAAGAGGTGTATCTAAAGTCAGAATTATTTATAACATTTTATTTCAGTTATTGCCAAGGAATGAACTGATAAAAACATTATATAGAATAAAAATAAGTATTTCAGAAAGTGAAGTGCCATTGTTGGTAAAATTAGGCAAATGAGTCAACCTTGTATACACTTTTCTCCAATTACAACACTTATCCACTGAGTCAACCACAGAACTGAGGATAGGGAAGAAGTTCTTAGAAACTAGTTTTCATTAAAAAAAACTTGTAAGTGGAGAAAAGTGTATACAAGGTTGACTCATTTGCCTAATTTTAGTGATAAAAACATGTTGTTTAGTTTCCTTGAAGGAGCATTAGAAAGTTTAGTTAATTAAAATAATTATTAATTTTTAGCAGAGCCAGAAGTATGAATGTCAGGTCGAGTGTATGTTTCACTGGAATAAAATATAAACCTAAAGTGATTATACAATGTGAGTGAACACCATGTGGTTAGTTCTAAAGTGAAAGCTTTTGATATGATCAGAATAGTTAACGACAGCTATATAAATGAAAGGAGAAAAATTACATAGAGTCAGACTGAAAAATGCATAATCATAGCCAGGATTTGAACCATGGATCTCCTGGTCTCTGTCCAGTTGCTCTTAATTTAGCTACCATGGTAACATACCAGCATGATATTAAATTTACCATATATCTTTTGTGGTGACTTAATATATAGGAAGTGCTTATGTTCCAGGCTTTATAGTTTAACAACTACATTTTAGGTTAGCCTAAAAAAGATTACTTTTTTAAATCTGAATGCTATATCCAACTGCCAAACTATCCCTAAAATGTAGTTTTCAAATAAGTAGCCTATTATTTCTTTCAATGGTCTACATAGAATGAGTAAACAGGTCAACATACATTGATGACACTACACAAAGGAACTTAAAGAAAAAAACTATCTTCAACACTTTGATGCAATCCTTTACAAACTGAATGCTGCCTTGATGTGTTTGCTTAGCATTTACAAAGATAAAATAATGAAATTGTTGAATGGTGAAACAAACTATACTTATTCTTTGTATTATTATTTTAGTATTATTACTATAGTTCATGTTTAATGTGATAAATATGTTCATTTGTATATATATAGTAGTTGTAGTTACAAATTACACTATTAATGTCAAATACTAGTAATCCACAAGTTTACTGACAAAGTGCACAGAGAGTTAAAGAATGCAGTTGCAACCCTAGCAAATTAAATTGATGGACCCACAAACTATATACCCCTTGGGTATAATACAAATCCTATTTTTGTAGTGAGAGTTGTGTTTAATTTTTAAATATAAAAACTAAGAAATGGGTGAAGGTAATTGTGGTACTGCACATTCATTATTTGCCTATTATTCATTATTGACCTTCATCCTTCATTCCCTTTCTGAGCATGCTTCCATTTTTCTTGGCAATTCAAGTCATACTCTTTGATTAGTGTAGACTTCAATTTACCAGTGAGTGCAACAGTGCATTTCAATGCTAAGTTCAAAGCTACTGACAGATTTTATTCATCAAACTGTGTTGTGTATAACTACTATTAAGGCTAAGTCTTTTTATGATAATTCCTCTCATCACGCCCTGAGTATTTTCGAAGAGGATTTTTTCTTAGAACTCCTGTTGCTTATATCATTCTGTTACAACAACCTTGAATAATACATTGTAAGGCACTCTTATGAGGAACTGAGTACAGAAAAAGTTTAGAGCTGCTCCCCCCACCCCCAATAGGAAAGTTTAGGTTCCTAGACACTGTATAATCTTTTTACTTACTCGGAAACCATACTTCACATTCCAACAAAAAAGAAACAAATTGTGAATATATGTAACTCAGTAACACCAAGAAAGTATAATCTGATCTATTACATTTATTCATAACCACATCTCTTTCCTATGCTCCATTAAAAATAATTGTAATGGGGATTATATTACTGAACTTACACCTCCCTCAATTCCTTTTAAATGACAATTTCCACATCCCACTGATAAGGGTGAATCCAGTGCAGTTAGGTATAAGGGAACAAGTATATTATACTACTGTGGTGGTGAATACTGGAAGAAACATGGCTGTCTGTCTTTTCTTCATTTTTGAAACTATGATATCAAGTACTGTACATTCCCAGCTTCCCACTGCACTGAAACAATGTATATGTTTCTGGATATCAAGAATTTTGATTAATGTAACTCAGACTGCATTCTTTATTTTGCACTTTCATCAAAGTGTTCTCTGTTAACAGTATGCAGCAGAAAATATTGTTGGAATGTATTGCCTTGATGTTTTTTGTTTTAGCCAGGAATGCAGGAGCAGTTATACATTCACATTCAAAAGCAGCAGTAATGGCAACACTGCTCTACCCGGGCAAAGAATTCAGAGTCACACACTTGGAAATGATTAAGGTTTGTTAACTGTGATATACTCAACTTTCAGTTTAAAAAAAAATAATAATAATGAAAATAACTCATTTTTAACTATAAGTACTTGTCACTCTGAAAACTGTTGCTAACCTATTCATGGACTTCATCAAGTTATACAGCTTGTAATCCTGTAAGCAATAATATTTTTGGTTCCGAATTATAAACATGGTTGACCAGCCCAGAGCTTATTTTATATTTTAATATTATTTCAAATGCAATATAATTTATTACAAATATATATCAACAACGCAATATAACTTACATTATGATTATAATAATCCCCACAACCTCTTATGCATGTAACAAAACCAGTTCAAGTATTTATTTAAAATCTATAGAGAGAAACACAACTCTAAAAAACCATTTCAGAGTTTTTGGAGGTGAAAAACGTAAAAAATCTTGGCAGTTACCTACCAGATGCCGCACAGCAAGTCTTCAGATTCAAATGGAAGAATCCTAACCTCCAAGCCTGAGTGAAGCAAAACACACTGTGTGTGTGCGCATGTGTGTGTGAGATAGTCATGACATAATTCAGTAGGTTAAATGTTCAGCTAAGTGATGCTAGCTGAAAAAATCAAAGTGGTAGTATTGCTGTGGATACAAATAACTTAAAGCATGCATACAGCCTTGAAAAAGTTCTTGGAGAAATGTATAAGCTTATTTAACTAAAAAGTTTTCACAATCCCACTATTACAAAGAGTAATAATAGTAAGAAGGCTTGATGTATCCAATAAATATATACATAAAGTCAATGAACACATAAAATTGGCAAATCAGGCATTAAAATCAGTGTAATATGGATTCAGGCGAGAAGCTGGACAACTACTGCATTGTTAAGAGATGGTCTACATTTGAATAGAAGGGAGGTATACAAATTGAGTGAAATTATAAAAGATACTTGAAAAATTGTTGTAAACAACTGGTGAACTGAAGACAAACTCCCATGTAAAACAAACCTGCTAGTTTAGTAATAAAAGACAGAACTTAAACAATGTAAAGAGTGAGCAAATGTCATCAGATTAATTGGTTAATATGTCTAAACATACATGGAATAAAGATCAAAATTGAATCACTAGAATATTGTGACTTTGTGGGTTCGTGAGATTAAAAAGAGTTCAATTACACCACTCAAAATGTTCTTTATTTCCACCTTATTCCAATTACAATTCCAATTACAATCTTGCCAGTTCGTCTTTACACGTCCGCCCGGCTCACAGTCACTCACTCAACTACACGTCCGCCCGCCGCGACTTACTCAACTCGACTGCTCGGCTCACAATCACACACTCAACTAACTCTCGCCTCGCTTGTATCGATCGCCCCCAAGCCTCTCGAACCTTCCGTTATAGAGGGGGAAAACATTCTGGAACCTTCGTGCACCTTCGCGCTGTAGGAGGAGGGGCCACCCCTGCATCTCCCCACCCATTATCGATCGGCAACACAAGTTCGCCGTTCGCGTGACAATATTCTTGGAAGAATTACTTTTTGCAAATATTGCTGTTATTTGTCTTTATGAACACTGGCTAAATTAATGTAATTTTGAGTCGAACTAGTACTAGTGCTCCATTTGTTGGAGTGTTTACCTAGAACGCATTTCATTAGGACCTAACATCATCAGCTGATATCGACTACTGGATGTTGTTTTATTGAACTCCTTGGAGGCAATAGGGGTGTCTGGTAGTATCTTGATGAACTTGAAGTTTGGTTTCCCTTCAGACGTAGTGTCGAAATTGAACAGTTTTCTTCCATATTTCTTTATGAATATTTTTTCTCATGTGATTAATGCAGCTGAACCCTTAAGTGGATTTCTCGTTCTGTATTGTGATTATCATTCCAAAAATGGTACGCTACCACCGATTTAGCTATTTCTTTGTTCCTGATGTTCCTAAAATGCTCTTTAAATCTAATGATCAAATTCCTTTCAGTTTCTCCAATATAAAATGTACACAGCCTTTGCAGTTTATCCGGTACACACCTGATCTTTTGTCTGTGGGTATCTCCTTTGTATTATATGATTTCAAAAGGTGTTGTACACTGAATTTGTTCTGTGGGCCCAAAGTAATGTTGTGCTCTTCGAAGACATTTTGGAAAAGGTGTGTAGCTCTGGGATGTGTAAATTTTCTGTATGAAGTTTTATTGCTGATTGGGGAAAGAGTAGTTACTTGTTTGCATCTTTGTTGTCCTTTGAATGGTCATCTTTTAGAACAAATTAAGTGTACAACATCTTTTGAAATCATATAATACAAAGGAGATACAGACAAAAAATCAGGTATGTACCTCAAACTGCAAAGGCTGTGACAACTTTTACATTAGAAAAACTAAAAGGAATTTGAACATCAGGCTTAAAGAGCATTTTAGGAACATCGGGAACAAATAAATAGATAAATCAGCAGTAACGTACCATTTTTGGAATGATGATCATGATATAGAAGGAGATATCCACTTATTAAAAAGTGTTCAGGGTCCAGCTGCATTAACCATGTGGGAAAAAATATTCATAAATATAAAACAAAATTGTTCAATTTCGATACTACCTCTGAAAAGAACCCAAACTTCAAGTTCATTAAGATACCAATAGAGGCCCCCTACCCCCTCAAAGGAGTTTGCTAAACCAACATGCAGTAGTCATCAGCTGATGATGTTAGGACAGTCCTAACAAAACGTGTTCTGGGTAAACAATACATGGAGCACTGAGTACCAGTTTGACTCCAAATTATATTAATTTTGTGCTTTGTTTTATCTTAATACAGAAGTAAATCATAAAACGGGAAAAATTGTAAACAAAATTCAATCAAAAATAGAAACAGTAAAATATGGAGTACCTCAGGGAACAGTACTAGGGCCTCTGCTTTTCATTATATATGTTAATGATATTATTTGTCCACAAAATACAGCTATAATAACTTACGCAGATGACACAACTGCCATATGCTGGAACAAGACATTGGAAGCTCTAAACAAAAATTTAAATCACACTGCTAATACCCTAATCAAATACTTTGAATCCGTAAATTTAAAATGTAACATGCTAAAAACTAAAGTAATGTGGCCCAATACATCAAGAAAAGCTACCTCCAATACAGAATTGCAAATAAACACCACCACCATTGAAGAAGTAAAATCATATAGGTTTCTTGGAATAATTGTTGATAAACAGTTAACATGGGCTAAACATATAGATTATATATGTAATAAAATTAGTAAATCTATATACTTGCTTAGGTATTTTCAAAGTTACAAAGACACTAGGCTTCTGCAGATGATTTATTTTGGATGTATATATCCTTACTTAAACTACGGGATCGAAATATGGGGTACAGCTGCAAAATGTCACATGGACATGTTACTAATTCTACAGAAGAAATGTATTACATTGATTTATAGCCTAAAAGGAAGGGAATCATGCAGAGAAACATTTAAAACTGAAAATATGTTCACAGTCTATTCTCTTTATATATACAGAACTATATTATTCATAACCGATAGACTTACATTAGTACGAAACAACCAAATTCACGACTATAGTACAAGAAATGGTGATAACTACCACATGTATAATATTAACAGGTGTGTCACTGAAAAGGACATTAATATCAGAGGGATCAAACTGTATAATAAACTACCTAGTGAGATAAAAATTTTGACGAATAGCTCAAAACCAAAATTTAAAAGTAAACTAAAACAATATTTGTTAAATAAATGTATATACAGCCTAGATGAATTGTAAATTATATATGTAAGAATTTGGTACTAGCATGCAAATGTCATATTGTTAAATAATTTGTATAGAAATGACGTGTCCAAAATCAATGTACATCTGATAAACTGGATCAATAAACTATCAATATCAATATCAATCAATATCAACTGGCTAAATTATCTAGAAGTCACACAATTAAATTAAAAGGCTATCAGGTATAGATTACTACCGCAAGAAAGCAGGACTGCTGTGGCAGGGGGAAGGCTCATGTATATTAGTATACAGTAGATTGTACCAAAACTTAGAAATCAATGCACAAGACTTAAAAGCATACAAAGAGAACCATGTGTTTGAAATGTCTGCATTCGAACTATTGAGCTGGAAATCATTGTTATCTCTATTTATTGTGCCTATTACGATACCTTTGACTTTTTTTTTTTTTAAATTGTGTAAATCTGCCAGGAACATTGCATTAAGAAAAAGGAAGAGCATTTTAATAGCAACAGATTGCAATATAGGTACACTAAATTTGCTTAATTTACAAAAGGGTGTAGTGAATATGTTCCTAAATGTTGTGGAAACATACATACAGTTATAGTCTAATATATAGTCTATTGTGTGTTTCAAATGGGATGATGTTTGTCCTTGAATGCTAGTAGGTGAGCAACCAATTAGAGTTCTGCAGTGTTGTCATATTGCATTCCCAGTAAGTGGCGTGTGATGAGTGCCAGCTTAATGCATTTCTAATAAATACTATATGCGCTAAAACAAACATTCAGATTTTGCAAAAAGTGATCCATGAGGAACATAAAGAGTACTGTGTCTAAATAACTGTAAAAACCTCATATTTTTAACTCAAATAGTTTTCCTAATACAAATAAATAAAGTACCAATGTATTATAACAATACATTGTGACATAAGCAATGTATTGAACATCATTAATGGTTGGCATTTACACATGGTATTTTTAATTACTCAGAACTGAAATGTTAATGTTTGACATGATGTGATAGAAGAATTACTTTAAAATAAGTCACGGCTTTTTGTTAAGTGAGAGAGATCGAGAGAGAGATCGAGAGAGAGAGATCGAGAGATCGAGATCGAGAGATCGAGAGATCGAGAGATCGAGAGATCGAGAGATCGAGATCGAGATCGAGATCGAGAGATCGAGATCGAGATCGAGAGATCGAGATCGAGAGATCGAGAGATCGAGATCGAGAGATCGAGATCGAGAGAGATCGAGAGAGATCGAGAGAGATCGAGAGAGATCGAGAGAGATCGAGAGAGATCGAGATCGAGAGAGATCGAGAGAGATCGAGATCGAGAGAGAGATCGAGAGAGAGATCGAGAGAGAGATCGAGAGAGAGATCGAGAGAGAGATCGAGAGAGAGATCGAGAGAGAGATCGAGA